>RDRW01000634.1:0-187500 GCA_007896445.1 Puccinia hordei
AGAAAAGCATTACCAGTGGGTGAGTGGAGATGAATCGAGTTCGGATTTCAAGCACGAGCGTCAAAAGAAGAAAACAAGGGGGGTACACAATCAGGGGTGGGGTAAGGTTCACACGGTGTCAATGGACTAAACGGGGCAGGGACAGGGGCAAGGCTTAGTGGGATGTGAAAAAAACGAGAAAGGGGGAAACGACAAGGGTCACATGCAAACAAGACATGATTGCACTTGTGAAAGTTGAGTTCTAAAAAGCAATATTACAACATAATTAAAAATATGTACTCAAATTTACAACCAATTGAAAGTGTAAAGCGTTTATGACACAGGTCAGTGGGCAATAATTTGCAACTGAAAGAAAACATGTGTACTGTACATAAGTAGGCATGCAACAACAATGTGAAAAGGGGAATGATGAGATACATTGAGATGTATTGAAGCAATCCAAGTAACATGGATTTATCTAAAATGAATCTTTTTGGCATCCCAATGGCTAAACAACGGGAATGTTTTTATCAAATTGGCTCAAATAATTACTCGATGATTGATGTGTAGCATGACAAAGATAAAACATGAAAATTGTATATGAACTATGGCAAATGCACAGATCTGGATAAGACTGTCTGTTGTACCAACTGTTTAATGTGGGATGGTCAGATGCAGGAAACTGAAGAAAAGGGAAGCATCCAGTGTGCAAAATCACTAGGATAATTGATGCTGAATGCTGAATGGAAGTTTATTAGAGGTGAGAATCAGTAGTATAATAGCTGCTGGATGGGGTATTGCAAAAGAGGTGCCATTGGCAAACAACAGGAATCATATTGACTGCAGGAATCATGTTGACTGCAGGTCAGATTTCATGTGGAATACCATGCACATGCAAGGAGGCCTGGTGGGAGCATAATGTGTATTGAGGGGGAGCAATGTGTGTTAGGAATGATCAAGGTGAACATGAAGGATCATACCATGTTGGCTGGGAAAAAATTGAGTAGTCTGAATGAACTGGGTAAGTTGGACTGGCTGAATATGAGGAGAATTGTATCAAGAAAGCAGTGATGTGGGCCTGGTCAGCCGGTACAGTGATGATGCAATTGAGTGAAATGGATGATTGGTTCAATTGATAACTGATAATTGAGAGTGGATGAATAAACCAACGAAATGGAGTGTCTTGGACATATCGTGTTCACAGATCCAATACAACTGGAGTACACCCTGCAACAGCTCAAGAAATGATATGTACATGGATTGCACTGATGTGAGATGCATTTGTGGAGTGCCTGTGACCAAATTAAGCCCGGCGGGCTTAATCTTTGCCAAATCATGTTGATGCTGAAAATTTGTCAAAGATTAAGCCCGCCGGGCTTAATTTGGTCATGGGCAGGCAATTTTGAATGGACAAATCAATCAGCTGATTTGGTCCAATGAGCAACATGGGGTGTGTGCATGGCAATTGTTCAAGCCAACCAGCACCACATGACAAGTGGCGCGGGCAACACTGCTGCCACACTAAAGAAGCTGGGTTGCACAAGATGAAACTATGCATCATCGAATGATGAGTTTACATGGTGTTTTGCTGGTTCAATACATTGGTTGGGTGGGTAGGCTCTGTGATAATGTAAAGAGTCTTGGGATCCGATGTGTACCCAGGTTATGTTAAGCCCGCCGGGCTTAATTGGGTGGATTGAGAGGAAGAACAATGAAAGGGACTCTTGAGGGCGTTATTTAAGCCCGCCGGGCTTAAATATCTGGCTGAAAAGTCACATGTTGCCAGGTGTATCATGTGAACAAGAGGGATGGGCTGCAAAGGTAGCGGTATGGCAAATTAAGCCCGGCGGGCTTAATTGTCTTGAAATTGGTGAGCTGAGGGAAAAGCAAGGGAAAGGTAAAAAAATATATGCAATATTCATTGACACAAAATCATGGATAGGTGACTAGGTAATACAAAGGGTGCTAGAACTGGGGATATTGAAAGAGGTGGATTCGCCGGTTTTCCAGTTAATATAATCATGAGCAATACACTTGGCTAAAAGGTGGCGGGTTGGACAGATAAACTTAGAGACATCATGGGGGAAATTCTGAACTGAAGAGATAATCTGACGAATGTATGTACCAAGATTTAACCAGATTGTTTCAGAAGGGGAAAAGTTTGAATTGGATACTTGATATATTTGATGAAATGCACAGATGATTTCAAGACAGTCACTGATAGTGTATTGCCTTCGGTCTCGGGTGGCGTTGAAGAGTCCACGTACACCTCCCAGGAGATAGTAAATGAAGGGGAAGTAATTGTGTTTACTGGCGATTTGGGAGAGGCTGGTGTGTTGCTCCATTCGGCGGGCAATTGTGGTATCAGAGGTAGCTCGTTGGGATTTCTTTTTACGAGGATTGAACTCCTCATCGA
This sequence comes from Puccinia hordei, assembly GCA_007896445.1. Taxonomy (NCBI): domain Eukaryota; kingdom Fungi; phylum Basidiomycota; class Pucciniomycetes; order Pucciniales; family Pucciniaceae; genus Puccinia; species Puccinia hordei. The sequence continues at coordinate 2,396 of RDRW01000634.1, forward strand.
TGTGGGCCTGGATGATGGTATGAGACATCATGAGATCAATGATGATTTTGCGGAGGTCATCCAATGCATCGTCTGTTGTTGATGCTGTTGGGGCTTCAAGTGGTTGGTGGGTAATTTGCCCATTGGTATCCTCTCCTTCAGTAAGTTTTTGAAGGGTGGGCATGGTGGTTTTCATTGTATTGAGCCAGGTCAAGACAATGAGATGACGTTCGATGGAGTTTGGCTTTGCTTCGATTCGTGGTGCCTGGGGATTTTCGTCGGATATGTGTTGTATGGAGAGGGCGACACTCTTAGCCCATTCGCGGATCTGCCGATGGCTTGGTGTGTGTTGATAAGAGAGGCAAGAGCTCGGAAAAGGTTGGACTCTGGATGACTAGCTTTTGAATGGAGAGGGAGGATCGGGGTAGTTGAAAGTAATTGGTTCTTCATGAGGTCCAAGTTAATGATATCTGGACTGAACCATGGCTCGGATTCCGAGTAGGATAGCATAGAATCACCTGAGATGTTTGATCAAAAGTAAGTTAACTGTAATGGACAGAGGACATGTACTTATACGGAGGAGGTAAAACACTCACTTGTGTCGGAGATTTCTTTAATCCAATGGTCCTGGTTGAACTGAGCATTGTTATAGACGAATGAGGCAGTGGGAATCTTGGAAATGTCGGGAGTGGTCAGACGAAATTTCAAGAGGTGTTGAAGGGAATTCCAGCCTTTTTCCCACTTTGTCTTTGAGACTCGGCCTTTCTGGAACCACATGGCCAACTCGTGGAGTTGTTTACGAAACGGTTCACTAGGAATGAGGGTGAAGTTGTCCAGGGTGACAGGGTTGGGTGCACGTGTTACTATGGTTGGAGGGTTAGGTGGATGGTTGGATGTGGTGGGGGCTGATGGGGGAAGTTCTTTGGAGTTGCCAATTTGGTTAGAATCGCATTTGTTTGTGTGCTCTGGTTCTTCCTCTGGTTCTTCAGATGTGGCCGAGGCATTGGAGGTAGATGAGATAGAGCTGAGGGATGAGGACCGATATAATTCACGGCCGGGGTGTGATTTCCTGGAAGCTGGTTTGTCAGTGGGGACTTGAGGGTCTGGGCGGTGTTTCTTTGCTTGATGTCGAGGAAGTTGGTTCTCATCTTCACTCGAGGTAACCTGAGATTTCGAACGGTTCTGGGTTTTCTTTTTTCTACGCTTTGACGTGGTATGTTTTGAGGTGACAGCCTGTCCTGTTCTGAGATGGGAAGAGGTATCTTTCGGGGTTGTGGAAGGCAATTCGGATGGGTCGGAGGGGTCTCCAAGAGGAACAGGTCCATGGTCTTGGTTGGTAGGGTCTGGGTTATCTGCAGAGCCAGGAATCGTGGGGGCTGGGTCTTGTTCAAGAGAAGGTGATTGGCCAGACTCGTGTTGAGTGGATTTAGCAGAAGTGCTGCAAATGTGTGAGGTGATGGAGACTGGCGGATGGTTTGACTTCTTGGATTTGTATGATCGGTGAGCACTTGATGTAGTGGAGGAGCGGGTTATGGTGGGTCGGGAAGCTGGCTTGACTGAAAGACATTCATCGACTGGAAGGGCCTTATTTTCCTCATAATCTGAATGAAGATACTCAGTTATTTGAACCAGGAAATTTGAATAAAGAGCTGAATTACCTTTGCAGATGGTGTCAAGACGAGATATGATACCTTCAACATCTTGACGAATTGACTTGGGGATTCGTAATTCAGAGCAGGTTTTGGCAAATTCTTGGATCTTTCCGACATTGTTCAAGAATTCTTCTTCACTGATCTCTTGAACTTCAGACCCAAGGAGTGGCTCGCCAGGGGGGATTGTTGGTTCCAAGGCTTGGAATGTTGGTGGTGGTTGGTTTGAATTGGGAGATGGGAAAGACATTTTGTACAAATGCGGATCTGATAAGAAGTTGGGTGGTAAAATAATTGCAAGTTTATGGGGTGAGAATCTGGATCACACTGGGAATTTGAGTAACATCAACTGACCAGGTGGTGGGGTGGATTCAAGATTAGGGGCAGAGCCACTTGGCAATGCTGGTGTGCCTTGGTCAACTACAGGGGCTGCCTCACTAAGAGATGTGTCTGACATGTTATTTTGTACGGTGGGGAGGAGGAATGTTAAGGATTTGTACTTGTTCTGAGGAATATAATAAATAGTGAGTTGAGTATATCTAGAGATGATTGATAGAATGAGGAAGGGGGGAATGAGAAGCGTACCAGAAGTGGTTCCTTAAGAACCATCAAGCAACGAAAACTCCAACATCAAAGGGCATGATCCCGTGGGAATCTGTTAGATTTCCTTGGGGATATATCCCTTTATGACATAATCAGGAGATATTCTTTGATTGAGGATTTTCCATCAAAGGAGGAAGTTTGTTTGTTAGTGCTTGGCACATGCCAAACATATGTCAGCAAAAGAAAAACGTTCAGAGTGGAGTGAATTACAAATTGGTAGATCCCATATGGGGAATTGACCATGCACAAAGGGACGATCTACCAAATTGAAGTGTATTTGGACATCAGTCAGCAATACTCATTGGGGATTTTCCATGAGCAGCCTATTCAGGAGGGATTAACAAAAAATGGTGGAATGTCTAATTGGGTGAGATGTTTGGATGTGTTAGAATTCAAAACAAAGTTATAGCACGACAACTTGATGATGTTGCTGTGTGGGTGGTCCATCATGCAACTAATTTGCACATTGCATGTGGTTGCATAAGATATGTGCATGCAGATGAACACGCCATGCAAAACAACCGTGTGGTTAGGTTTAATGTTCACCTCAAGCCTTGGATAATATTATGCCAGCACTAGTTAAGTTATAGTTAAGATTCTGGGGTGTCGTCCTCGTGATTAAGCCCGGCGGGCTTAATAATGGGCAGAACAGGTCAGGAACACTTGGTGAAACTAAGGTAATTATTAAGCCCGGCGGGCTTAATTTCCACCAGACAAGCCCTGGGGACTTACGAGAGAAAAGGCAAGTGTGATTTGGGTCCCTCATAAAATAATCAGACATAGCTAGTGTTCTGGCTTCAATTCAAACAGTTATGGATTACGGATGGATAGTTCATCTCATGGCTCAAATGATGTTGAACGCTTCTAACCAAGGGTGCTATTCTGACAAGATCGGCATAGTCTGAAAGATAATCCAAAGCTGCAGGAGCCACCATAACATTGATATCGGCTCACTAGTCAATAATTATTTCGTTATTCTTTGAATGCAACAAGTGATGATCAGAATATAGAACCTTGTAATTTTTGAAGTATTTGGGGGCATACCTTCTTGCTGCCTTCACAACTGCTTATGGCTTCCTTGGGGGTTTCTTCACGGCTGAAGCGATTCCCCTTACCAGGGCTAGATTCAGGGGAGGGCGTATCATTCCAGGGTCTTGCAACTGGCTCTGCAATAGACACCACAAGATATATCAGCAGGTGCGAAATGTGGATAAACTGATGATGCTTTACCTTTACCCAATGCAATGCGTCTTTCGGTCCACAATTCCATGACTTGTGGTACCTCCGACATGGGGATCCCCAAGACCTTTGCTTCTTCATCAGTGGTGGCCTGTATGCGCTTGGCCTCGAACCAGTTGCCAGCATCGACCATTCGTTGATAATACGGACTTTCAGGACCAATTCGGAAAAAGAGGGTATGAGGATCTGAGGAAGGGTCGGAAGGCTCCCAGCGTGCAACAGCAAGACACATAGTAAGACGTCTATCTTCAAGCCACTCAAAATGACGTTCAATCTCATCTTCTTTGTGGGTATATTTGGCTGATAGACTAAGGTATTTATTTTGACTAGGACTCGACATGGTGTTTGAAATGTATCTAAGGTCTAATCTAAGGATGATCTGGTGGTCAGAGCAGGAACACCGACAGAGGAAGATATTTATATGTCAACAGGTCCAAAAACATTCATACGAGCTACCATGGACAAGAGGGACGTTAGTGGTGGAATGTTACCACATAATTGACATCAGCTCGGTTGTTGCTGTTTGGCAAATTGCATTTAATTCATTCACCAAATATCTGCTGAATCATCATCTGCTTTCGTTGTACAAGAATTCTTGGGTCGAGACACAAATGTAATACTGGAGATGTCAGCAGAGCATGGACTTGGCAATTAATCTCAACCTGACAGCTTGTGTTATTTGAATTATGTAAGGTGTCTCCTCATCAAACAAAACAAAATAATTTTGACCTGTTTGCTTGGGGAGAGCTTCCGGTTACATGAAGGATTTACACTAGGCCTGAGGGAGGTGATTCTTGTCACCGCATAGGCACTGATGTGCTATGGATACCACAAAAAATGGAATCAACAAGACATGCAGCATGATATCTTTGCAGATCTAACACGATTGTGGGTTTAGGTATGTGTACACCAGGCATGTCCCTCCTCTGTATCGCTTGTGTATCCATGTCATTAGGAACAGATACGTGATGGATACCAAGTGGGAACAGAGCGGTTGAGTACAAAGGCCTTCTGTTTGTTGAATCATATCACTTCCAGTTTTTGTACATTCCAATTAAATCTGACAATCAATGAGTAAATGTATTTCAAAGGGTTGTGTGTGTAATATCCCCCCACTTGGGTTCACACACAACCGTCACCACTCAAGCCTCACAGTTTTGATGATGCACCACAAGACATATCTTCCAGGGGACTCTGCATAAGATTCCATTTTCCATATCAAGGATTCAACTATTGTACCGGTCAATATTCCAGATGCTCATGTATTTGGACGAACCAATCAGAAGTGGGGCACATTTTGAGTGATTTAATGTATCATCTTAGCTTGGAAACTTCCTCATATCAGCAAAGGCAAGATGACATTGTATTATATGCCGAGGTGGTGACATTGCTTGTGGGTATTGGTCGGTAAATCAAACTCAACAATACCAGTTGACCCCTACCCATCAAAGCCCCAGTAAATTCAAGTACAGAGCATCTCAAAATACGACCAATCACTGAGTTGTCCAATCAACATATTACGTGTGTTGGCTGAAGGATTCCAATCAAATTCCGGCTGTGTTGTGTTGATTGTCATATGACATGTGGAAAGATTCGTCTGTTTGATCCACCTCTCATGTATTCCATTATATTGTGACATGCAAGCACCCTTGTTTGTGCAAATCACGTTAGCTCACATACGTCTCACCTGTTTATTGCAAGTCATCTGCTCAACTGCCCTCTGAAAAGTTAGCTGCTCGAGAGGTAGTTCCAGTGTCGGCTCTCTCTATTTTCAGATACACCAACCTCCAAGCTCCCATTATAAAAAACACTTCAAGTTGCTTGATCCAATCCTCCTCTCATCCTCCATTCAAACCACCAAGTATCAACCTTACAATACGTCTTAACCAGTGTACTTAAATGACTACCATATCCTATTTATACCAAGCTCAGGATAGAGTTGACTTTCTCCGAGAAGCTGTTTCATCATTTGAAGCACTGGCTGTATCAATTGAGCCTGAGGATCTTGAAGGCCAAGGTACTGTCGAGACATCGGCTATGATACATTGTCAACATGCCACTCGCTTAGAAGCAGCACAGGATGCCCTATCCCAACTTGCCATGGAACTCTGCATCCCCTCTCACATGGTCCCTGATGGCTTGGCAATTTGGAATCTACGCAGAATGCGCTTTGGTAGAGGTACTTGATCAGTCATATTTTGTCAAAGGCCTATATTCATTTATTGATGTGTATATTGTCAGATCCCATACGAATCCATGGTTGGAAAACGGAACATGAGCGCAGGTTACTAAGGAGCACTTTCAACCATCGGGGCCATTGATACACAGATGCTAGGGATCATATGCTGAATGCTACTCAAATGTAAGCCTTTGTTCGCAAAACACTTGGAGTTACTGACATAATGGATCCTCAACCTTCACTAATGATGTATTGAATTGTCCATGCAGGTTTGGAGAGTTTTTTCAATAACTGTCACTCCAATCAATCTGCAAAACGTTTGAGCTATGAGTCGTGGATTGCTTTGTTGGATTTTTCTCAACTGGCCATGTCACCTTTGCTTAATGTTTCATCTCTCCATGTTATTGTGCTTCATCCTGAAATCTTTCCCAGTTCCATCATAAGAGGAATACACATTGTGGTTTCCATCTTTGCACACTACTTATTACTCGTAACTTTCACACTCTTGTTGGTGTTGTCTCTGTCCAAGTCTTGGTGCCAATGAGTCAATTTGAGTTTAGTTGGCTGAGGATATCCAATTCACATGTGATATTTGTTGTGAAACTCTGGAATTTCTTATCTTCATTGGCATTTTTCACGTTGAATGACCAGTCCAAACCCCCCCCCCCCCTTAAGGACCCAAGCCGCCAGATCCAGTAGCTTTGTCCCTGCAATTATTTTGACATCATGAAAGCCATTTCTTACCCTAGTCTTCTTTTTCTATGTGCCTTGGATAATATTAAAATTAAATCTTGTAAAAAAACTATTTGTTCGAAAGCGGTCATGCAATCACTTTTCACAATCCATGATTTGTCTGATGAGCTTACATTGAAACACATGGCTGATTTCAAGTGGTCTTCTGTTGATGTCATTGTGATGCACTTGAAAAACTGTCTGTCACAGTTGACAATCAAGATCGAAATACAACAATGGTTCTTCCGTTTGACTCCTACCTTTTAGATACCCCATTTTAAACAGTGAATGTTCTCCAGTCAGGGAAGCAGGATAAAAACAGACTGGAGATGTGAATCACAATGACAAGGAATTACCATTGAAACCCCTTCTGTTACAACTCTGGGCCCAACATTGGACAAACTCAATGTCCTTCCCAGCTTTAATCATATCCTGTTTGGTGGAGTGTAGTTTGACCTCTTGTGGCAAATTGATATGCTCTCATTTTCCCACAAGATACTCTTCATTTACCCTATGCCAACAGATCAGTTTGCATTTACCTCAACCCAGCCAACATCCCCTCTTGGAATACAGCAATCAAGCCAAGTGGTCTTATTGCTCCGAATCATTAAGCCCGCCGGGCTTAATTTGATGCCTCATAACTTGCCAGTTTTATAATCGTTCCAAAGAATTAAGCCCGCCGGGTTTAATTTTTTCTCTCTTAATTTGGAGCAGCTGAAAAACACATGATAATTTACATATCTTTCATTTCTCCATTCCAAACTTGCCCAATCATGTCAAGAACAAGCAGTTGATCAATGAGAATAACACCTATTGTACTCCCATCTCAAGTTCCACTCCTCTTTGGCATGTGTATTTCCAGACTACTCAATCGTAAAGTCTTTGGAGTGAATTTCCTTTTAGCTATGTAATAAAATAACTTGTGTCAGTTTTGTTCCAATCAACCAACAAAACAAACAATCACCTACTCAACTGCCTTTGCTAGGGCCTGGCAAATTACCAATTCCCAGATCGCCAATACTTCCTCTCGGAATGCCACTTCCACCTCGTCCAATACGCATCGTCATCTGGTTTAGCATCCAGGCTTTTGCTTCCAAGCCAATTGCCGCCTGAGGGTCGAGGTGCTCTCTTTCAACTTGGGAAAGACTTTGAAGGAATGCTGCATCGTAGGCATCAACTGGAAGCCTACGGGGGATCGTAGCAAGTGGCACAATTGTCTGTGGAATTATGTCAGGGCTACGGTCCACCAGCTTATGGATACTCTTCATTTCAGTAGCCGTTTTTGCCACTGTTGTTGCAATCTCATCCAGTTTGTGTGAGCATACAGTGAACACTTCACTCCTCCAAGCTAGCTGTACCCGTTTTGGTTTTGCCGGAACTGGTTGATCTTCCCAATCGGATACCGTGTCTTTGGAGAATAGGATGGCCAAAGCTGGGTCGGCACGCATCTTGGTGATTGCAAGTCCTTGTCTCTTGTTCGCAATCTTCAAACAGCCATCTTTAAGCAACTGGCCTGGCAATGCCTGATTTTTAAAACTCATGACTTACTTTAGTTTTCATCCGAGCTATTCCTGCCCTCCTCAACTTTTCCACCCTCATATTTTACGCTGATTCGCTATCCATCTGGTGAGCCCGCCGCATTTCTTTTCCTTGGCCACGAACCCATCGTTCCAAGATCAGCTCCATCGAACCAACTTCCCCCCACATCACACCTGGTTGTGACTTGGTCCAGTTATGGTAATGCTTGATAACGATTGTCGCCAAACTCCCGTTCCACGAAGATGAATTAAACGAACTGGCCTCCCACTCAAATGTCAACCGTCCAAACCCAGCCATCTGAACATCTTGCTCACACGCCTTCTTGATACTTAGTGGAACATCCAGGTCCGGGCACAAAACGTCAGCAGCCGGTGTGAACGAAGGGGGTGACAGATGCTTGCGAATACGTGCAACCTCGTCCTGATACACTTTTTGAAAGACTGTTTTCGCAAGGCTGTTGTGCTTCTCAGAAAAATCTTTCAAGTGAGCCATCATCTTCTTGTACCGGTTATCAGTCCAATGGTTCCAAGTTTCCCATTCCTCTGGGCTTGGGGGTGGTGGATATGCACCGATTAATTCAGGCATTCCCATCAGAAATTTGGTGAAATTCCGAATTGACCGACACAATGCCGTTGACTGATTCGGAAGGCCACGTCCCACCACAACCCTTCGAACCCGTCTGACATTCTCCTGTGATTTATCGTGAGCACGTTTTTGTCTTTGAACTCTCAGGTTATAATTCAAAAGGTCCTCTGGATTTTCCGGTTCACTTTTGGCATCTATGCATGTGGAGATAGGAATAATAAGGAATTAATCAATTAGCTGGAAAGAACACATCCATCAAAATCTGGACAATCAATACCAAACACTTACCATCCTCAACAACATCAACATTTCCCCTCAAAAGCGCATCAAAATCCTCCTCACCCCCTTGATCACCAGATGTTCCTTCTCCAGTAGCACCTTGACCTTTGCCAGCTCCTTCAACCCCATCATCACTGTCAACCATATCTTCCTCAATATCCATATTAAATCTATCCTTATTTGCTGGGTAAGTTCTGGGAAATCGGAGTTAATTGGCGTAGACACAATATTCACTCACAAATAGCTCTCGGATTTCTTATGGAAAGATGTACTTGTAAGATAGCTATGAATTAGATATTGATGGGATGAGGGAGAAGAGATGAAGGGGATTTCATGGATCATACTGCTATTTAATGTGTGGGAAACAATGCCATCTACTGCAATGGATTCTTGCACGGCCCATCAGGCAAGTCAGTTCTACCACCCTTTACCCTTCCCTTTGTCTAATTGTTTGGCTTCTTTATTTACCATATATACTAAATGTAACCAAACAAAATGAATCTTATTCAACTAGGATTACCCACTAACACCACACACCCTTCTTCTTGATCAGTCTTGAGGTTCGGGGTTAATCAAAATGAACATTGAAATGTCAGCATTCATCCGAGTAATTAATCTGTTTCAATATCTTGGCCCCATGCCTTTTTCAAATTCACAAGTATTCCAAATACAATCAACAAATTAATTCCTGCATTTTTTATCAACACAAACAAATCATGGAAAACATACCACATTCCCCAGGCTCACTGCAGAGATCGTTTTCTTGTTCACACCAAACGTTCCCTCCTCATTCTCCAAAATAGCAATATGCCCAACGACCCTTGAATGATGGATGACCAGTTGTCTACTGAGCTTGTCTGCATACAAAAGTTTTGTATTTAACTGGGGATGGTCTTTGTACGGATTCTTGGGTTCATCCCAGCTGTTCAATGATGTAAAGGGGCGAATCAAAAACCAAACAGTATTCGTCACACCATCACTGAATAGCCGGCTTATCCGCCCAAACAGTCGCAATCCAGAATCGTAGAATTCAACGTTTGAATTACCGGGAGCCTTGCCACTGAAATTATTTTCTGGGACATACTTGCGATTGAACATCTCTACACTCTTCACCTTCACAACTGCTCTTTCCAACTTCCCATTGGCCGGCTCTTCATATCCGAATTCACTCAACTGAAATTTCCACAGATTATACACTCTCACATCAAGTATTATCTTCTCTTCTTTTTTTTTCATCACCATATGAGGCAAATGGACAGACTTTTCCATGTCGATAACATCCTGCGCTTTCAATTTTGCTTGGTTGACATATCCATAGTATCGTGATTTCTGATTCCATGTGTTCATGATTGTTCCATGCATCTCTCCTGTTGATGTGTTAAATTAGACCTCTGATGAAGGCATGGACTCGAAACAAAGTATCAGAAATGTGACATACCAAGATGCTGGTTGTTTGGTATATTCCCCAGAATTCCATTCAGACGCTCCTGGGCCCATGCAGCAGTTGCTATGGGAGGCCCAAACCTCTCAATTACTTCGGGATAATGCTGTGTCAGATGTAAATTTGACTTGCTCGTATGATTTGGCCATCCCATTCGGAGGACTTCCCGGTATTCCTTTGTTAATTTTCTCAAGTTGATCGTATCTCTTTCATCCAGGTGGTGCTTCATGAGAATGCTTGTCATTTCAATTAATTTGATGGTCGAATCCCTCAAGACCTCCTGATGTGTCACCGTGTTTGAGCCCTCAATATATTTTTTCTGCCAAGAATTTCCAATCACCCAGTAAGGAATTATCGCCAGTGGAAAATAGACAGTATATAGTATTAACCACTCGGATGCTTTTAGGGAACCAGATCCAGAGATTCCAAAGTTTCGGGGAACTCGTGAAACCCAAGTTGGAATTGATGTCTGCGAAATCACATTTTGAAGAACACGCAACTCTTCCTTTGTCAATTCAGGCCCTCCAGTAGTAACTTCCTCATCCTCTTCTCCCAAGGTTCGTGATTTGCCATGTTGAATTCCCCTCATATCACTCCTTCTATCAGCCTCTCCTTCCTCATCAACCTCTGACTGGCTGCCAAGTGATAAAGTCCCTGCAATACTCTGTGGATGCCTGTTTGTTGCTATACTAGAACCACTTCCCAGAGACCGAGTTGACCTTCTTCCTGAAGCTGATGTATCTACTCTTGATGAGCTGGAACGTAGTTGGTAGGGGTGTCTTGATGGACCAGCCCTGTCTTCTTGGATACTTGTTAAGCGGGAAAGATTTTTTGAATTTAAAATACGCCGCTTCCTTCCCCCCATTTCTTCATCCTCCGTGCCACTCGAGTCCCCTTCTGGTGTTTTCTTGCACTTGGAATCCCGGAACTTCAACCCTCCAAAGATCATTTTCCCAACATCAGTATTCTTCCAGTTTATTTCATGTTCTATGGCTTTCTTCAGGAGCTTCCCTGCTCCCAGAGTATTCAAAAAACTGAGACTGTGATCTTTCAGGTCTCCCAAGAGTAACGCGTGCATAACTTCGATTCCACAGTACTCCACTGGTCGCCAGTATGGGAGGCTATTCAGAATGCTTCCTCTTGCTCCTTCTTCCGTAGCAATCTTCTTCCTCTCAGTGTATGTCTTGCACCTTTCCCATCGCCTAACTCTTTCCATGTGTGCCTCGTGCGTTTTTTTCTCAAACTTCCCCAGGTCGATCTCATCAATATCTTGAAGGGTGATCTCGCAGAAAGAACAAAACTTGTCTGCTGTATGGGATGCAAATCCTGCTGTCTTGCGAATTGCTGGCAGGTCTCCAATTAGTGGAAATATGGCTGCAAATATAAGGCGGCCCTCGGGGAATTGACTCGTCTTTGTGAACCACACTCCCTTCCAAAATTCCTTCATCTCCAGCACTAGCGGTTCCAAGATATGGTTCATTTGATCCAGACTCGGCTCCTTTGGACCTGGTATAATCCCAAACAAGTATATGTTCTCCACTTTGTATCGTTCCGTTAATGGTAGGTTGAGACACACCAGAGTCACTGCCCCCAAGGATACCGACTTTCCTCCAGGCTTCTTTGCAAACGGATTGAACCAGTCAACATATAGGCTGAATACAAGATTCCCAGACTTTGAAGTAAAAATCTCGTTCGAGTCTGACGGTCCCACAAAGGTTTTCCATACACTTCCATCCCATACATCACTCATCTTTTCATTCCTCTGGCGTTCATATTTGAGGTTCGAATCGGCAAGACATTCAAATCCAGGTAGCCAGAGCTTGTGAGACAGCCAGTTCTTCAGAGGTTGGAAAGTGAACGTTCGGACTGGCTTGATGATCATCCTTTCACCAGATCCTTCAATTGTGGCAAGTTTTGCATCACAGAGTTGTTCTTCATTTTCAACCTCCTTCAGGAACTTCTTTGATGTCGAGTAGAATATAGTCGTACACGTGGTTTTGGCTTCATGAATCAACTCGTCATCCTTTCTTGGCATTTCAGGAATCGGATACAGTTTGAAACAATCTGGGCAGCAGATCATCTTTGAGAAACCAACATCAAATCCAAGGCGTTGTATGAGAGTCGTTTTCGAGAGAGGTATGTTGCTGATGATTGAGGATCCGTCAAACTTAAATTCCTGCGCGAGTTGTTTCACTTTTTCAATCTCTGTTTTCAAAAACTGCGTCACGTTTTTATCACTGACACCAGTGATAAGGGAAAGGCGAGCTGCTTGTAGCATTACTGCTAGACTATGTTGAGGGATAAGCTGAAACGTGTTTATTCGAGATGTTTGAGTGTTGACTATTGAATGATCACTCGGGCCTTCATTCACATTTCGATTTGATATGTCAGGAATAGTGGTCGTCAAAATTGTTGGACTTCCAGTCTACTCATTCCTAGTAAGTCAGCCCAGATCATTGAATGTTATCAACAGAAGTCAATACCACTCAACTTGAATATTTTTTAAAGTATGGGGACTTGGCTCGTCTTCCATCTCCTGTTCATGTGTCTTCCTCTTCATAATTGCTTTTAAATGTGACTTGAAACATGTTACTGACCATGCCTTCCCCACCTTCTGTTCACCTGTTTCGGAATCCCTGTAGGTCTCTTGATCACACCCCAACTCCGTACACTGGCAGATTTTCCATCGAGAGTGCATTCTTCAAGGTAATTATATTGTGAGTGGTATGGTTGTTGTTGTAAAGCAAGTACTCTTTTCTCCTTGGTAACACCGTTGTTAGATCAAGATTCCTTGCAACACATCATGTCTCCATATGCATAATGCATGGCATGCATGCCCCATGCTCCTTTGAATCATCACCTAATGGCAACCTTTTCGCTTGAACTCAACAGCTGGGTGGCCTCGTTTCATGTTGTGTATATGTTACACATGTCACATTTGTTATTTCTCAAATTAAGCCCGGCGGGCTTAATCCTCCCTCAACCACCTTCATTTGGTAGAGGCAAATTCCCAAATCTACCAACACCATTACCTCCAGTTGTCTTAATTGGTTCACCCTCACCACCCAATAATAATTTAAGCCCGCCGGGCTTAATCAAATCACACGAGATGTACACACCCATTAATAAATTAAGCCCGCCGGGCTTAATAAAATCACATGAGATGTACCTCATTCCACTATTCCCACCAACTCACACAAAAAAGGGGGCACTGATTCACAACTCTTGATTATGAATTCAGCACATCCAGAATAATATATATTCACCCAGTGCAACAAAATAATTTATACACAATCTTATCTCAACCACAGCCATGGTCAAGTCACTCAAAAACGGAAAAGCTCCAGCCAATCGACGGAACCTGAACAAGGCCCTTTTAGAAATCATCCCTCCACCCACCTCTCACTTTTCCAGGTCCATGGCTTCTTTCTGCCGCCTTCTCCTGAATATTGAACACCTCGCTGAGGAACATTGGCAAGCAACACCATCACCCGAACAGATTCAACATGTCAACAACCTCCCAATAACCATCACGAGCCATCCCATTCGTTCCAGAATCTCCCTCACCCCCTCATCAGCCAACATGCTTCATGGCATTTCACTCAAATGTCTCGATTTATTTCTCAGTGACTTGAAAGAAGCAACGTTCCCCTTGGCAACTTTTCATTGGACTTCTCCCTGGGATTCCCAGTGGAACAAGCTTTTTTCCTCATTCATACTCAAGCATTTCGACCATGCATACCACAACGGTGCCTTAGCCAACTTTCCCATCAATCCTATTCATCATGCTCCATCAAATGCAATCGCTGTTCTCAAACGCTGGTTTACTGGAAAAAAAAACGATCTTGAGAAAAATAAATACTCCCCTGATGAAATTGCAAAGAAAGCATACCAGGTGAAAAAGTCAAAGTGGCGGAAGCAGGTCCGCCAAATTCTTCTTGGTTTTTCTGTTTCAATTCTTGACTATCAATTCTTTGTTCCAGCTATCTCAACGACGTACAGAAATCCTCACCACATTGGACATTCCTGTTGATTACCAGGATATCTTTGACAATTCTGCCTGCTGCTCAGACACTGAGTTCTGGTCTGATTTCATGGAGTCTTTGTAATTATCTCTTTTGACAGATTTATACTTGTCTTTCTTGTCTTTTCTTTTAACATTGACAAGACTTTCCAGTTGATTGATGAATTCAGTTAAATCACTGTCACTTTGTAGAACTCTACGCATCATGTACTCAGTATTATGATCTAATTGTCCAAGTAATTTATCATTAATAGAGGCATTGTCTACATCTCTTTCAATGGCTTTAATTCTGTTTACTTGTTGTGTAACCCAATCAGATGGTTCTACATCACTCAGTATGTCAAATCTGCTTCTTCTGAAGTTGGTTTTCACTTTTCTCTTCCATTCAGGAGTGCTAAATTTATTAATGATTTCCTTTTTCCAGAATAACCAATTTTTATTGCCAGGTACTTCTTTTTTCCTAGAATTATACCATGAATTTGCAACTCCAGTAAGAATTGAATTCAATTTTGAGCATATAATTTGATCAGGGGCATTAGTGTCTTCTTTCAAGTTATCAATCCAATCAATAAATTTAAAGTGGTCATATTCTCCCACTCCAGAAAAGGTTAGCCACTCATTAGTCTTTGGCAGACCTGCTAATACTAATTTGTGGATGGCCTTGTCTTCATCCAAACTATTAATGGTGGATGTGGCCACTCTAATTTGTTGAGTATTGAGAGTTGGCGTAGCAGTTTGATCCCTGCTTGGTTCAACTTGGGTATTCTGTAAAGTTGAAGGGGTTAAATTGGCCAATTGAGTTGTAATTACTGGAGGAATAGATTGACTGTCATCTCCAATGTCATTAATAGTATCATGTCTGCTTCTTGGTTGGGCATCTCTAGTCAGGAGTTCTTCCAACTTGTGCATGATATCTGAGTTGTTTTTGGTCATTTCTGACGTAACACATGTGAACTGTTTCTCAATTCTGTTCACTACATCTTCAAAGGTTCTAAATTGAGAATTTACTTTATTAGTAGTATCTGATTGTAAATTCTGAATCTTTAATTCCAATTGTGCCACTTTCTTGACAAGATCTTGGTTGGAATTACCTTGCTCTTCAACCCAGTCATCAATTCTGGTCATAGAATTAGACAGTTGTTTACTAAATGTCTTACAATGATCATCCAATTCTACATGAAACATATCAATTTTTGTATCCATTTCAGTCAACCTCTGTTGAATAAGATATAATGTACTATCTTCTGAGTTCACCTGCTCATCTGTAGCTCTCATAATTTTACGGCATAATTCTTGTAAGTCATTGGATAGAGCTTTGTTACTATTGTTCATAGCATTTACTACATGTTGAAATGTGGTAATTTGTTGATGTTGTTCAGGAGTACAAGTAGACTTATTGGAGTCATTAATTATTACACATGGGGAACTTTGTGTTCTAATTTTCTGACTAGATGATGGGGAAGTGTTACAAGTTATGGGGATTCTTCCATCTGGCGCTCTTGACGGGCTATTTTGCCTTGCTCCAGATGTTGATAAGTCCCTTGGAGGGATCTCCCTAGGCGTACCATCTCTGAATAGATCTGGTTGCGCCACTGAGTATTCTTCCCTGTGTTCCTGGGATGTCTGGAATTGACATTTCTCCCCTTTGGACCACGGGGATTTTGGGTTCTGATGGGAGTATTTGAAGGATTGGGGGGAGAGAAAAGGATTCCTGGAGACAAATGTAGTGGGTTCCAATCTTTGGTGCGGTAGAGGGCTGCTGGCAGACCTTTGAGGCTGACCATCTGACGGAAATCCTCCTGGCAGTAACTTAGATGGGCTTTCACAGCATTGAAGCTGCTTCTGTTTCTCACATCTTTCAACCAGTACTTGTTTTCCTTCATCCTGTAGTAAAATCTCTCGAATTTTTCCTCTGCTGTGACTAGAATCAGAAGAATTTCCCTTATCATTAGTCTTTTTACTTCTATAAATAATTTTATTTAAAGATTCTTGTCTGCCAGGGGGCAAAACTGACGCTGATGGAAATCCAAGTCCTGGCTCTGGCTCCCTGGTGCGGCCATTGTAACCTCTATTTCTAAGGGAAGGAGGAGTCATGGTAAAAATGCGTAAAAGGTTGTTAGTAGGAGATTTTTAATAAGGATATAATTTGTTAAGGATTTAATTCACCAGATGACTTGTCTGATGGAGTAACAGAGGCTTCTCTGTGAGTGGTAATCTCAGAGGTTTCTCTGGTGTCACGGGCTGTAGTGGTCTTGTCAGACACTTTCAAAATGTCCAATTCAGGGGTAAGCTTGTCTACGTTGGTGGACACTAAAAACAAAGGAAAATTAGTAAAAAAATATGTTATATTTTTACTGATTTAAAGATGTTTGCTTACTCTTCAGAATTTTTTCTTTGAAGAGGGCTGAAAAGCTTTGTTTTATAGAGAAAAGAGGTATAAAGTAATGTGAATGTGTTACTTTATTGAGAGTAATAGTACTTGTTCTATGATTTTTATGCGGTAAAATCAAGTTGCTTGTTGTGAGTATGACAAGACTTGAAAAGGAGGCTGCTTTTATGTCTAAAATTCCAGGTGGAAATGACAAAAAAATGAGCTAAATCTTAGTAAGATGTGCCTGAGAGGGGATTAGTCTTCCTTTCAGGTTGAGAGAGTATATGTAAACTGATCAATTTGATCTGTTTAACAGTTAAATTTGTTATTTTTTTGTTGTTTTTATTGGTTCAAATCACGGAGAGACTCGACGTGATTTGTGAGATGTACCTGAAAGGGGATTGTTCTTCCTTTCAGGGGGATAAAGTAGATGTAAACTGATCAAATGATCTGTTTTACAGTTGATTTTAATTAGTTTACACTAATTTTTATATTTGTTTTGATAAATCACGGAGAAACTCAACGTGATTTGTGAGATATTTCTGAAAGGGGATTTTTCTGCCTTTCAGGGTGAGAGATAATGTGTAAACTGGATCAAAAATGATCTAATTTATTTTTAATTATGTTAATGTACCTTCTTTTACTATGTACAAATCACGGAGTGACTCTGAAACGTGATTTGTGAGATAAAAAAGTCTCGACGGGGCTAATACACACTGTTCCCGATGTGTAATAATGGAATAGATCAGACAGTTGAATGCAGCTGATTTTTCCCGTTATTTGGATCTACTCAACACCTTGATAGCTCAAGTATTGAGTGAGAAAGTCTAACGTCGACGATTGTTATGATCGGATATAAGGGTCTTATCCGTGTATTATACTGTAGAATGTATGCTGGAACTTCCAGAAGTGCGTCGGCGCACGTATGTATACTGTAGATCCTGGAATATCCGGGGAATACAGTATGTAACACGTGATCAGGCTAGAAGATCAATCTTCCGATCGCTTATGTACTATGTAGTATACACCCGGTATGTACTACGGTGTGTAGTACCACTTGTATGCGGTTACTGTGTGTATACTGCTATGTAATACGTGCTCGAGGAGGATTTGTAGGGATTATGTGACTAATGCCTTGGGAATGGAGGCTCTAGAGATTAAGTGAACTGGATTTTAGTAGTGTAAATCTACTATTGCGGTTCGAATGGTCTACTCAGAATTTCTCTATGAGTAGTGGATCTACTAGAACGTAGAATTTTGAAGGGATTTTATTATAAAAAAGGCGCTTTTTCCTGTTTTTGATCAATATCTTCAGCCAGATATTGGTTTTTAATTTTTTATATGTTTTTTTTTTATTTTATAATTTCGAGTTTTTCTCAATTTTTGTAGTGTTTTTATTTTTTCTTAGACTCAAATTTGGGTAGCAGACTCTGTTTTATTGCAATTTTATAATTTTGTTAGAGATAAGAGTATAGAAAAAACAAGCGGTATTTTTTATGATTTTATATTTTTCCTGTAGTTAAAAGCAGTTAATCTAGGGTCTTTGTTCCTTCTACTGTTTCTAAGGAGGTATCTAGGGACTGCTGGTGTCACGCTCTGTGATGCCAAGGACTGGGATCCTTCTAGCTACACAAGGTGCAAGGCAAAAAACAATATAAAATAAGGGTTTTTTGGTTGATTTTTTAATATATTTTTTATTAATATAAAAGATATTAAAGGTTTTTTAGGAGGGGCCTGCAAGCAGGGGTGGTTTAGTTCCCTCCAAAGGTTTATTTAAGACCTTAATAAACTGGGGCCTGCAAGCAGGGGTTGTTTAGATCCCAGTGGTAATAGTGGCTGAAAAGGGCCACAACTCCTGAAGGAAAAAGACTTACTGTAGGCTTTAAGGGGAGGAGTGGGGACTTTTCAGAGGTAAACTGGACAGCTTGAAGCGGTTGGAAAGGTGGGTTGGACAGATGGACAGAGTTGGAGTTGAGAGAAAGAGGCTTTAAGTCTTGAGGACTGATCTACTGGGCAGGACACTAGTATGCTGGACTGGTGGAATGCTGGTTGTAAATATGATAAAGCTAGGGAATCAAAATACAGGGGGAAGAAAGGGCCTCTTAAATGCCTTTCTGGAGCCCTGATGGCGAAACACCAAGTGTTATTTTGGCTATGGGAACACTACAAGGAAGGAGTTATCCTTAGTAGAAATAAATGATGTAATTTATCAAATTATTACATGTACAGGCTGTCAATAATTAATACAGTCTGTCTGTCATCTGTAGACATCATCTGAGGGCGCTTCAAGAGCTCTTAGTTTGATGTACAACATGTATTGATCACTTGATCAATAGAAATAAAAAAAAGAAATAATCAAATTATAGTACTGAATCTTATTTCTGTTTAATTTTGGTTATTTCATATGTAAAGTTCTGTATCATGAGAGTTCTTGTCATACTTGCATGGAGGGCGCTTTTACAGCTCTCCATTCAATTATTTGACAAGCAAACCTCCTGGGAAAAGTGTCAACATTTATTATTTTCCCGTGATTAAAGGAGCTTGTCATTTTATTTTAATTGTACAAGTTCTTTTAGACTTGTTTGAAGTATTATGATATTTTATTTATCCCCTGTTTCGTGTCTTTTCATGTGTTATGATATTATTTAACTTATACTGTATGTATTTTGTATAAGTTAATAATACAAAGATTATAAAACAGCGTGATATTTATGTCTAATGTTATTTAATACTTTATTTATATGTTTAAAGGATAATTAAATAGTTTATTTAAGTAATTATCCCGTATTTTAAGGACTTCTACTTATTAGAATACTCTCATATTACATATGTTTATACCTAGTAAGTATTTTAGCGCTTAGTAGGAATATTCTTTAAGTTAATTTTATTATTAGAAGGAGTAAGTTTTCTAGGGTACTTTGGCTGAGGTACCCTAGGTTATTTTACTTGCTCTTTCAGAATATGAAATAATATTCTCATTTATCTCAAAGGTTAATTAGTTATTATTTATTTTATTATTAATTTATTTATTTGTTTATTGCATTATTACTACATAATAATGTTTATATTTTAAGATATTATCTTTTTCTTATGTTTATTATAATCTATACTTCATTATTACTTATGTAATAATGTCTCTTTCATATGTATTTTTTATTAATTAATTATTACTTTATTTATTGTTCTAGTCAGGTTGTCTCTGAACTAGTAGCAAGCTGACAGCTGGAGGGTCACAATTCAAAAAAGGGGGAACAGACACGTAAGTATTGTTAGAAGAAATTATATCACAATATATATCATTAAAGGGTGGATTTCCTTCTTCTAAAGCTGATCTAATTTCTTTTCTGACAATTTTAGTGTGTTCTTCTTTGGTTAATACGTCAGATTCTTCAGTATTAAGCAAAGTACCGTCAGAAGAATAAGTATTAGTGAGTGTAAGTTGTTTAACTTTAGTCCAGGTGCAGTTATAAAACTGATCTTCTCCCTCTATGACTTCAGTTTTTATCACTAGTTGTGACGTGATGATATTTTCTGGGTTGTCCAATTGATAATATCTTTGCTGAAAAAGGTTGGAGTTCTTTTTGAAGTCACAAATGATTTCTGGCATCTATCAAAGGGCCATTTTCACGAAAAAATAAAAAGGTAAGGAGGTGTTAGTGATGATTTTTTAAGGGTTAAAGGGTGAAAAATCACGGATAAATAAAGGCCAGACCCCCAATTGTCAGCCTGGGTGTGGAACTAACCGTGGTTAAGGGTTGTAACTAAGGTAGGTTGATGATTAAAAGTGGTTTGGGTAATGGTTTAAGTCCTGTAAAAAGGTACTTCCTCAATCAGTAAGTCTTGTCTGAGAGGCTTGCTGTCAGCCACCAAGATATTACATTTATTATGTAACATGTAATAATGTAACATGTAATACTTGAAAACTGCAAGCTTTAATAATTATTATTATTCTTTATTTATTTATTATTTTTATAGTCTGAACAAAAAGGAATTTAGACCTTATCATTTTATCAAATGGTACAATAGTCTAACAGTAAGAGACTGGCTCAGTAATAATTGTCATTGACATAAGGACCTGAGTTCAAGCCACACTCATGACCACATTGAATAAAAATCATTTGTTTAAATTATATCTATCTTTTACTAAAATTAAGTTATAATTTAATTTATAAAAATCTTTGGAAAATTAATTTTCAAACATGCAATAAATGGATAAAGAACCATTTATTGGCATAGTTTTCTTCATGAAAATCCTGGAAGATCCAAGATTAACCCATAGTAATTCATAGTATAAAATTACACATGAATAAGGGTAAATCTTTATGTAAAGTATATTAATTATGCAGTATAGACTTGTAAATTAAATCCCACATGTTTAACTCTCCAGAGCAAGCGCTTTTTCAAGCTCTAACCCCAAAGGAAGTTGCATGTACATGTGATTAAGAATTATTTAGTTTAATTAAGAAAAATAAACAATTAAATTAAGTCAATTAATATACATGGTGACATTTTAATTAACAATGACACCATGCTTCCCTTTTTACCACGAACAGGCTGATCAGAATCACCTGTCAATATTGCCCCAATCCCCACTGACAATTAAATTGCAGAGGAATTAATACAAATATTTTATTATTTAAGGAGGAGGTCTCTTCACCAAATTGAAGAGATCCTCCTCCCATCAACTTTAACCATTATTAGATAACTTATTATAAGCTACCAAGGCGCTCACCTTCTCCTGTAAGTAAGGAGGACTGGCCTTTTTATACTTATAACTATCTTTAATAGTTAGAGTTCTTCAAAACCCCCCAATTAAATTAATACTTCTTAATTTAATTGGAAGAACCGTGTTAAAGTCTGGTTAGCCCTTCTGAGGATATTTATTCCCATAACAGAAGTCTGGCAGCAGGGTAGTAACCTGTTTTTTTTTTAATACTTAGTGTTTTTTAACAAAACACCAAAGTAATATTGGTTATATTTATTTCTATTACACTTTTTTAAGTGTAAGACCTTTTATTCCTTACTGTACACGCCACTATTAGTGGAATAGAGTCCAGTTTGTTGACACTTGCTCTAATTGCTCTAATTAGGCGCATCCAAATCAATACAAAGTATTAATAGGCATCCAAGGAGGTACTCACTTGGGTTCGTGGTTTCTACCTTATTGAAGGTAGGTTGTGGCCAATTCTTGAGGTAATAACAGTATTAAACTATAGATTATCCAGAATTGGGGGATTGTTGGAGAATGGGGAACTAAGCAAGGTAAATAACTCTAAGGTATGTACTGTGCTGGTGTGTTCTAAATATTCTCTGGGGGATAAACAACTGTTTACAGTCTGTTTATATATTGTAAGAGCTCCTCAAGGGGGAACTGTGAGCGCTTCCATGACCTGAGAGGTACTGTGGAACTTCAGGGGCAAGACAGATCCTTTTGGGAGGATCTGTTAATGTTTATGATGTGATTTCTACTAAGGCTGTGTTATGGGACACATCTTTGATCAGTAGTCCTTAGAGGGATTGGATCACATCATGACATTTGTATTAATTGATCTGTTATTAATATTAATAAAGTTATTAACTTATAATGATGTCATTTATTATTGGTACATCTTATAAGTATTAATTATTATAATATTAATAAGTTCTTTTATTAATAAGATATTAAATTACATATCTTATGCGTGAAATATTCCAATGTTAAGGAATGTGGGCGTAATCAGAGGGGAAAGAGTGATATCTGTTACTCTGGATATTTCACGTGTCAGGGGGGCAAAGGCCTACAAGTTATGTATCTTGTATAACAGGAGTACATAGCTTAACCAGAATTATTCATGAGTTTATTAATGAATATGTTATTAAAGTATTTATATTAATTAATGTAATTAATGTACTTTAATAATATTAATATTAATGTAATAATAATGAAGGTATAATAATAATAATAACTACAGAATAGTAATTATTATTAAGGATAATAATTAATATTACGTGGAGTTATTTAGAATAAATAATGATAATAAATAGTAATAATAATTAATAAGAATAGTAATTATTATTAGAGATAATAATTATTAATAATGTTTGCAGTTACGTGGTACATGTCAGGTACTGTGATATGCACTCAGTGGCTGACACTCAGACACCATGTGCTAGAGTAATTATAAAGCACATGTTCTATTGAGTAGTCACACTGAAAAATACCAGATGGTGATTCAACATGGAGGTTGAGAATCACACATGCACTTGTACAGGTAATAAAGCAACCCACCAAGTACTATAAGTTGAGTAATCTGAGCTGAAGTGAAAAAAGGCATATATAAACATACCCTTTACTGCCTTTTTGTTTTTCCCCCAGATTTCTAATCCATCACCAAGAAGAACATTATCATTAATTCCTTAATAAATATTTGAAGTAACCAACCTTCAAGCTAGTAGGGTATCAAATATGACCAAAGCCACAATTCAAACCAGCCAATTAGGTTTTTCCACAAAATTTCACTTTTGAGAATTCTGAACCATTTTATATAGATATGCATGGTTATTAAAATGGTGGATTTTCAAAACCAGTTCATTAGATAATGGTGGATTTGGTCATATTTTATACCCCCTATTATTACAATTTCTCTTAAACAAAGGGAGAAAATCTGGCCTCCTTTTCTTGTTAAATAAAACCTCCTTGACCTCAAGTAGAATCCTTGCAGACCTATATTCCAGGTTGGAATTTATCCATAGATAGCTTACTCCTCTTTTTCCAAAGGTTGAGTGTGAGTTATAGAATACTCCTGAATACTGGCTTTATAGGGGATTGATAAATACACACCCCTGGTCGCACACCCTTTTTTGACAGGCGTGCATGCTGCACGCCCTGTTTTGGGCGTGGGCACGCGTGTAGATGGGCGTGCAGTTCGGACACCAATCTACAGGCGTGCGACACCCCCAAGGAGGGGTGTGTAGCTGCACGCCCTGTTCAAACCAGGGCGTGTGTTTGCACGCCCTGCCAGGGAGGTATACAACCCCCTTGGCTGGAGGGATCCCCCCCAGTTGAGGAGGTTGTATAACCTCCTCAACCCGAGGAACCCCTTGTACTGGAGGGAATCCCTCCGGTCAAAGAGGTTATACAACCTCCTCGGCCAGACGGATCCCCCCCGGTCGAGCCGTGCAGCTGCTGACAGCACAGTCCCCAAAAATGGGGACTATGCCGTCAGCACGCCCTATGTACATAGGTAGGGGTGTGCGTTCCCCTACCTATATACATAGAAAGGGTGTGCGGCCTGCACACCCTTTCTATGTATATGGGCAGGGGCACACACACCCCTACCTATATACATAAAAAGGGTGTGCAGGTTGCACACCCTTTTTTGAATGGGGTGTGCGACCACACGCCCTGTTTTGGGTGGGTTTTGCATGCCTGTAGACGTTATGACACCCAAAAAAGGGTGTGCACTCCCACACCCCATTCAAAAAAGGGTGTGCAGCCAGGGACGTGTATTTATCAACCCCCGGCTTTATAACAGCTATTACTTGTATCATGCCATCACATAAGAGACCCAGGCTTGCCCAAATTAAATCAGCATAGATATACACCCTCCCTCCCAGGTTCCTGAAGCTGTTCTTCAGTACACACACATTGAAGATATTAAATTTCTACTGATGAATCCTTTTCTCTTCCCAAGCCCTGCTCCCCAAAATTCAATTTGAATAAAATTCACCAAGGCATAGATTTTTACACCGCAGAGATAAAGCTTCTCTCATTCATATATCTAAAGAATATTCATGTCACCATTAGGTAGCCTCAGGCAGGGGTGGTTTGTCAGCTTGCTACTATGACAGAGCAACCTGTCACAAGTTTCCTACAGAAAATTATTATAAAAAATATAGAATATCAAATAATAGTTAGAATATTATTTGATATTCTAAATCTAAACTAAAAATAACCTAGGGTACCTCACTCACAAGTACCCCTAATTCTCACTCCTTCACTATGTAAATTAGCAAAGAATAATTAGCAAGTACCTTTAACAAAAAGGAACTTGCATTAATTAATGCTTATATATATATATACATCACTGCCAGCATAATTGCCTAGGTTGAGTTCATCCCAGTTAAACTAGGATGCAAACAACCAATTTAAAGTAGGTTGACCTCAACCAATGAAATATAAAAACAAGGGGTGTCCCTTGGATTTATATTTCATCAGTTGATTTCAACCAAGTTTAAATTGGTTGATTGCATCCCAGTTTAACTGGGATGACTTCATCCTAGGCAATTATGCTGGCAGTGCATATGCTTAAACCCCATTTCCAGTCACGGAAATGAGGTGTTGTGTAAATTAAGGGAGATAGTGTAAATACACCGTGTTTTACTCAAACCCCGCGTACCGCAGTCCGCAGAACTTCAAGTTCAACCCGCGTGACTGAAAGCCCGCGTCAAAGTTGGGATATAAGCCCCCGCGCAAGCATCAAGCCCCTCACAGGCTCCCAAACTTGGCACGCGGACTCCACAGTCACTCAGGTACACCCAAATCAACAAAAACACGCTCCAGTGACCTCATTACATATGTTACATATGTAATGAAGAGTACTGGGGACTAAACAATTAAATATATTAAATGGTATTGTTTATTTGTACAATACATTGATTGAACAAACAGTACAAACAATACTGTGGCTTATTATAAATACAAATAAGCCACTAGTATTAAATCTATAACAAACAGTACTAATGTACTACAGACTGTAAGTCAATGTAAATAAATAAATAATAAAATACATTAATAAAAAATCAATTGGTGACGTGTATTCAAAGCAGGGGCTGCTGAAGCGTCACCAAGAAAGCAAAAATGGCCAAAATGTGGTCCAAAGATCCCACAAGTTGGCCAATAATACCTACAGGGTCCCCAGGGGGAACTCAAGACTATTTAAGGAGCTCTTCAACCGCCCAAAGAAGGCTCCTCATGCTTCCCAATACCCACTAACAACCTTACCCACTTCTTATTAGATATATACATCTTTATAACACAGTCTGGTAAGCTTCTTAGTAGTTATTCTTTAGCCCTGTCTTCCCCAACAACTTCACAGTGCCCATCAAGCTCCACCATCCATCCATCCAAGCGCTTCAAACTGTCCAGTTTCACCCAGAATATCCCCAAGATCCCTCAAGGTTTATTACTAGTAAGTAATAACCCTTTTCTTGAAGATATTCCCCCATTTCCATTCCTGGGATTAAACCACCCCTGTTCCAACAGGCCCCAGTGTTCCAGGTACCTAAATCCTCTGCATTTATTTGTAAGATACCTTAGAGGGATCTAAACCACCCCTGATTTATCAGGCCCCTCTGGTTTTTAATTATATTAAATTTATTTAATATAATTATTAACCTATTTATCTCTCAATTTTTACGTCACAATTCCCCCATATCTTTTGGGAATTGTAACATTGTACCTTACCCAGAGTTAATATACTCTTTCCATATATTCTTGCACCACCTGTAGCTAGAAGGACTTGTCCTTGGCATCAGGGAGGCTGACATGGTTCAGGTAGTTTATTTTGACCATCAAAACATGGTGAATTGAAACTTTCACCACCTGTTGCTGTGCATGACAGTAGAAGTCACTTCATGGCTTACAATTCAAAACTTATTTTGTAGAAGCATTTGTTTTATATGACCAGTGAGACACTGTATGTATGCAATAATTAAAGAAGAAACAAAAGCAAAAAACATCTTAAAGTTCTTCTAGCGGACCGTTGTCTAAAAAGGAATCCTCATCATCATCAGAGAGGAATGGCTCGTGGTCTTAACCACCTTCAGATGAATCCTCCGGAAGGTTGACTTGAGTCATGCATTTTTTTTTTGCTGGCCAAGGTGGAAACTGCAGGCTAGGCTATCCCCATCGTCAGAATCATCAATGACAAGACGCTACTTGAAAGTACCAAGTTTCTTTCCTGATTCATTTGTGGCTTGTAGGCCTTCCAAAACATCATCTACCCCGCTGGTTGGGTGCGTCCGGTCCAATTAGCTCTACCCCTCCCCAAATGCGCAGAGAACCCGCATCAGTTGATTGTTATTCGTATTGGAGGGGCGACCGCACAAGTCCAGAGGGGTAACACCAGCATTGATTTTCTTGACCCTCAGCGCAAGCCCTAGCTTTTCCAACTCCATATCATTTTTTTTTACTAGGCCGCCTGCCTGTGTCAGTGTGTAGACGATTGCCCCAAGTCTGTCAGTAGCTTGATTACCATTGATGATATGGCCCGTTGTTGATGATGACGTAATTAGGGTTGGATCGGAAGATTACGTAATCAGACTGTATACAATTCAAGCGGAAAAAAAAGAAAAAAAGAAAAACCCCCAAAAAAGGAAACCAAAAGAAAACCAATGAACTATTATCATCATCACTATCAGCCATCCTTCAACTCAACCCTCAACTCAACCTACTACCAACCACCAGAACATCCAGCTACCATCACCATCACAGTCAGACCAAGCAAATCAGCCTACTTTGCTGGAGAACGATTCGAATGTACCATCGAAATCAATCGAGTCAACCAACCAACGACCAACAACAATCACTCAGCCAGACTATCAGCAACCTCAATCTCACCATCACCATCAACACCAGCCGAATCTGACTGTACTTACCAATCAAGAAATTCACTCCTACCAAAGAGACAGGGACTCATCGGATCATCGATCCAACACCAACAACCAACAACAACCACCTCAACCACCTATCATCATCAGAAGGCAGAATCCATAGGGAGCACCTTTCCCAATCCATCCTGTGAGTCTCTATCAAAACTGATCATGAGCGTGTTTTGTTTGGTACTGACATTCATCCAATTCAGTTAGCTTTTCAATTCAAGAACCTCCCAGTCCAAACTTACCCGCGTCACCAAAGACCGGCGGTCCGGTCCAGGGGGATGGAATTCCGCCAACGGAATACGAGAAAGAGAGAAGCTATCTAAACCAACTTTCTTCAAGAAAGACATCCACCCCGATCTCAGGCACAGTCTATAAACCGGCGATCCTCGATCAGCACGCGTTCAACCCCCGGAGAGCCTCGTTACATGCCATCGGAGCCAGTGCGCCCGCCCATCGGACCGGGTTCTCACGAACCACACCACTAACCAGAACTGAGATACCATCGACGGCCTTATTGGGATGGACCTACTGCCAACTCGAAGGCTCCTTTGAGGTCTCTCCTAAACACTTCAACCTCGACCAGTTTAACTCACTCCACCATCCTCAGACTCGGGGCGGAGGAACACTTCTTGATGATCACCAAAGCCTCACCCAGTCTCGCCGTAACTCGTCCTCCTGGATGGGCTGGCTCTTCGGCGCATCCTCTACACCTAACCACAACCCCCATCCCCCCTCTTCTACCTCCCCCAATCGATTCCCCGTCTTCCAGAATCCTATCAGCCTCTTGGACGTTGATATCCGTCTCGAACCTGGCCAAAGTCGTTCTTGTCAGCCTCTCTTTCTCGTTTACCTTCATCCATTCATCCATTCATCTGTTTACGACCATCCCAACTCATCCCTTTTGTCATCATCCAAGAAAAAATAACTTACCATGTTTACCAAAACGAAAGACTCTTTTGCGATCGATCTACCAATCGATTTGCCACCGACGCATCGAGGTAAATTGATCAAGTTCAACTACGAGTTAATCGTTGGAACCAACCTCTTATCGGCAGACGTTACGACGCCGACGACGCCGCCGACGAGCAATCTGGGACATGGCTACCGTGCAGGCCGAAGCTCGACACCCATCCTTTCTGCCGATCCGTTCAGAACTCGATTTTCCACCCCCTCGGCCTTGAATTTTCGGCCTCAAGATCCCAAAAGTCAGACATTTAGGGTCCCCATCCGAGTCTTTAATCACGTCTACCGTTGGTATATATCTCTATCTCTTTTCATACCCCCTGCGTTTGTTTGCACACTTAACATTTTCCTCTTACTATCTGGGGGGGCGGGTTGAAAGTCAACGAGACAAGACCCTATTACGACCTCTTCAAGCCGATCATTTCCACCCGAGATACAGCCCAGACGCGCCGGATGTTAGTAACCCCTGCGACGATGACGACGAAGAGTAGCAGCAAAACAGAGGCTCAATCTGGGAAGTCTCCCAAGGCCAAGAAATCGAACCATTCTTTGGCCAGCGTTG
Source organism: Puccinia hordei (assembly GCA_007896445.1). Taxonomy (NCBI): domain Eukaryota; kingdom Fungi; phylum Basidiomycota; class Pucciniomycetes; order Pucciniales; family Pucciniaceae; genus Puccinia; species Puccinia hordei. The sequence continues at coordinate 31,182 of RDRW01000634.1, forward strand.
ATGGTAGGCACGGCCTTTTGGGCGGGTTGGCCGGGCTGGAAAGCTACGCCCTAGAACTGTTGAAATGCGCGTCGACGGGCTACAAGGAAGACCCGGATTCGCCCCGATTGACTCCAGATGGAAATCCTCCCCCTACGGTTCTTGACCAAGGAGAAGAATGGGGCGAAGAGTTGGATGAAGGATGTATTACGGCAGTCGAGATCGCGACCCGATCCGCTCCCAAAGGTCCGTGCAAAACATCGTGCAATTTTTTGTTTGTCCCAAGTATTTATTAGAAAAGATGTTCACATGAATGTGTGTGTGTATTCATTAGTGTCGTTTGATATCAATAAGGACGGAAGATTGGTGGCCCACTTGACGCTGGTCAAGTCGACCTATCGACTGGGAGAAACGATAGAAGGGACGATCGAGATGAACGGGAGTACGAAGGATCGGGAAGGCGGGCGGGTGATGAGATGGGGGGCAAGTCTGGAGACGATCGAGAGTGTCAACCCATCCTCATCTATTGAGATGCTCGAAAACAGCGGCAAGAAAAAGAGCGTGCGGAAGGTCTATTCGGAGAGCGAGGAGCTGGTCATCGATAGCTCCAGGGCTAGGTTCTCCCTCTTCATCCCCTTCGACCCCGCTCCCCAATTCGATACCTCCCTCGTTTCCCTCATCTGGACTATCAAACTCCGCTTCCAATTCGTCCCCTTCAATTCCCTCGCCCCCAATCACCCTTCGCCGGTGGCTCACCCCCTTGGCTCTCATCTCATCCCCCTCTCGACTACCCATGGCACTTTCATCCCTCTTTCTCAGTTGGGTTTCCTCGCCTCCAGGCCCCTCTCCATCCCCCTTCATCATCCCCTCCCCCCCTCCCCTTCTTCATCTTCTCCTTCTTCACCCTCCGTAGCCGTCTCCGTCACTTCTTCCCCTACCTGGGATCACTTCCCTTCATCTCCTTCTAAAAGCCTCCATTCTCTTTCCTCTCTTCGCTCCCCCTCTTCCCCTTCTTCTTCTTTCAATCCGAGCTTGCTTCGAAACGATATCCTTCATAAATCAAATCCTTGTAATCTTCAACCCCAAAAAGTTGACCTCCTTCACGATTATCATCTTGATAAAAAACCGTTAGAAGTCGAGCTCTTTCAATGCGATCTACCGATCAAAATCATTTCTTCTAATACTAAATTTCTTCCTAGTGTCCATCATTTCTCCTTATGATAAAGAATTCCCCTAATCCCACTTCACAGACTTTCAAAGTATGATGTTCATTGTGTATAGTACTAGTAGTAGTAGTAGTAATAATGATGTGCATATGTATTGGTTGTATAGATGTCTGATGATTTTTCTTGGGGTTTCAAAGAAAATACTTTATGCAAATTCCACATGGATTTATGTTTATGAATTTAGGATTCAATTTTAAATATCAGTATTTTGGGATTGGTCCATATTAGAGGTCCTCACATGAAACAGGATATATAAAGTTCATTTGTTGTTGTTATCAAACATTTTTCACTTGTGTGTATCAGAGATGAGCCAGGCTTGATTAGGCAATTAATAGGGGGGTTCACTTACTGCTTATTTCGAAATAAGAAGTGAAACCTTCTTCAATCCAACCGGTCTGCTTATGCAGCCCAATGCAACAATTGTAAGCAGAATCTGCATTGCATGAGCAAGAAAGACCAGCAGGAGTGTTCACATTGAACACTCCTTTTTCTGTAAATATGTACATAAACATACACAAAAATATGTTTTAGATCCACAAATACTTACTACATACCCTTCTGACTTTGAATTTTCGCCAAGTCCAACCACATCCATATGAAAAAGAGAATCAAGTTCTCAGCACAGGTTTTATGGTTGAGACATTGATGGAGGGCTTGCTTATGCATGTTTTTTTTAAAAAAAAAAAAATGTTTATGATGAAAGCATGCATAAGCAACCAAACTATGATGGAAAACTAGCTGTTTTTGGGCCAACATGAATCCCCCTACCCTAATGTACTACTGATTTGCAACATGGGCAGATAAACTTCAAATTGGTTTACTTGTTTTGCGGATCTGTTTGTGATTTGAAGGCAAGCTCTCATGTATAAGTTTTAGTAAAGGTGTGCATAAGTGTACATGAGATTAAAAAGATTGACAGGGCTTGACTGGAAGATGAACTGTCCTATTAGCTCATGTACATATGCAATAACTAGATCATATGAGACAAATTGAAAAACTGTCTGCAGTTGACATGCAGCATGCTCTGACCATTTTATCTCCACCTGTTTACATGTGTAGCTTTTTTTTGCACAGTCAGTGTCAGCCACAGAGTACATATAACAGTAACTGCCATGTACCAAGTAGCTGCAAGTATTACTATTATTATTAAAATTCCTTAATTAATAACCTCTTTATTAATACAGTAAATGTGTTTCAATAATTATAACAAGTACTTCATTATATATACACCAATATACAATCATTAAATTACTACAACACATGAAAAATTGAGGTCACACTATGAACTCTTGTTATACAAGCCATGTTACTTGTAGGCCATTTCCCTTGCCTTATATGGGAAATAAACAGAGTAATAGATGTCACAAACTCCTTCTGATTATACATTCCTTATACTTGAAATATTTTATGCATAGAATATGTACTTTCATATTATACAAATAAAAGAACACATATTATACTAATTTTACTAATAATATGTGTTACATATATGGCATCACTATAGCATCATTATGATATAATTATCAATTGATAACAGAACAAGTGATGCAGTATCATTGATGTTCTCCCACGGCAATATGGACAGAAGATCAATGATGTGTCTCATAAAACTGCCTTGATAGAAAACATATCTTTGGCACTAAATGATCCCCCAATGGGTAATTTCTTTCCCCCTAAAGCCCCCCTGAAGCCCTCCAGTACCTTCCTGGTCATGGAAGAACTAAATCTCTGTCAGATTCTCAATGTCAGCTTTCAAGCCGCGCACAGCGTGCAGCAGACTTGAACCCGCAGCAGCCCTGCCTTAAAACTTGACAAATCTGACCCTGGATTCTTCTCCCCATCTTGTCCGGAACCACCTCATCTAACACACTCAACATTGACTTGAGCTCATTATTAAACCAGCCAAATTTGTTGTTGTCACAAGATCACCAGCTGCAAGATTCTGGAGTATTGTCTCCATTCTTGCTGTTTGTTTGTTTTGTTTCATTGTTCTTTCTCTCTTGTCTACTTGTTGCTCAAATTAGGTATATCTCAGTTTATTTCTTTCTCATGTTTCTTTGTCTCTCTTGTATTGAAATATATATTTTAGTTTTGCCTCTTTTTCTCTTAATCTCTCCCCAAGATAATATTCTAGATGTTATAAGCAGCCTATGAAGGAATGTTCTTTTTCAGGAGTGAAAGAGGAGAATAATGACCAATCCCAAACCATGTGATGTTATGCAGTCAATTCAATAATCATCTCTTCAGTTTGCTTCCCAGGAGCAAAAGAGATAAAGACTGAAGCATTTGCAAAGCTTGTGCTAGTGTTTTTTTTGGTTTTGATGATGCATTTATTAAGTGAGGGAACTCTTCAAAACATTTATTCTTTTGGGATTTTGAATTCCATTTGTGCATTAATGAATTAATTTAAAAGGAAACTTGTGATAAAATGAGTCAAGGTTGAAACAAGAGCAGTACCAGTGTTGTTACTGAACTTTCTTGCTTTATGAGCGAGCCAGGTTTGGAGAGTATCAAGTACAAGATATGCAGATGATGAACAATCTTCAGAGAAGGCACATGATTCAATTATTTTTTCAGTATTGTGGTTCATTAGTTTAACAAGTAAAATATAGGAGATGATTTCTTTAGGTAAGGTGATACCAACTGCATCAATGTTGAGTAGGTGTGTTCTGGTTTTCTCAATTTAGTCTTTCAGATTACCCGTGTATAGTTCAGCAGCCCACCTTGCTCTTCCAAAGGAGTATGGGGTCTCCAATTGTGACCAAATTAACAACTTAATTGTAGCATTGAGAATTCAGTTTTGAAGAGATGATCAAGATTGTGTTATAACCATTTTTGATGTAATTTTCCTTGAGTGCTTCCTCAGCCTCTTGACCAATTGCAGTGCTACAGAACTTAAAAATATCCTTCCCACAAAGAAAAATAAAAACCCTTGAATTCCAGATGGTAGAATTGGTACCATTGAGGATAGGAATACATCTAGTGGCAGGATGTTTGACCTTATCATTCTTTTCTGCCATAGTTTATCCTTGCCTTATTTTTTGTTGTTGTTTGATGGTCAAAGATAATTGATCCAAAACAAGACTATGAATCTGTGAATTAAAAAACTAAAGGTTGTATTTTCATAAGTAAAATGATAATGAAAACATAAAAGAAAGAAATCATAAAAATAAAGAAACATACTGTAAGGATACAAGACTTATGAGACAAGATATGAGATGAAAAAGAGATGAAAAAGACAAGGACTAGAAGAAGGAGTCAATAACTAGCCAATGAGGTTCTTAAGAGAGTTTTTTGAAGCTTGGATACCTACCATGAAGGTGATATTGGACAGAAAGGCTTGGAAAGTCAATAACCAGAGAAGGCATAAGGAAGAGACATTAGTCAGTTGGAATATGTTGAGAAAATTAGTTGAGATAGATCAAGAATAGCTTTGAATGTTTTTGAGATAAGAAGATAGTGCCAACAATGGAAAGTGTTTTTGTGTAGGAATAAATTGTGAAAGATATTTCAAAAATGATTTTTGATCACAATAAATAATAACTAAGTGAGTTAAGAATTCCCCCAGGAAAACAAAAATTGAGTTGACAAAACAAGATTGTTTATACATTGATGATAAGAGGACTGAGCAAGGCAAAGGGGAGCAAGAGTTGAGAACAAAATTAATATCATGAGGTCCAAGTAGGGAATGAATTCATAGAGGATTGAGCGCCAGGTTTACATGAGAGGATGATGTAAGTTTCCAAGAGGGCAAATACACATTGAGTCCTAGAGGGATACCACTTGAATATCAACACAAAGATTATCAGTAAAACAAAGTTTACATGATAATCAAAGATAGCCTATAGAATTGAAAGCACATGATAGTCAAAGATGAGTTTTCATATGAAATGCCTTTGAGTCAAACGTAAGATTTCCCAGATGGGAGGGTTAAGTGAAAGGCTATTGGAACACGCCCAGCTGAAATTCAAGGTGCATTCAAGCTAGTCTGGGACAGGGTTATTGGATAGCTTTAAAGACAAGTTGAATCACCGCAATTGGTAGTCCATAGTGTTGACTGCTGATTTGGGTAATTTTTGAAGATGAGATTCAAATTCTCACCTTGGTTGGGTGTCATGTGAATGGTAATTGAAATTTTTGAAGCTGAGATGCATTTGAAGTTTGATAGATATGGTAGTGGCTGTGCTGTGGCTGGTTAACCCAATTAGAGTTGCAGCATGACAGCATCTCAGGTACTTCCTACCAATTGACTTGGCTTAGTAAGTGCTTGATAAGCATGCTGGTCCCATAAGACAGCAATTTTCCCTGTGGAACCACCAGGTTCAGCATTTTCCACATCAATTCTGCCAGGTATTTTACAGGTTCAGCATTTTCCACATCAATTCTACCAGGTAATTTATTCCCACATCAGTTCCACTGCTTGGGAAAAAATTTGATCAAAAAATAGGACCAGCTCAGGCTGGTCCTGAGGTTCTGACAATTCCAGAAAACAAGGTTCCAGATGGATTTAAAAAAGTTGAAAAAATAGCTTCATCAATTATTTTGCTCAAAACTGGAAAAAGGCCAGAACATGGTTTATAAAGAGGTGGTGTCATCCATGCTGAACTAGAGCAGCGGTGGATGGCCCAAGTTCCTCGACAGCACCCGTTGGTTGTAGCAGGTTCAACCCAATCATTTTGCAGGCAGGTTGGTTTGTGAGCCGCTTACTTCTGCTGACTCGGCCGGTTCCTCGGGGGATTCCCGCGATCATCACAAGGAGCCCCCACCATGTGGCTGGTGATGCCACAGGGGACAATGGGCGGTGAGGTCCGGTCCAAGCTTGCGCGGATTCCTGGTAATGCCCATGTCGAGGTACTCAGGCCATCTCCACCGCATGGAGCTATCCGGGTTGCTAAATTGACTGTGCCAGGGCTCCTTGCCGGAGTCATAGCAACCCGAGGCTGGGTTGCTACACACCACAAGCTATGATATATCGCACCTTGAGGTGGTGAAAGGCTTTGGGTGTGCCCAGTTGTGTGTGGTTTAAAGTGACCGGGGGGGGAGGGGCCAGATATCACACTTTTTTGCTGTGTGATACCTGGCCAGTGGGTTGCTATATCGGGGTTGGGTTGCTATATTTAGCATAGCAACCCGGTGGAGATGCCCTCAGTGGGTGTACCCATGGCAAAAAAACCGTCCCCGCGAGGCTTGCGTCCCAACGAAGCGAGAGGCTTGTGTCAAGCTACTTCATGACCTGTGAAGAGCAACGTCTTAACGGGTGACATTCCCGTTGGGTCGGTTTAATTGCGATGGCCGAGAAGTCCTCCAAGCCGTCGAGACTGTAGTATTAATGGCTGGAGGTCCCAGAGTTCCAGGACAGTACACATGATCTACGTGTTTCTCTTCCAAGAAATCAGAGATATGACTGAAGTGCGAATATCTAAAGCAGATGTGGATGGGGTAGTTTAAAATGTGATAACTTGCTTGTGAGATCTGAACTACGTCAAGGAAAGATACGATCTTTCCTATCCCAGCACCCGAGGCCGGTTAAAACAAATGAGGGACTCAAGAATGTCACGATCCACCGTGCTTACGATGTGGACAATTGTTACTCAAAGTAGGGGCAGATGATGAGCTACAGTTTTGTAGCCGGGTGGACAGACAGAAATGGACCAAGATACGACGAATGGGTTGTTGAGTCACGGACGTTGCAGAACAGCATTAGATCAGAAGACTGAGAAAAAACAATCGTGGTAGTCACAAGGCCCTCATTGATTTCAGCGTTCATCCGAACATCCGGCGAATGAGGCGGGAGGGAAGCCGAGGCCAGAAGGCACTGATCAATTTTTACAAGTTAATGCATTTAATTTTTTCTTCGGAATGAACAACCTGAAGCAAGTAGGAGGGGGGGGAGAGGGAGCAGAATGACAAGTTGGGTCAACGGTTATTCAGCAAGGCGCGAGGCGGAGAGAGCCACGTACCTTCGGTCAGACGGGCTTTTCCTCCGGTAGGCTGACAAAGAACAGTGGCACAGGATCCACACAGAACGACGGTTTGAGCGTGCGAGAAGACGGTGGTGATGTTGAAACAACCTAAGAAATAGATGGGTGAAACAATCGGGATGGTGAGATGAGAGTGATGAGACAAGGTCGACCAACGGAGTTCATGGATACCTACCAGGACACTTGACATCCATGAAGTAAGAGTTGGGACTTTGCACCAGTCTTTTCAACTTGTGCTTTCGTCGTTCTTGGTCGGCCGAAGGGTTAAGGAGATCTACCGCGAGCGTCTGTTGGGCAAGATCAGTTGGATTCATCAGCGGGATGTGCTTGTTTCGAAACGTTAGTACAGCTAGGTCGTGGACTGACCATTGTGGAGTTGGATGAGGAGGTCGGGCAGATCGATGGCGCGGTTTCGATACGACAGCCTGTTCGACCGTGCCAATACCATGTCGTTTTGTGTGAAACCTATTGCGCAGTATCCTCAGGCCCGCAGCGGTAGCCAAGACAATGTGCAACATGATTATAGGGTGCGTGAAAACTCGCACCGCCATCATCAGGCACTATGTCCGAGTGGTTAAGGAGCCGCCCTGCTAAGGCGGTAGAGTTTCTCTGCGCGAGTTCGAATCTCGTTGGTGTCGGCTGTTTTGGCTCCCCGTCCGCCGGGCCCCAGCAAATCTCCAACTATCGCATGTCTTCAAGCTACAATGTGGGTCAAGACGAACTGATCGGTGAAGAAGGCAGGATTTCAGAACGCTGGGTTTTTCGAAGTCATTTCAAGTGGGATGGAAGCAAAACAAGAAGTAAACTCAAACTTAACACAATCCCCTCGTTCCAGAGGGACGGGACCCCGGCGTGCCGCGGGCACCTTGGAAAGCAAGCCTCTGGAAGAGGGGCTTGCCACCAAAGTCCAAATTTTTGCCTGAGAGATTTGGTGTTTCAGGTGATTTCATACCTTTTTTTGATGTAATTTCCCATTGCACAGACACCTCATGTATAATGACAAAAGAAGAAAATGTTTCCCAACAGACTATCATTGTGCCTATCCTGTACTACATTTTTTATTCCAAAAATTGGAGAACTACATGCTATTCCTCAGACATGAAACTCGAGGTGTTGTTTTCAGCAAAACTGGGAAACATCCCATAGTATTGGGTATGATGGAAGACCCTGTACCATTATACCCACCGGATGATTGAACTACCAGTTCAATTTGTACAGGGAGGTGTGTAATAATGAATTATATGCTGTCATAAAGAATTGAGCAAGTTTGAACCTCAAGATAAACTGACTAGTAGCCTCTTACTCCATGAGAAAAATCAGATATCATCCAGGATGCTTGTAACCCCACACCCAAAAATTCTGCCATCCAGAAGGGTCTGGTCACCTACTGGAATCAACATTTACCAGAAGGTCTTTAACATGGACAACAAAAAACTCCAAGAACATATTTCCAAGACCTCCATTGATACTTATGGTCAGTTTTCAAAACCTTTGCAAGTGGAAGCTGTCCTGAACCTAGTTGAAGGTTGCAACACTTTTCTATTGGCTGGAACTGGCTTTGGAAAGTCTTGAATACCCAAACTTCATTACAAGATGATACCTGGGAAGTCAAAAGCAGTTGTGCTAGTTTTAAATCCCTTAGATTCCCTTGGTGACAATCAGGTTCTTGAGAAAAAGGAAGCAGGCTTCACAGCGATAAATCTCACCAAGCTTAATGTCAACCCAGAAACCACGGCTGAGATTCAAAAAGGAGATTACTAATTTGTGTACTTGAGCCCAGAGATATTCCTAAACAGCAAGCTGTTTGAAACTGTTTACTTCAGCTCCAAGTTCCAGAACCGTCTTTCCTTTGTTGTAATTGATGGGGCACATATGATATACATATGGGGAATGGTTGAGAGCTCAACAGCTAAACATTAAACTTCTGCACACTTTTGCCATGAAGACTCTGGAATTTTCCGACCATCCTACGGAAAACTTGGGGCACAACTTCTGTTTTGCAACAGCAAGCCATTATTATTACTATCAGCAACTTGCCGACCTGTTGCCGTTGAAGCCATCAAGCATTCCCTAAAGCTGAGTGAAAGCAATATAGCCATTCTACATGGTGAAATAACCCAACCAGAGATTCACATCATCCGTTTGATCATGGAGAAGTCCCTTGCGTCATCCCTTGATGCTATCAAACTTTTCCCCTCCAACAAAGATGTTGCTGATGCCAACATGGTACCAGTTTAGTCTATAGCGGCTCTTGAAACCAAACTCTGACAGTTTTGGAAGCGATTGACTGCGCCCGTGAAACCCCAGGTCAATCCTTAATTCCTAATGGGACTTGTGCTCACCAATTCCACTTGTGCACTGGTGATATTGACAAAATCACTGCTGTTGAAGACTTCACCAATGGGTTATATCCCATTATTTCATGTACCATGGCACTTGGTCTTGGTCAGAATTGGAAACAAGTGCGTATGGTGGCTCACATGGGCTGAGGCAATCCTGGTTCAATCTGCCAAATAATTGGAAGACGTGGTCGAGATGGGAAGCCTGGCTTGACAGTGATGTTTGTGGAGAAGACCCGGCAAGGCAGGAAAAATCAAATTGATCAGTTTGTAAGTGGAGAGCCTCAGAACAACTTGGATTGTATGGATGCAATGGCAATCACTCCCCTCTGTCTCTGTGTGGCTTTCTCTATGGATAAAAAGTGTGTACATTTTTCACCTTCACTTTTTGGTGATTTGAAAAATATACCCTAGATATCTGATGGTCCTGGTGATCAATCAGAAATGGCTATGTTCCACTATGGTCAGATGATCCAAATCATATTAAAGAAGTAGCTCGATAGAAACAATGTGGAATGTCTTTCTGCAAATGCTCCAACTGTGCACCAGATAAATCAGCCCAACTCATTCAAAACCTCATCCATGCAAACCAATCTAACTTCAATGCCATTTTGAAGGACCATTACACTACCCTTGAGCCATATATAATAACACATAAGTATCCTCAGAAGCCTACCTCAATGAGAAAGAGAAAATTCACGGCAGCCAACAACATTGCACCAGGAGAAAATCAGAGTCACTTGATGACATGTGACATTCTTTGGCTTTGGTTGCAGCTCCAGAGCAGCTCTGATGCTGTTCCACCTGCATTCTCATTTCTCATTGTGGCACAGTCCGGTTTGCACCATGGTGTACAGCCAAAACGGAAATGCTTGCGGTTCCGGCAGCCTGAAAATTGGATCCCCCAATGACTTCAGCAACAGTGGGCCGCTACACTACACTACACTATTTGACCACTGAATGTTAGTGTAGCGGTTATTTTTTTTTCCAGGAAATTTGCAGTGTTAGCTGAAGCTACACTCCGCTAAACTAACAGTTAGTGTAGCCAGAAATTTTTCAGCCAAGTTTTTTGTAGTTTTAGCTCTGGAAAATAACCACTACGCTAAAAAGTAGCTTAATTTTGTTGCCGCTAACACAGTTTGAAGCTTCCATTAGTGTAGCAGCATTAGAACTACGCTAACTGTTAGCTGTTAGCTGAATATTTTCCCGCTAAATGTTAGCTGTTAGCTGACTGTTTTCCCGCTACACTATGCTCAAAAAGTGGATTGATTTGGCCCGCCAACTTTAAGTTTCACCAGTTAACATGGCTGCTGCATAAAAGATGTGTTTATGGCTTCAACAGGTAAAATTCTACTGTAGTAAAGCTTTCAGCAGAGAAATCCAACTTTGGTCTTGTATTTGTATTGAAACCAGGACAAAAATGTTAGAGCCAGTGAAGTGCAAAATCTGAACACAATTTTTTGGTAGGATTACACACCCTCTCATTTTGCCAATAGTTGGTTTGAGGTGGTTGGGCAAAGAAAAGGATGTGGGAATGGTGAAAGTGTTTCCCTTGCACAAAATGTCTTGTTTTGCAGCTTTGAAGCTTTTAAATTAGTATTATAATGATTCTGATCCTTCAAATGAGGTCCCCAGAACAGTATTGTCCCAAGATCAATAATTTCACATCAAAGGCATTTCAATAAAAATAAAATAGACATCAACATAAGGAAATAATCCTAAATTTTGAGGCCAAATGAAGCTCATTTTATAGTGAACAGGGGGGGGGGGATGGCCAAATGGACAGTTCAGAAATCCACAGTGGATTTTATTTATGAGCCAAAAGCCACATGGAAAAACAATTTGTTTTTGTAAAATAAATAAATAAGAAACTTAAAGATTGAAATTAAAAATAATTAAATCAGAAATAAGCTGTTTTTATTGCTGTACTTGCTCAAGTACAGGAGTTAAAACATCATTTTGATTGCTTTACTTGTGCAAGTACAGCTTTTTGATTGCTTGGCTTGTGCAAGTACAGAATCCTAATTGAGCAGAGTGGACCAGCTTTGACCTAAGACAGGGGAATTTATCACTCCTGCTATATTAAAAGTAACTGAAAAAATACCTAATTGGTGTCAACCTCATCACAAATCCTAACTGGTGATGATACACTAGCATTTAGCGTAGTGGTATTCTCAGCTATTCTGTCAGATAGTGTAGCAATTTTGAAAGTTACATTAAATGTGAGTGTAACTGTAACCAAGAATGGAGTAGGCCTGTAACGGTTTGTGCTCTTCAACTATTTCATTCTTTTATTTCCCATCTTTGCTAACCTGCTTGATTGCATATGATGACTGATTTTCCATGGGTCACCAGGAAGATTTTCAGGTTCCCAGTGTCACAACATATCCTGCAATCATCACATTTCATCAATCAAGATAGTAAAGAAGAATAATAAAAGAAATTTAAAAAAAACAAAAAGAAGAAAGCAAGAAGTTATTAATATAGGGTTACACACGAATAATATTAGATAAAACCATATGGTCTTTTCCCCATAGCTTTGTGATGAGGGTGACATTGATTAGATATTTTGCATTTCCTTATAGTATAGCAGGAGTGAAAAATTCACCGGTCAAAGCTGGTCCACTTTGCTCAATTACAATTTTTTTTTCCTTTTTTTCCTTTGTTTTTCCTTTGTTTTTCCTTTGTTTTTCCTTTGTTTTCCTTTTTTATCCTTGTTTTTTTTATCCTTTTTTTCCCTTTTTTCCCTCCTTTTTTCCTTTTTTTTCCTTTTGTCTTTTTTTTTATAAACTAACAGCAGTTAGAGTAGTGCTAAACTCACAGTTAGCTTACCACAAAAGGGTGCTCTGCTAACAGTTAGCCTAGCTGAGAAGAGAGCTACGCTAACAGTTAGTGTAGCGCAAAAGGGTGCTACACTACCAGTTAGCATAGCAGAAAAGGGTGCTACGCTATATTGAATATCAATACCGAGTTTCAATCATCACAACATTGCATACATCAAAATTGAATATTCAAACCACAAGTTTTCCTTACTTCAGAAGAAAATTTTTCCCCTGAGCTGTTTTCCTTTTTCTTTAGTCAATCAAATAACTCAATTAACTAAAGAAAAAGGAAAACATCTCTTCTTATTTTTGTCGTCGTGTCATTTATCATTGACACTCCTCAATAGAATCATAAAGATTCTTAATCTTCATTGTCATCGGGCAGATCTAACCCGAGTCGTCTTATCTTCAGGTAAATCATAAAGATTCTTAATCTTCATTGTCATTGGGTAGATCTAACCCGAGTCGTCTTATCTTCAGGTCCTTGCCAAGATCATCTCACCTAAAACCTATATGGTAGCAAGAGGGGTTCAAGGCTTAAATTGGAAAATTCTGAAAGATGAGCAATCAAGCCCAAGAGACAAAGTCAGCTCAACCAACCACTGCAATCAAAAAGACTGAAAGAGCTCGAGAAGTCTTAGCCGAGAAACGCGATAAACTCAAATCCATCCAATATTTCAAAGCATCCCAGGATCACAACCTATTGATATCAAACGCTTTATCACGTGTGAAGATAACGAGAAATCTCAGTGAATCTAATTTTTCCAATTGGTCCACACAAATTGTTGGAAATTTGAGGTCACTCGGTCTGGCGCAGTTTTTGACAGAAAATGAAGAGACAGAAGTAACAAGCAATTTCGAGTTAGTGGAAAAGAGATGTGTGGTAGAATTTATTTTTGGTTGAATGGATGAAGATAACTGTTAAAGATTCCAAACAGCGTATGAAGACGAAGTTCAATATCCTCAATCGAGCCCATACGTCTTGTGGATCCTCATTAAGGACTACCATCAGAGCGAAAACCAAGCATCAGTATTCCTTATCCAGACTAAGATAGATAATCTAAGACAAGCAGCAAATACTAGTATTACCGATCACGTCAATTCATTCATGAAAATAAAGTCAGACATCACTAGCCGAGGCGGAAAAGTTGACAAAGAAACACTAGCTTGACAATTATTAAGCTCAATTCATCAGTCTCACTATGACAAAGTGAGACATCTTGTCCAAACTATTGTCCCTCTCAACACTCAACAAGTTATCTTGGGTCTCAGACAATATGAATTGAATAAACAACAATTCGAAGAAACCTCAAAGCCAACCGATAGATCCAACAATCTGAATTCAGCCAACAATGTCAACCTTAGAAAGAAATGTACTCCTGCGGTTTGTCAAGGCCCTCACAAGTCAGCCAAATGTTTTGCAAAACCTGAAAACGCCTCTGCGAGGAAGTTATGGTTTGACAAGCTTTGAGCAAAAAAGACTGCCAATCACGTCAAAGGACCCAATCTAGACAAAAACACTGAAGATTTAAATGAAGTCTCTAGCCCGGCTCCATCTGCTAGTAACACCAAAAGGAAGAAGAAGCTTTGGGCGTTCATTACTTTTGGATCCGAAGCCAACTCCGTTGATTCAATAAGGGAGGCTATCTGGGACTCTGGTGCATCTCAGCACATGTTCCGTACTCCCAATTTCTTTTATCAAAAGGAAATGAAGGATCCTGAGCCAGATCAAGCCTTGGTAGGAACCACCGGATCTCAGGAACTTCCTATCAAAGGCACAGGGACTGTTTGGTTGAAAGGACAAACAGTCCCACGATTCAAACTGTTGAACTCGCTTTACGTCCCCGGTTTACGACACAACCTTATTGCTGCCGAAGCCCTTCAAAAACAAGGTGCCAATATCAGACTAGACCCACTGACCCCTGATTGTTTTGAGGTTGTCATAGAAGATGAAGTGTTCTTACAAGGAAGATTTGAAAATTTGAAGATAGAACCAGTCAGTACACTCACCCAAACTTCAATAGTCAAGAAAGAAACTAACTTATCTGAATCTGAAACACTTCAAAATCTTCTAGGCCACCTGAACAATCAATAATTGAGCAAAACTACAGGCTCAAAGCACAAGGCAATCACAGACTGTGACACATGTAGACTTTCTAAATCCACAAGACTACCATTCTCAGGCACTAGGCCTAAGGGTAGTAAATCGTTAGATAATATTCACATTGATCTGAGTGGAATAATCTGAATCCCTTGTATTTACAATTACAATTATTTTATGCTTGCAATTGATGAATCAACTTGTATGACGTTTATCTATTTCTTGAGAACCAAAACAAAGGAGGAAGTTTTTGAAGCCATCAACCTTTTGATATCACAAGTTGAGAGACATTGGGATCGAAAGGTCAAAATGATTACAACTGACAGAGGAAGTGAATTCATCAATTCTCTCATGGGTCCATTCTGTGATGAACTGGAAATCATCAAAAATACAACAGCACCATATACACCTCAACAAAACTCAAAAGTTGAAAGGAGTATGCGTACAATTTAACTAAAGCTTGATCACTCATGATACATAGTGGAGTGCCATCTTGTTTCTGGAGCCTGGCATGTCAATCTACGGTATTCATCCAAAATCAAATCTACACCAAATCTTGCAAGGACACCAACGATCTTCCATACAAATTGTGGTATGGGCACAAGCCAAATATTAATTACATTAGAACTTTTGGCTGCCTAGCTTACATTCACAATCAAAAAGAACTACAAGATAGTAAAATAAGCCCAACTGCTTGAAAGGGTTTTCTTGTTGGTTTTGACAATTTCACCAAAAAACTACAAGATTTTCAACTACAACAATGGCAAAATTATTACCACGCACAATGTTATGTTCAATGAAGAAAATTTTCCGGAAAAAGGGGATGAAGTTCATCAAGATCCCTTCCAGGAAGATTGGATTTTTGAAGGATACAAAGACGATGGTGTTGAAGATAGTGAGATCTCACCTGAAAGATCACCTGATCCTAAAGCAGACAAACAACCAAACAAAGCTCAATCTAAGACCAGAAGAATCACGAGATTGCCAACCAGAAAATCAACTTGAATTAGCGCAATGCCTCATCAATCCTACTCAACAACTAAATGGACCATTTTTAAAGAGCCATTAAGTTTGAATGTATCAAGCCTAGATCCAAAATTTGAGCCTAAAAGATTCAAGGACGTTGAAAACTCGCCCATAAAACTAATGTGGGTTCGCGCCTGTGAAAAAGAAATACAAAACATGGAAGACAAGGGTGTATACAAGTTAGATTTCAAGCCTTGTAATAAGAAGCTAATCAAAGGTCAATGGGTATTCAAAATTAAGTTTGATACACATGGGGAGATCGCAAAGTATAAGGCTTGATATGTTGCAAAAGGGTATACCCAAATAGAAGGCAAGTATCATGGAGAGATGTTTTCACTAACTGGAAAACCAACCTCACTTTGTCTAGTTATAGCTATGGCCGCTGTGGGAGAACTTATATACCAGAGGTGCAGCACTGAAGCTGAGCCCGCAGCCGCGGGCTCAGCGGCAGGCTGAGGCTGAGGTAAGGGGGCACTTACCAAATGTCATCGGACATTCCGCGGGGAAAAGCACGGGGTGCAGCATGTGACATTCTATAGTTGGCGCGGGCGATTGGTCGAGCGGACGAAGGCCGCGTCAGTATGCGCGACGTAATGGACCGGGCGGAACCACGGGGTTCGGGGCGCCAGGCCGCAAGCGGAGCGGGGGCAGAAGGAGCGGAGTCGTGCGCAGGGGAGCGACAGACGACTGCGGGGGTCAACGGGGTATAGGAGTCGGGGGCAGGCTGCGGTGCAATGCGGGATTGAGGAGACAGGCAAGTAGGGTTACAGGAACAGTACCGGGGATTGCGGGACATGATTGGGGGACTGTTGTATAAATAGAGGGTTGTACCAGGGTTGCGGGGGGGATCTTATCTTATCATCTTAGTAGATAGCTATCAACTACAGCGCATATAAGAAAATCTCATTGTTTAGAGCTCTCTCTGCGATTATTCAGCGTGTGCGGACAAGCGGAACTGTGTAGGGCAACATCAGGACGACAAACGCAAGAGGAACGGCCCCCTTGCTGAGTATAAGGTGTTGCAGGGAAACCAGTTGACTATTCGCTGACAGTGTTTATCCCGCAGAGGAAATCAAAGAACCACCGGAACCAACCAGGAAGAAGGGCAACCTACCATTTCTGATACCGAGGTCGTCATTATTTCCACACCGCCAAATTCGGTTGGAAAATTGAGCAGATGGACACAGTGGCCGCTTTCCTCAACAGCAAATCTTGATGAAGAAATATATCTGGAACTAAAAGAATAGGAATAACTAGAAGAGATCTAAGAGGAAGAGCTTGTGCAAGAACTAACTTGAGACATCTCTCATGTAGATACAGAGGTCATTGACTTGTATAGAAACATAAAGCTCAAGCTTATACGTTAGGAAACAGCACCAACGTAAGCATCACTTGTTACCTAGAACAACAGATGTAGATTAGCAACAGAATGCTAATAGATGAGCAAACATTGTCATCAGAAAGTCTTAACATCAGATTGTACAGAAGCTGTTGTTTAAGGAATTTTTAAGACTCATCAACAAGGCACAAGTAAGATCATGTTGTCTCAATGCAACATGGATACTTGATGCTAATCTGTCTCTTCATAGTTTCTTTTCTTCTCTACTCTTTTTCTCCCAATCCTACAATTCATCTCTAGACAAAACCAGAAAAGAAAACATAAAACAAAGATTCATTATCCTTGCTCTGCTTCTAGGTAATAACTCGTCATTACTATATTTGTATTTCTTCTATTCCTCATGATACATGATCTAATGAAGATGAAGGTTTTGACGATGGGAGTGGAAAAGTATGGAAGCTGAAGAAATCAATTTACGGGTTAAAACAATCAGCTAGGCTATGGAATCTTGAAGTGGAGAAATATCTAAAGGAAATTGGTTTTGTTAAAACTTACGGTGACAAGTGTGTATTCATCAGAAAGAGAGGGAAATTCACTTCAGTTATTTATCTTCACGTTGACAAAATGATAATTACCGGAAACAAGATTGAACAGGTGAAATCAGAGATCAAATCTAAATGGGCAATGGGGGACCTTGGAATAGCACGGCAAGTTGTTGGAATTGAAATCAATAACTTAGAAGATGGTGGATATGGAATACATCAACAAGCAATGATCAACAGCGTACTTGAGCGATTCAACATGAGCAGATGCAACCCAGCAAGCACACCTTTCGCTCCAAACACACATCAAGTCAAATCTACCAATGAGGAATCAGAGGAATTTCTGAAGACGAACAACCGGTATAGGAGCGCAGTTGGCTCAATTATGTACTTAGCTATTTGCACACGTCCAGACATCAGTTTTGCCGTTGGCGCTCTGTCAAGACATTTATCAAAACCAAATCAGAAACATTGGGATGCGTTCATGCATGTGTTGAGGTATCTGAAGGCAACTAAAGATCAAGCAATTACTTATAGCGCCAAAATAACTGACAATATTGTGGGACAAAAAGACTGGGAAACACCTGAATGTGCTAGCGACACAGACTGGGCGGGTGATAAATCAAGCAGAAGGTTGACAACCGGCTACATCTTCAAATATCTCGGAGGCGCAATAAGTTGGAGAAGTAGACTTCAGCAAACAGTTGCATTGTCATCAACGGAAGCGGAATATCGAGCAACAACTGAAGCCGGGCAAGAGATAATCTGGATATGTAAATTAATGAAAGAGCTGAATCTTATTATTGAACTACCTATAACACTGAAATCCGATAACTTAAGTGCAATCTATCTAGCCAGCAACCCAGTTTTCCATGGCCAATCCAAACATATTGAAATTGAATTCCACTGGATACAAGAGAAGGTTGACAAAGGTTCATCAAGCTCAAGCACTGTAAAACTACCAAAATGATTTCTGACATATTCACCAAGAACTTAGGGAAGCAGTCTTTTAACAAAATCAAGAACATGATTGGTTTAAAAAAAACGCAAATGTTGTTCAGATTCAGGGAGGCTATTGAATATCAATACCAAGTTTCAATCATCACAAAATTGCATACATCAAAATTGAATATTCAAACCACAAGTTGTCACTTAAGAGAAAAAAATTTCCCCCAAGCTGTTTTCCTTTTTCTTTAGTCAATCAAATAACTCAATTAACTAAAGAAAAAGGAAAACAATAAGTTCCACTTCAACTCATTCTCACGGCAATGGTATTGGTGGACTAATGGTTTCTTTCTTTCTTATTCTTGATTATTAGCTCTTCTTATTTTTGTTGTTGTGTCATTTATTGTTGACACTCAATAGAATCATAAAGGTCTTTATCAATCTTATCATCTATGTTTTCATCATAACAATATTTTTAACTCTTCTTTTATTTTTATTTTTCTTCTTCTCTTTCATCACATATATTAGATTCTTAATCTTCATTGTCATTGGGCAGATCTAACCTGAGTCATCTTATCTTCAGGTAGTCAGTATATTTTATGTTTATCTTTCTAGTCAATCAAATAACTCAATTAACTAAAGAAAAAGGAAAGCATCTCTTCTTATTTTCGTCGTTGTGTCATTTATTCTTGACACTCCTCAATAGAATCATAAAGATTCTTAATCTTCATTGTCATTGGGCAGATCTAACCCGAGTTGTCTTATCTTCAGGTCCTTGCCAAGATCATCTCACCTAAAAATTATACGCTAACAGTTAGCGTAGCTGAAAAGAGCGCTAAACTAACAGTTAGCATAGTGTTTGTTCCAGCTAACACCGCTAAAAATCAGCTAACAGGAGATTTCTGTAGCCTTAATTTTTTTAATGGTGCCAATGCTACGCTGCTGGCTATTTTTTCATTCAATGAAATATTTTTAGTGTTAGCTGAAAAAATCCTCAGCTAACAGTAGCTTTGTGTTAGTGTAGCTAAAAAAGCTAACATTATGCTATGCTACATCTAATGTTAGCGTAGCGGGCCCTCTGTTGCTGCATGTCAACTGGTGGCAGTTGAAGCAGATTTTCTTGCAGTGCTGCATTCCATGATGTCAAGATTCAGAGGTACATGTCAATTAAGTATTGAAGAAGATGAAAGAAGGAGTAAGTTCCTTTGTGAAACTTGTGGAAAAATGAAATCTTCACTATTTTCTTGTGGGTCAAGTCCTCAAACTTGGGCCACCTGTTTGGTGTGGAGAGGATAAAAAAATAGGGCCTTTTGGCCCATCTCTTTGGTGTGTCAAATTTCATCCAGGAAGGTGAGGGAAACATGAGGGTAATGTTTTCCCTGAAAAAAGATTCACAGCTTCCAGCACAAAGTCCAACATTAATCACAAGTCCCTAATTTGGGCCCAGGGGCTTGCGCTTTGCACAAGGGTTGCTTTGTGCCAGCTCAGGCTGTACCAGGGCCCTCTGAAGCGAGTGAATTCCATCACTGCAAAAAACAAACTGGCTCAAATCCAGGTGGTTGAGGCATTTTTTGCAGTGTGTTAAGTTAGTAGCACTGCAAAATTGTAAAGAACAGGGTGGATGTTTCTTAGCAGAAAGAGGTTTAATTTTTTTTTTTTTTACAAAATTAGAGAGGAAAATTCATGGTATTTAACTAGGGTATGAATAGAGAGAGAAAACAAAATAAATCCCATGGGGAGAAACATAATTTAGAAATAATAAAGTATTTATACTGAAAATATGGTGCATCAAGACCCAAATTTTCTCTGACACCTTTACGCAACTTACATGTACTACAAGTTGAAATTGTATAGTGTGGTATGTGTCTTTTGAAAGTATGTAAGAGCATCTCCAATTGTTTCACTAACTTTTTGACAACTGTCAAGCTCTTAGCGAGCTTGACAGCTAATTTATCAAGAGTGTCCCCACTCGTGGCTCGATAACCCGGCTCAATTGCTAGGTTATCGAGCCAATCCACACTTGTGCCCTCTGCAACTCGAGTTCAATAACTTGAGTTGCAGGGGGAGCACTACACGGGGTGGGTTTTTATGGGTGGGGATCTCTTGGGGGTGTCAAATGGGGGGGTTGGTAACTTGTGAAAGATATTCACGAGTTAGCTTATTGAGCTCAATAGAGGTCCATAAAGTTATGGACCTCTATCGAGAAATTTAATGATTCGACAGTTATGGAGTGCTATCGAGCGCACAAGTGGGGCTCGTCTTGATAAAGTTGGCTTATCGAGCCGACTTATCGAGACGATTGGAGATGCTCTAATGAGATGTAACTTGGATAAAACTTATGTCAGGCAGAAACTGTAATAATCTCAGCCCTGTAACATGTGTGACACTCCTCACTTCCCGCCCCTTTGACTTCATCTCTTCTTTCCCTTCAATCCCTTTCTTCAATGATCCACTCAGTCCGCATCAAGAACATCTACTTTTTGACTTCTCTCAACACCCTCAACTTCAACTCAATATCTCTTCCTCATAACCCTTTCCTTCTTTGTTCTCTTCATTCTCCTTTCTCTCTTTAGTCCTTCTTTTTCTGGCAAGATTCCACTCAATTCATTACAACTAATTCAAACACCTTAACTGATGTTAATTGCTCTAGTCCTTTTCCTGCTTCTTTCCTTCCTTCCAAGTCTCTCCATCAATCACTGCCTGTTCTCACAACTTTGTTGCTCTCAATTTTGGTTATCTTTTCTTTGTCACCTTTCTACTTGCTTCTTCTTCCTAACTTGTTTTTCTTCTAGTGTGTTGGCTTTACTTAGTTAATAAATTCAAGGACAAATATCTTTTAGAAACAGGTATAAAACTAGATTTATCCTGAAAGATTAGAGCATCATATTTTATTTTATTTGTTCCGTGGTTGCCCTGATGTTGACAGAAAGGGGTTATATCGCTCACCCCCTCCGGCCGACCGATATAAGATCGGCCTCCCATCTTATACCGGTCGGCTCCGGCCGACGTACCGCAGGGTTGTGAGCGATACAACACAACCCTTTCGCAGTGTAGAGCGCGTCACCACGATTACTGGTACTTGGTACACGGCGTCCATATGTATGTATGGACCATTTGCCCCATCAGACGAGCGAATGCCCCAACAATGTAGCCTGTATTCAGCCTCAAAGTTGTCTTGGGGGCTCCCCATAACCGCAACCTGACAGTCGCCCTGATATGGTTGCATCGAGACCTTTGGGCATCGAGTGGCGGCGCCCGATCAGTAAGGTCAATCAAAACACTATGGAGTAGACACTCGTGAAGGGTTTTTTCGGGTGTAGACTGATTTAAATATGTACAACCATGAGTTGTTGAACTACCCCTATCGTCAAATAGTATCAGCATAAATTGTATCATTACTATTGCATTGCAGGCGACGCGACTATCTTCAAACACAGACAATTAAGAAAAGAAAATCTCAAGTTTCAAAGCTAACACTCCAATGCTCGGCATCCTCTCAATACTCTACTTAACTTCCATCTGTTCGAGATGTGATGGCCGGTCGAACCAAGGTCATGATTCTCAGCGCAGCTCAAACCGGATCAAAATGGCCATTCAGCCTCAGTGCGGTGACTTATCTTCCGATAAGTTCGTTAACTTCAACACTGGCATCAGCTTTGACCAAATCAAGGTAGCATCCGTTGCATTGCTTGAATCCCCTCTTGACACCCAGGCATGTATCGCGATCAAGTCTGCTGAAGCCAGATATCTCAGACTATTTACAGCTTCGGAGATAGTTGGACTTCGACCGGCGAAGCCAGAGGCGGCGTTCCTAAATCAGCAGTTCCTCGGGGCCATGACCCAATGTATGGAGGGTGAGCCAGCGCAAGTTTTTTCAGGTTGATGTGGCGAATATCCATCTAACTATCAACTTTCTATTTGAAAGGCGTGCGTGCAACGGTCCAATGTGGACCGAAGATCTAGCTTCTGGTGACAAATCACTCAAAAACTACGCCATCGGAGGTGCTACTGTCGACCGCACTTTGTGGACGGCCCGGGTAAGTTCCTTGAAATTTCGCACGTTTCCGTTCTGGCTTGAAAGCCGCCGACAGTGTAGGAACAACGACGGAAACGATGCTCGCCGAGACGATTGGAAAGTTAAATTCAGTGCAGACTAACTGAGCCTTCCCTCTTTCCACGTGCTCCACAGGCATCAAAAACCGACATGGTCGGTCACGTGGACACGTTCCTCCAGCAAAAACTACCGATACAACCCGATTCGTAAGCCTTCACAATCAGCACCTCTCCGTTCATTCTGAAGCCCGAGTAATCTGACAGCTGGAATTAATCTTCAGGAGTTTGGCCACCATATTCTACGGTATCAATGACTACTCGGCGTCTCTTCAAGGGGCAGGTACTTTCCAGCAAGCGGCCAAACAACTAAACAATCAGACAGAGCGATTGATACAAGCTGGAATACGTAAATTCATTGTTGTTTGTACGTATCTTTGCATCAAGCAAGCACCCACGACTATTCAACTTCATAGTAGAACGCAAAGGTCTTTGCCAAAGTTGAACAAAACAAAACTTTTCCTTTGCGACAGCACCTCCTTACAGTAAGAAAGCATTAGAAGATTTCGACAGCTTGATATGGAACGGTTTCAAGAAGCTTAAAGAATCAAAGGGTATTGAATTCGCATACGTTGATTTGGTAGCCCTATTTTCGGCTATTGAAAGTAAACCTCGTTCATTTGGGTAAGCACATTTCTCATAAATCGCTTTCATAAATCATTTGGTTTTACAAAAATAAATCGAATTTTCCACAAACCATGTACCTACATCAGAGTTGACTGAGTCTAAGGATGGTATGCTTGTAGGTATGAATCGGTTGGGAGTTGTCTAAAGTCTGCCCAGACAACGGCTAATGCATGTCCAGATCCCAGCACAAGCTTGGTAAGTAGTATTTGTAGATGTCACCAAGAAAATGTTCCCCTCGCTAACCAGGGTCAAAAATCGCGTCAGTATTGGATACCATCGCATCCACAGTACCTAACACAGCGCTTGATGGCTGATTGGGTTCGCGCGGTCATGAAACATTGCCAACACTCGAAACCCGACGGAAGCAGACAGGCGCGCCGTCGGAAGTGAAATTAGCAATAGCCCAGGCCAAATTCTTTCACATGCGTCTGCAGCAGCTCACGCATCATCGCAGGTAGTTTCATGTACATGTCACAGATTAAATGTTGCTTCTTTGTCTGAATTCTCTGCAAAAGGCCGTGTACAAACCTGGCTTGTTGGAATTGCCAACAAACAGCTGTACTGGGAAATTGGCTACTGTTCATCACACCATTTTGTCTACAAAACCTATCACAATGGAACTTTACATATTATAATGTGAATTCCATTTCCAAGGATATCTGAGTAATCCAAACTTTCAGGGCATTGATACATGCATGCCCCTGGTCACACACCTTCTGATGTTTATATATATGGAAATACCCATACATATACACATGAAAAGGGTGTGCAGCCTGCATGCCCTTTTGTTATATACATAAAATGGGCATTGTGAGACTCCCAAGTGGTTTTCACCTCTTTTGGGAGGACTTAGAGAAATTTTCATGGGGAAATCCCTGCCTCTCTAATAGCAAAAGACTAACAATACCCCCAGCTAGGCTGGAAGAAGAAGACTGTGGTCTACTTTAGCTGAATAATTATACAACAAGTAACTCCAGTCAATTGAATTGGCTGTGAATGTGCTGTGTGTATAGCAATGTATCAGTATTTTATATGTGGCAGAGAGTGTAAGGTGTAGTAATTAATTTTGATCAGGGGGACTGGTTTGATGATCCCATGTGATCATGTGATCTGTGGGAGAAAGAGGAAAGAAGAGCATCTCCTTATATAAAAAAATGCAAATCATTTGTGCTTAAAAAGTTTGACACAACTAAAAGAATCAATTTCTCAAGTTAGAAAACATGTGATAAATCTATTTACATTTATGACAGGAGTTTGTTGTTGTTCATGAGATGACAAAGACGAGAGATTGTAAGATTACCTAAAAGCGGCCAGAGTTGTATTCTATTCAGTAAAAAGAGATAGATGAGAAGAAGAGGTGAGATTGGAAGGGAAGAGGATCGTTGAAGCGAAGTGCTCTATTTCTTTTGTGGAAAAGAGATTCTGTTCAATAGTTTGATTGGGCTGTTGGCTTCTGTTTATTTACAGTAACTTGCCATCAGCTCTCTATCAACTTATGTTCTCAGCAGTAGTTGTACTTACTCCTTTTGGTGGAGTAGTTGATCTACTGTGGTTGGGACCTATTTGGGTTACAAGTGAAGAGCAATTGCTGTTGCTGTAATGATTTACATCAAGCAATCAGCCTCTGGTCATCTTCTTGTCTACGAGCTAGCATAACTTACCTATCAGGTTGCTTGCTTTGTTTGGTTCTTTGGGGCTCTTCGTCGTTTGCTGACATGGCTACATCTGCAGAGTGGATGGAGGTAAGCACTCACTTGAAACTTCCATCTTCTTCTCATGCATATTCATAAAACAAACACCTAACCAATTTTGTTGGGGCTCCATACTTTAGCCCCCTTGTTCCTTGTGACATGGTTGCAACGTCAACTCTGACAGTGCTGGTGTTTTAGTTACATGTGGGTTTTAAGCTGGTGTTCTTGAAAAAATGAAGCTTTTTAGCTGGATTTCTGTGAAAAATACAGCTGCATAGTCAGTGTAGTCATGAGAAAATTTAGCTGGTGATATAGTCACAAGTGTGGTTTACACAGCCCACTGGTTGCTATGTATTTATCTCAAGTGACCTACACAGCTTTGTGTATTGCTGTGTACTCTGCTTGAGTGGCTTGCAGTTGCTAGGTGGCTGTAATGAGTGGCTTGTGGTTGCGACAAAGCCTCATATATAGAGAAATACATGTCTGAATTTAGATACATAGCCTTTTATAAAGTCTAAATTGTGTAACTGTGTATATAAACTGGAATAACTGTGGTAAACAAATAGTGTAGTGTTATAAAATGTATATGCAAACAAAAATCAATGAAGTTTCCCCTCCAGAATAGAAGTGTTTACCAAATTGTGTAGGTTGCAAACCTTCCTTATTTGTATAGGTATGGTTATACCCCATACCTATACTTTCATTTTTTTTTCAAAAACAAAAGGTTGGTTTACACCAGGGCTCTCTCTCTT
Source organism: Puccinia hordei (assembly GCA_007896445.1). NCBI lineage: Eukaryota > Fungi > Basidiomycota > Pucciniomycetes > Pucciniales > Pucciniaceae > Puccinia > Puccinia hordei. The sequence goes on from RDRW01000634.1 coordinate 56,662, forward strand.
CAACGCAAGGATTTCCTTTGGTTGAAGAGACTATGTAGTTGCTTTGACCGGAGGAATTCCCTCTGGTTGGAGAGACTATAAAGTCTCTATGACTGGGGGGAATACTCTTGTTGAAGAGACTACATAATCTCTTTGACTAGAGGGACTTCCTGTAAGTTTTGATATCTTTTAACTTTATTGCAGCACACTATTTAAATGCTAGTAGTAGGATGACACTATGATAAGAGAATAAAACATGAAATCTGAAAACAAAATCTGAAAACAAAGTTGATTAGAAAACAAAAAATAAAGAATGAGAAATAAGAAATACCTTTTTAAGAATTGAATCCTAACTAGAACTTGATTGATTCTTATGAAAGACTAATATAGGAGCTTAATAGAAACAGACAAAAAAGCCTAGAAGAAAATGAGGTGTTAATGAAATGACATCTTTTATTGAAACAAGTGTAGAGAAACTGAGAATTGATTAATACCTCCACTTGTGTCTGAACCGTGCTCATCCTGAGTCTTCAGAATCCGGTCAAGCTGAGTGTATCAGATCCAATCAGCAGTCTAGGACGTATTGTCAAAAGATGATTAAGGGATTGAAGTTTGATGGAGTGAGAGAAATAAAAAACTGAGTGAGATTATACTGTTTCTCTGATGAAATCAACTTGTGGGCTCAATGAAATTGAGATTCAAAACGGCTTATGTAATCAGTTTCACCTGTCTATCAGGATTATTAACTGACACTTCCTACCCCCGTTGGATCTTGCAAGGGTATCTCTGGCTATCTACATATTTTTTTCTCCTGACCTTGGTAATACAGCATAAAGTCTGAGCACTTGTACCTGGAACCACCCTTTGTTGCTTTTTCCTTGGTCCTTTTGTATTCTCCCTCAAGAATTTCCCTTCAAACCTCCTCTTCTAGATCTGACATCTTGACAGGGAATTTGTTTATCAACACCCAAAATTAAATCGCCTTTCTGTGCACATATCTCTATGACCACCATGTATATTCTCAGTGCTGGCCTTGAAATACCAGTGCTGATGGTATCTAGGTAAGACTGAATAGCTTTCTAGGAGCAGAAAATCTGCAGAAGAATCACAACTTGAAATTATTTATCAGAGGGGCAGGCTCTCCTATTTTATTGAGTGGGTTGGTTCTATTTATTCTAGTTAAAATATCATCTCTTACTATCCACAGCAAATCCTAAAACTAGTTGTTATTCTTTGAAAAGAGCCTTTGGCAACTTTCTGCTTCTATTTTCTTTATTCATTCACACCCAAGTTTATTGTGTGCACCTCAATGATCCACTTGTTGTATCTCAGGTCTGTTCTCTGCTTTCACTATATATGTTTTTATTTCCTTGATCTCACGATTGTCTCTTGTTTTCTTTTTGTTGAATATTGTGATCCACAGTATTCCAAATATCAGCACATTGAATAATGACTTGGTAGCCTAGTTGGTAAAGGCAGCAGTTCTAGTATAGTGTTTTAGCTTCTGCTAAGGCCGCTGGTTCAATTCCTGCCCAAGTCAATCATTTTCTGCTAGATGTCTGAAAAATGCTTTGTTAATTCTGACATGTTTTAGTTTTTCTTTCTGCTTGTCTTGCCTCTATGTGCCCAAAATATAGCTCACCTAATCTGCTTTTCTAGAAATCTGCTTTTCTAGAATATTCAAGTGAGTGGGTATGTTGAATACCCAAGCCAGTCCCATAACTCTCAAGAACTTTAGATTAGAAGTTGTAATTTAATTTACTGATTTTATAATAAAAATGAACTAGGGAAAATTTCTGAACTTGATGGGATGGATACTACAAGGGGATACAGGCTTTTGATTGTTAATAAAACCCATCTACTGAATTTTATGATCAGTAAAGGTAAATGGTCTGTATCTGTGAGCCTGGGCCTCTAAAGTGAAAGGAGGACACAAATTGAAATGAGCTTTATTGGTTGTATTTAGATTGATAAGGAATACAGCTATCAGAATGAAAGGGAGAAAGTGTAGAGGGACAGATGAATTTTATTGATCTTGACTCATTATTTGTTGTTTGTTTAGAGTGCTCTTTGAAATGAAATGAGCTCAACCAGGAAAAGTTTTCTAAGCTGTTCCAGAGTCTTTAGAATGCAACAGCCTCCTCACAAAATGAGGTAAAAGTGGAGAAACAATTGAATCAGTAAGCTAATCAGCCCTGATTTTCAGTCTTATATTCAATTTTATAAAAGGGTAAACTGCTGATAATAAATTCTTATGCTTTGATATTTTGATTTGAGTTGATCTATATCTTTTATTGAAGATAGATGGAAGGGGATGGGTAATGAGTGTCAGAATTCTGGTCTCTTCTCCGCTCCCATTTCTCTCTCTTTAAAATAACTATCTCAAATTTTATTTTCCCTCATTAAATGTATTGTTCTTCCATCACTAAGTGTGATGTTTTATAGCTAAATTTCCATCAATGAATTATTGATGCCTTTCCATTACTATGTTATGATGTTCAGTAACTTCCATTGTTGAATAAAATTTTTCTTTATTCCATTGTTCAGGTACAATGCTTTCTTTCTCTCCACTTCAATATCTGAGCTATTAGCATATTACTATACTCAATTGTTTCCTCAACTACTTGTTGATAACTCTTTTACTAAGATACTCAATCTGGCTTGTGTTCCAGAAGAAATAAAATCATCAAGTCTGAGCCCCTAAAATTCACAAATCTGTGAGCTCCTTGTTCCAATCAGTTCCCTCAAGATTGTCCCCTGTTTTCACGCATTAAGTTCTGAAGGTGAAATCCTGAAAAAGAGGGAAAAGGAGGGGAGACAGAGAAGGACTACTTTCAGATAAACAAGGCTCAAAAGTGGACTGACTGACAATACTTGAAGTACTGGGTGAAAGAGGCCTTTGTTGGTTGGAGTGGTGAGCTGTAATTTGCTGAATCTCTGGGTTCCTGAGTTAGTGGTTCTGGGTATCTTGATTTTTTGTATCCTCCCTGCATTGGAGGATACACAAGCTTCAAAAACTTTCAAAGTTTGCTTATTTAATGTAGCCTATGTACATCTGGTTTGAAGGCCTTGATTCACTTGCCTTGCCATCTTTAGTATAGACTTAATTATTTAATTCCTCTGTGAAGGAGTTCAGAAATCACAGAGGGGGATTGATAAAATCACTCCCCTCGGCGCACGCCCATAAAAAAAGGGTGTGCAGCCCGCACACCCTTTTTTTGATGGGTGTGTGGACTGAACGTCCTTCTTTGGGTGTCAGCACGCCTGTAGAAGGGCGTGCAAACTGCACTCCCATCTACGGGTGTGCAACACCCACCCAAAAAAGGGTGTGCAACCGCACGCCCATGTTTGGGCGGGTGACGGCATAGTCCCTATTTTTGGGGACTGTGCTGTCACCCTACAGCTGCCGCACGGCTTGACCGGAGGGAATCCCCCAGGTTGAGGAGGCTGTATAGCCTCTTTGATGGGAGGGGATCCCCTCTGGTCAAAGAGGTTATACAACCTCTTCAACCAGAGGGAATTCCTCTGGTCAAAGAGGCTGTATAACCTCTTTGACCGGAGGGGATTCCCTCTGGTCAAAGAGGCTATGAAGCCTGCTCAACTGGGGGTATTCCCTCTGGTCAAAGAGGTTATACAACCTCTTTGAATGGAGGAATTCCCTCCGGTCAAAGAGGTTTTATCTCCAGTCAAAGAGGTTATACAACCTCTTCAACCGGAGGGAATTTCTCCAGTCAAAGAGGTTATACAGCCTCTTTGACCAGAGGGAATCCCCTCCGGTCAAGCCTATGTACATAGGTATGGGTGTGTGTGCCCCTACCTATGTACATAGAAACGGTGTGTGGCCTGCACACCCTTTCTATGTATATGGGTAGGGGAACGCACACCCCTACCTATATACATAAAAAGGGTGTGCGGTTCACACACCCTTTTTTGAATGGGGCGTGCAAACACATGCCCTTTTTTGGGTGGGTGTCGCACGCCTGTAGACGTGCTGAAACCAAAAAAAGGGTGTGCATTCACACACCCTATTCAAAAAAGGGTGTGCATTCACACACTCTATTCAAACAAGGGCATGCAGGCTGACACCCTTTTTTTTATGGGTGTGCGTTGGGTGTGGGTGTGCGCCAAAGGAAGTGGATTTATCATCCCCCATTACAGAGTGTTCAGGGAACACAATGGTTAAAATTCAGTTATCTCCTTATATGAATAAAAGGAGTTCTAAAATTCATTTGTAATTATTTAGTATCAAAATGGAGAGAAATCATATATCTCTCCGTGTATGGAAGATTTGATGATAAAAACCAAGGGCCTTATTAAAAAAATAATTTTGTTCTTCATTTAAACATAGCCTTACAGCCTTGTATGTGGAAACCATTTTGTTTTTTGTAATTTGTTCCCAGCTCATTTTTGAGATTTTATCAGGTTTTTGGATTTAGTTCCTAAATTTTTCAGGGGTTTAAAATCCTATTTTATTGAAAAAAAAATTCAGAGCAATTGGTTTCAATTTTTATATGTTTCCTTACCCATTTCTTTCTGAGCAAGACCAAGCCTGAGTTTTTTTTAGTGTCTAATCCCCCCCCCCCACTGCCAAGAATTGACATTTACCCTGAAAAACCCTTGAATGAACACCATTTTGCAAGTTCAAACGCTACTGATTCCACTTCAAAATTGGGGGTTAGTTTTGGAGGGAATTATTCATAATGCATATGGTCTAATGTATATGTTAAATTTCTCCACTCACTCTCCTGTCACCCACTTCTCTCTTCCATTCTCTGTCCTGTCCTGTCCGTTCCTGTCCTGTCCTATCCTGTGCTATCCTGTGCTATCCTGTGCTATCCTGTGCTATCCTGTCCTGTACTTTTTGGCCATGTGGCCTTTTCCTGTCAACTTTTCTCTGTCCAGGCCCCTTGGGATCTTGCATTGGGGCTCTCTAGTTGTCAGTTTATAAACTGTACTCTTCTCTGATGAAATAAAATCATTGGGTCAGAGCCTTTTCTTACTAGACCATCCTGGTCTGTCCCTCTCAAAGTGTGGAAAATGAATCATCCGCTCCTCTTTCAAAAATTCTCAAATTCTTTTCCTTCTCTCCTGTTTCAACACTTGAAGCAATAATTTGACAGTATAAATTGAGCAGAATCATGTAATATGCATGTAAACCATCCCAACTACTTCATATGCAAAAATACATTGGAAGCTATTACAACAGGCAGAACAGGGTCCCTTTCCCTTTCCAAACATTTCTTTACCCAGATCACCCATTGCATTCAGCATAATTGGCTGGTTTGGGGTCATCCCAGTCAAACTGGGATGTTCTCAACCAAGTTAAAATGAGTTGGCATCAACTGATGGAATGAAAATTCAAGGAAGGTACCTTGTAATCCATCTGATTGGTTGGGATCAAGCAAGGTTAAAATGGTTGATTATATTCCAGTTTAACTGGGTTACCCTCACCCAAGCCAGTTATGCTGGCAGTGTGTATGCAACCTGACCTCAGCACCCCTCACACCAGCATTTGTTTCCAAACAGGAGTGACAGCCACCATTTTTATTGGTTTGGAACCAAGAATCACCAATGCTCATAAAAACTACTCTCAGGGTACAACAAGGGAGTAATCACATTGGATAGGAAATTGCTAATTGGAAATGCAGGGTATCGTTGAGATCCCTGTTCCATACCTTCCAATTCCTTCAGTTGTTGATTTGCATTGTGGTTGGTGGCATTTGTGTCGAGAATCATTCTTGGTTTGCCATTCACTCCCAGAATGTTGTGTCAATCCGGGCAAGAAAGAATGCATGTACATGTATTGTTTCACACAACCTGTGAAACTGGAGAGGCTTGCTCTACCTCCAGGATTAGGAGAAGCAAACATTCCCTGACCGGTTGGATGGAGAGGTACTGCAAAGGCACAGCAGGTTAATAGTTGTCGGGAAAATCTCGGAATTATCAATTAATACCAACGACTGGCCCGAAGCGTACCAATGGCGAATTCAGAAGTTGGATTCCCATCATCGACCATACTTCTGGAGTTCTATAAACGAAATGAGAGGATATCAGGAGAGCTTGAATGCAAGATTATCGCCATGAATAGCTCACCCCATTCTCGATTATCAAGGGGGCAAACTTGTCGAGTCTTGAGCCACCTCGAGATACAGTGGAAATGAAACGCGTGCTAAATCAAAGGGAGACAAGATTTTCAGCCATTCCGAGCGGCCGAGGATCATGTAATTCTAGAGGAAAGTGAATTACATTACAGGTTCCCCAAGCAACCGTACATTCCTCGTTAGTCGCACTAGCTTGATTGGCTTGACATTCAATGCCTATGAGGTGATCCGATCAGGTGAGACCCAATACCGATATTTGATTCAGCGGCAAGATGTGAAGAGTTCCTTACATAGATCCATGATGTGATTTCTAAGAAGATTCATAGCGAAGGTATCAGCTAATGCTCATAGTATCAGTGCCTGAAATTGATCAAAGAAATCACCTGCAAATCGCGCAATTATCAACAATGATATCCCAGGCCCACAGGGCTACAGCATTCCACTACGAAAAAAAAAACAGTTCATGAACGGAAATAAGTAAGTGATCTGTTGCTTAACGTATTGGGAAATGGCAAATCGGGATCGATGATTGACCTTCTTAACCACAAATCGTTTTTGTTCGTTAGAAATTGCCTCTGCATCAGGTTTGGCGACTGAGTTTTGGTCCACGTCCATCGAGTCTGCCATGATGTCGGTTCTTTCGTTTTGAGTGAGCAAGAGTACATATGGATGGAAGGAAGTCCAAACAAAGGCCTCGGAACCGCTTCCCCCGCGGGCAATCAACATTCGCGGAGAGAGTTAACCCGCGGGGTTCATGCGCGGAACGCAGCACGCGCGGCTGCTAAATCGGGGTAACCACGGGCACTTCAGTGACATCTGATTTGTCTTCAAGGCAAATACCGGAGAATGGCCGCCTTGAAGATGAAAATCGGCCCTCAAGTTGACTTCCAGACCTTTTTAAGGTTTGGCCTGGGAAACCTCCAACCCGTGGGGTCTTCAGGTTGACTTGAGGACCATTGGTGGATCTCAAGTTGACTTGAGGACCATTGGTGGATCTCAAGTTGACTTGAGGACCATTGGTGGATCTCAAGTTGACTTGAGGACCATTGGTGAATCTCAAGTTGACTTGAGGACCATTGGTGGATCTCAAGTTGACTTTAGGAGCATTGGTGGATCTCAAGTTGACTTGAGGACCACCAATGGTCCTCAATGTTGAGTGACTAGGTTGTGACACCAGCATTACGGACAGCAAGGGGGCTGACAACGGCAAGGTAGTTGGGGTTAGGGGTTTATTCTCAGTCATCATACTGTGCCGTAGTCATTTTATCTAGCCTACATATTTCCACTCTTGGGTGGCCCTCTACTCTTCTTCACCAAGTTGAGGGACCATACCAGGATGCTAACCATGAGCAATTGCCATTTCCGGACACGCCACAGGGCTGTCACGGTTTTGCTCCTTACAGGTTGAAAGCCTTTTCTACCAATTCTTAGTGGATCTTGTGCAGGAATCTTCTTGTGTCAGTGGATGGACTTCCAAGCAATCTTCTCAAATGAAAGATTAGATTCCAATAGATTGAACTCACCTGAAAAATTTAATCAAGCACCAATGATGGCCAATATCAACGGTGGGCCCGCTACGCTAACAATAGCTGTAGCGTAGCGTAATGTTAGCCTTTGTCGCTAAGCTAACACAAAGTTACTGTTAGCAGTTTTTTTTTCAGCTAACGCTACAAAAATTTTGTCAAAAAAAAAAATAGCGGTAGCGTAGAGTTAGCGACTTCAAAAAAAAAAAGTTAACGCTACAGGAATTACCTGTTAGCTGATTTGTAGCGGTGTTAGCTGGAACAAACGCTACGCTAACTGTTAGCGTAGCGCTCTTGTCAGCTACGCTAACTTTTAGCGTAGCGCTCTTTTCAGCTATGCTACATGTTAGCGTAGTGCCCTGCTCAGCTATTCTAACTGTTAGCATAGTGCCCTGTTGCGGTGAGCTAACTGTTAGCTTAGCACTACACTAACTTTTAGTTTAGTGCTATACTTGCAGGAGTATAGCAATCATGTATTTTTTTGAGGATTTGATGCTTTTAAATCAGTATCTCAATGACTCTGATGATTAAAATAAGGATTCCAGAACAATATTGTCCCGAGATCCATCACTTCACATCAAAGGCATTTCAATAAAAATAAAATAGACATCAACATAAGGACATGATCCTAAATTTTGAGGCCAAATGAAATTTATTTTATAGTTAACAGGGGGGGATGGCCAAATGGACAGCTCAGAAAGCCACAGTGGATTGTTTTTTTTATGAGCCAAACGCCACATGGAAAAACAATTTGTTTTTGAAAAAAAAAAAAAAAAAGACAGAGAAAAAAAAAAAAAGAAAAGACTTAGAGATTAAAAATAGATGAATCAGAAATAAGCTGTTTTGATTTCTGTACTTGCTCAAGTACAGGAGTTAAAGCAGAAGTTTGATTGGTTTACTTGTCCAAGTACAGATTTTTGATTGCTTTACTTGTGCAAGTACAGGAACCTAATTGAGCAGAGTGGAAAAGCTTTTACCCAAGACAGGGGAATTTATCACTCCTGCTATATTAAAAGTGAGTGCAAAATACCTAATTGGTGTCAACCTCATCACAAATCCTACTCACCAATGAGGGTGACACTGATGAGGTATGTTGCAGTTACTTATAGTATAGCAGGAGTGATAAATTCCCCTGTCTTGGGTCAAATTTGGTCCATTCTGCTCAATTAGGATCCTGTACTTGCACAATTAAAGCAATCAAAAATCTGTGTTTGCACAAGTAAACCAATCAAACTGCTGCTTTAACTCCTGTACTTGAGCAAGTACAGCAATCAAAACAGCTTATTTCTGATTCATCTATTTTTAATCTCTAAGTTTTTTATTTTTTTTTATATTTTTTTATTTTTTCTTTGTCTTTTATTTTTTTTTTATTTTTTTTATTTTTTTATTTTTTATTTTTTCTTTGTCTTTTTTTTTATTTTTTTCTTTGTCTTTTTTTTTTTTTTCAAAAACAAATCGTTTTTCCATGTGGCTTTTGGCTCATAAAAAACACAATCCACTGTGGCTTTCTGAGCTGTCCATTTGGCCATCCCCCCCTGTTAACTATAAAATAAACTTCATTAGGCCTCAAAATTTAGGATCATGTTCTTATGTTGATGTCTATTTTATTTTTTACTGAAATGCCCTTGATGTGAAGTGATGGATCTCGGGACAATTTTGTTCTGGAATCCTTATTTTAATCATCAGAGTCATTGAGATACTGATTTAATAGCATCAAAGCGGCACAACAAGCCATCTTGTGCCATCCTTCTATTTGCCCAACCACCTCACACCAACTATTGGTAAAATAAACCAATATGTAATCCACCAAAAAAATTCTTTTCTGATTTTTCACTTTTCTGGATCTAAAATTGTGGTCCTGGTTTGAATTCAAACACAAGAAAGAAGACGGATTTCTCTTCTAAGAGCTCTAATGCAGCAGGAATTTACCTGCTGAAGCCATAAACACAGCTTTTATACAGCAGCCATGCTAGCTTGTGAAACTAACAGTTAGCAAGCAAAAAAAAAACCGCTATTTGAGCATAGTGTAATGGGAGAAACTTCAGCTAGCAGCTAACATCTAGCAGGGAACATATCAGCTAATAGCTAATATTTAGCAGGAAAATATCAGCTAACAGCTAACATTTAGCGTAGCGTAGCGACGATGCCGCTACACTACTGAGAACTTCAAAATCTGTTAGCGCCAGAAACATTACGCTACTTGTTAGCGTAGCGGTGAATTTTCCCCGCTAACGCTACAAAAAAATGGACTGAAAAATTTGTCGCTACGCTAACTGTTAGTGTAGCGGAGTGAAATTTCAGCTAACGCTACAAATTTTCTGGGGAAAAAAAAAACCGCTACGCTAACACTTAGCGGTCAAATAGCGTAGCGGCCCACTGTTGCCAATATCCAGAACCAATTTGCACAACTGCAAATGCAGTTCAACAAACTACAAAATTTTATGAAAAAGAAGAATGAAATGATTGGAAATCTCAAAACTTCTGCTAGGGCTCACACTCTACAATATCCAAACCCATCCAACCAACCCACCGCAAATCACTTTGCCAATGAAGTCTTGAAGAAATTCATCAAATCACTGGTAAAATTCTTCAAGTAAGTCAACCCCCAAAACCCCCATGTTGCATTCAATGGATAAACCTACACCAAATGCAAGAATGCAATAAACAGGACTCCAAAACATGCACTTTTCCACAAAAACACATTCCTGAACAAAGCAGGACAACTTCCACAAGCTGGATCTACCCCAAAACCAGGTCGTAGAAATGCTGATGCACAGAACGCTTGAAGACACCTTGCATGCAAGTGTTAGATCAGATTTCCTTTTTGAAGGAAATCTTTGAGCTCTTGAAATCTAAATGCAAGAGATCAGGAAAAAAACACAAAAACATCCTACTTTTTTCTGCAGAAAAGTCCCCAGAAAGTGAGTTGTGGATAGCTTGTTTTTGCGCAATTATGCCAGAAATTGAGCAGGAAAAAATCACTTTCAAGAAACTTTGTGGTATGATACTTCAGTCACTAGAAAATTCCCCCCAGGAACAGCAGTGGGCCACTACACTATTTAAAATGCACACACTAAAATTGTTTAGTATAAGCGCACTGTTAGCCCTGCTATGCTGCGCTAGCAGAGCACCATTTTTCTTTTTGCCTTAGATCAGCATTCACATTTGTGGGTTTAAATCGCCGGGTTAAGGCGAGTTAACCCGGCCAAACCTGATAGCGGACCTGCATTGGTGACAGGCTGGAAACAGGTTAGCAAACCAGAAGTTTGATTTCAGGTTAGCGGTTGCTAAATTTAGCAACCGCTAACCTGAAATCAAACCTCTGGCTTATCACCTTTCACACCAGGCTTTAACACCATTCCACTTTGGGGGATATACATATTTATATTGTACATATCAAAAAACTGATGCCAATATCTTGCCAACCCACAAGAATATTTCCCCAACAACCATGTCTCAAGCAAATTGGTCTCGTGCAAGTTCCTGTTGAAGACAAACAACTGGCCCATAGCTGGCTTCTAGTGCCCAAGGACGTTTTGATTAACAATTGACAAACAAAGGGGTCGTTCTGGGAACACGTTCAGGCTGAATTTACACAGCTTTTGGGGAAGGAGAAGGAGACAAAAACTTTATCAAAACAGTGAGTTTAAACTTAAATTTAATCATATTTATTTGTTGCATTAATTAAAATATTTTATCTCTTTTTAGGTGGGACTTGATTCGAAAATCTACAATGAAATTTTCAGCTCACTTTAACAAAGTAAAAGATCATCCCCCTTCTGGATCTGCCTCAGATGACTATGTCAAGTTAGCTAAAAAAGGCCTACTACAACAAATCATGGAAGGTGTTTACAAACAACTTGAATTGGTCAATTCTATACAAACATGCAAAGTGGATGGATGCAAGTAGTGGCCATAAATCTCAGGCAAACACTAATGGTTTTGAAAGTGTTCCACCCACCCCTGATTTCTTACAGAGCTCACCTGAAGGAACCTCCCTTGTTGGAAACCAAGAATCCCAAGATAATGATGAAGATAACAATCTGCATGAAGTTTGACCAATGGGCATTAAGAGCTCCAAACGGAAGGAAATCAATATTGAACTGGCCCACAAAAAATTCAAGTTTCTCAAAAGAAACTCAATCGAGGGATCCAAACAAAACGCTCAGCTTGATTGGGCCAACCAACTACAAGAACAAACCAATTGGATCCAACAAGAGCGTGCGGATGGCGTCCATCTTCAAATTGAGATGTCCATCATGGACAAGGACCTCAGCCAGCTTGATGAATATGCTCAAGAATACTACCTCAGGAAGAAACGGGAGATCATCAGCAAAATGCAAAAACAAGATCTTGCCAACCTCACCAACATTGAAGACCAAGCTGATGATCATGAAGATAAACAGTGTTTACCTTCTACATTACCTTCTCCATCCTCCTTCTTGCCGGTAGATCCCAGCTCTTGGGCTTAAATTAGTATGCTATTATGACCACTCTTAGTCTTCTTTCCATTCTTCTAATATAAGCCGTTCTCAGCCGCTTGTGTATGCTTTCCTTGTTAAATTCCACATTCTATTACCATATCCACTATGATCCTGATTTGATAATCAAGATAATTTATCTGTTCTCAGCTTGTAACCAATGAGTCTCATCCAATTGAACTCGTCCAGAACCAGCCATTCATCATGGCCTACCTCATTCCTATTGTATTCTTGGTGCTGTATTGTCAATGTGTTTTGTATTCTTCTTTAACATGATTGAAAGACCATGTGATTCAAGTAAATTACTTGGATTGGTCAAGTTGTCAGCAAATTTCTTTCAGGTGGAGGAAGCGTCCTCAGTTTATGAGTTATAGCTACTGTACCAAGATGTCTTCAGTTGGCAAGCAAGAGCAAGCCTTACCTTTACAATTCTGCAGAGTCTTTTTCTCTTGCAAGTACTATAGGATAAATTCCAACAACAGAAACAAAGAAAACAAGATTAAAAAAACAACCAGCTCAATGGCCCAGCCACCAATGTCAATGATTATTTGGAATGTGAAGGTAGCCAACCCAATCCCTTCCCTCCCCCACCTGCTGACAATCACATACATCGTTAAAACAAAAATCACCGGCGTAGATTAGAGTCAAACATGCTTTCAATTCACCGCTTAGTCTCATCATCATGGCTACTCCCCTCATTGCTGGCTGACCTTTCACTTTCAGTCTCCTCGTTGACATTTGAATCACCCTGCTGCTCTCTTGATAGACCGCGGCGTACCCATTGGACATTGACCAGGTTGTTGATAAGGTATGAATTTTGGAGTCGGGATTGTACATCCATTTGTTGGAAGTTGATCTCGTTGCTTGTCAGTGGTGGCTGGTTTGGCATTGGAGGTATTACTTGAAGGTTTTAGGGCAGATTGGTTGGAGGCAGGAAGGAGCTTAAATCCTTCTCATTGATTAACATGTTATGTATTATGATACAACACATTATGACACCCTCCATGGCATGCTTGTAAAAGAATCGACCTGTTTGGTCCAAAATCTGAAATTGTCCCTTGAGGATCCCAAAAGCCCTCTTGATATCTTTCCAAGCACCTTCCTGCCTTTTGGTAAAGTACTTAGCAGCAGATAGGGTTGAATTTTTATTTGAAGGGATTAAAGTTGTTGAAATGCTGTAATCCACAGTGCTCTCTTAGCAACACATTAGGTGTGGACTTGGTAGCCTAGTTGGTAAAGGCAGCACTTCTAGAATAGTGTCTTAGCTTCTGCTAAGGTCACTGGTTCAAATCCTGCCCAAGTCAATCATTTTCTGCTAAATTTCTGAAAAATGCTTTGTTAATTCTCTCACAATTAACAGTCGAACTGACTGCTTCCAATCCGCACCTCAGAAAAATTTCTTAACAACCCTCCATCATGTCGGAAACCGTAACTCAGTCTACTGGTTATCTCCTCACCTCTAGCAACTACGCCACATGGATCTATCCCCTGAAATCCAAGCTGGACAATCTTGGTGCCCTTGATATTTTTATTGGATCAATCAAGCCAAATGAAAAAAACCTCACCAGAAGAATTGGTGAACCTGCACGTCTTGAACTGCAAGGGATAAAACCGTATCATTCAGAACCTCAATGAGAATAACCTTGCTCTCGTCAGTACCACGTTGCCAAACAAGGATGAATTCAACAGCCGAGCACTTTGGACCCTTCTCAAGAACAAATACGCTGGGAGCGATCTTATATCTCGATCGACTGCTCTGGATGCCTTCCTCAATCTTGAATACACTAACATAGCTTCTTTTTGTTCCAAAATTCAACTCGCCAATAAAAAACTCGTCCTCGCCAATACTTTGAACAATGATCAAGTCAAGATGATGATCATGCTCCAAATACTTCCTCGAGGCCAATTCCAATCCTTTTGGGACATTGTCTCTATGGGATTTGCAACGGAAACGTTTGAAGATATCATTAAGTGACTAGAGGCGTTTGCTACCTCAAACAACATAAAGAATGAAACTGGCCAGACCAACTCATTGACTCCTTTGTCCATGTACACCAATTCCAGAACAACTAATTTCTACTCGAATTCAACATTGACCTTGTCTCCAGTTTGCTCTCACTGCAAGAAAACCGGCCGTTGTCCCCACAACTGTTGGGTGAAGTTTCCTGAGAAAGCTCCCAAGACCAAATCTGCTCATTTTACCGTCATTGATAACTATCAGCAACAACAAAGTGTCACCAATTGGTGCACCCTTCCGGACGGTACTCAGATGAACACCAACAACATTCGATATGACAGCTTATGCACCATGTGATTATTTCTTCACCAAATTTGCTATGACCCCCCTTGTCGCTTGCTTGTCTTCTTCTCATCAACAACCTGCTCGATCTACTCCTCAACATCAGTCCAGTCCGCGCAAAAACAATCGATCATTGTCACCACATCTACCATTCTCTTTTCCAATTGAACTCCTATGAAATTTCTTGACTTCACACTCACCTAGCTCTTTTGTTCAGAACAAAGGGGGTGTGTTGAATTTTCTTCTTCTTCTGTTACTCCCAAAAATCCCCTTCTTTACTCTTTTCTTATATCAACTTGGACCAAACTAGAACACTGCATTTATTTACTAGGTTTTATTGTATTTACAAACTCCTAGCACTATTTGTTTGATTGTTCTCTCTTTTGATTCACTTTCTGATATTAAAATTTAATTAGTTGAATTAACGCCTCATACTATTTGTGACCTATAAAAATATTTTGTCTTGATTAATTTGTCTGGCTTGACTAAAAGAGACTGAGATGCCTGTCTAGTCAATTACTTGCAAGAACCTATTTTTTCTGTCTCTTAAATTTTATTCAATTTCTCTTATTCATTATTGTTGTTTTTTCTCAACCACAAATTGAACACTTGTACCTAGTCTATAAATACATAGCCCAGTCCAAGCAATAAGAAATCATCAGTTCTCCTCATAATCAACCAAGTCCCCAATTATTGAGTCCCCTTGAGTCTGTTCAAATAATCTTCCCCCCTTTCTCACTTCTAAAATTCTAACACAATTAACAGTTGAAATGTGCTATGCGCATACTATGCATTTACATGAGATATGCAATATGCACTTATGCAATATTCAACTTTGGGATATCCCCACTATGGAATATGCAATATGCAAAATCCACTTATGCAATATGCAGCTTTGGGATATTATCATACTATTCTATGGAATATGCAAAATGCTATGATGCAATATGCAATATCCACTTAAGCCATATGCATTCTCATTGTACAAGACTAGCTAGGATTGATTGGCTTATGGGTCTCCTATTCTCCCACTGTGGATTAAGGAGGTGTGTTGAAATGCTGTAATCCACAGTACTCTCTTAGCAACACATTAGGTGTCAGCCACCAAGATATTACATGTATTATGTAACATGTAATAATGTAACATGTAATACTTGAAAACTGCAAGCTTGAATAATTATTATTATTCTTTATTTATTAATTTTTATAGTCTGAACAAAAGGGAATTTAGACCTTATCATTTTATCAAATGGTACAATAGTCTAACAGTAAGAGACTGGCTCAGTAATAACTGTCATTGACATAAGGACCTGAGTTCAAGCCACACTCATGACCACATTGAATAAAAATCATTTATTTAAATTATATCTAATTTTTACTAAAAATAAGGATAATTTAATTTATGAAAATCTTTGGAAAATTAATTTTCAAACATGCAATAAATAGATTAAGAACCATTTATTGGCATAGTTTTCTTCTTGAAAATCCTGGAAGATCCAAGATTAACCCATAGTAATTTATAGTATAAAAATTACACATGAATAAGGGTAAATCTTTATGTAAAGTATATTAATTATGCAGTAAAGACTTGTAAATTAAATCCCACATGATTAACTCTCCAGAGCAAGCGCTTTTTCAAGCTCTAACCCCAAAGGAAGTTACAAGTACATGTGATTAAGAATTACTTAGTTTAATTGAGAAAAATAAACATTAAATTAAGTTAATTAATAAACATGGTGACATTTTAATTAACAATGACACCATGCTTCCCTTCTTACCACGAACAGGCTGATCAGAATCACCTGTCAATATTGCCCCAATCCCCACTGACAATTAAATTGCAGAGGAATTAATACAAATATTTTATTATTTAAGGAGGAGGTCTCTTCACCAAATTGAAGATATCCTCCCCCCATCAATTTTAACACACACTAGATAACTTATTATAAGCTACAAAGGCGCTCACCTTCTCCTGTAAGTAAGGAGGACTGGCCTTTATTTATATACTATCTTAAATAGTTAAAATTCCTCAACCAAATCCCCCCCAATCAATTAAATACTTTTAATTGGATTGGAAGAACCGTGTATCAATCTGGTTAGCCCTTCTAGGATTTAAATCCCTTAATAGAAGTTTTGGCAGCAGGGTTATAACCTGTTTTTTTTATACTTAGTGTTTAACAGACACTTAAGTAATTGCTTTTATTGGAAATTGTCTATTTACACTTTTTAAAGTGTAAAATACTTCTATAGTCCTTACTGTACACGCCACAATAAGTGGAGTAGAGTACAGCAAGCTGACATTAGGTGTGGACTTGGTAGCCTAGTTGGTAAAGGCAGCACTTCTAGTATAGTGTCTTAGCTTCTGCTAAGGTCACTGGTTCAAATCCTGCCCAAGTCAATCATTTTCTGCTAAATGTCTGAAAAATGCTTTGTTAATTCTAACAAAAGTGGCCCAGGGGTTGTAGATTCCATCCACTAGATAATAAGCATAATTGTATGTGTTGTTGCGTATCTTGAAAGAGACTTGGCAACCAAGTTTGTGTATGACATCATCAAAGAGGGGTGACCAATCAAGTATATTGAGATTGTTTAGAGATCCAGGCAACCCAAAAAAGGCATGCCAAATGTGAGTATCTTGAGTTGCACCAGCTTCAAGAACACTTGTTGGGTACTTCTCCTTGCCCTTGAATTGACCAGAAAGCCCCAAGGAAAAATTCTTCCAGCTCCAGTGGGTGTAATCCAAACTTCTGATGTATCCAGGAAATCCACGCTTAGAATTTTCAAGTAGAATTTTCTTCAAGTCATCCTCATTTGGTTTTCTCAAAAAATGACCTCAATACACTTCAATGATGGCTTGAGTAAATCATTGGAGGGTAATTTGACTAGTTGTATCAGCAAGGTGTGTATATTCATCAGTGGAATCAGATTCCACTCCATATGCTAGTATCCTCAGGGCCAAAGTTATCTTTTGACAAGTACTGAGGCCTAAAAGTCCTGTGCAGTCCTAAAATGATATAACATAAATGAGATGAATGATAAAAATTGTATATGAAAAATAACATACTGGATTCTGTAAGAAATAACTGTCATGTTCAACTATTTCTTGCTCAATCTTGATGAATAAGGGATGGGTGATCCGGAACCGTCTCTTGAAATCCTCCTTGCTGTAGACGGCAGGTTCTGAAAAATAATCTGCATCAAGCTTCCTCTGGCCTTCCAAACGCCTTTGGTCCTTGCTTTTCCCACGTGTAATCTTGGGATTGTTGTTGGATCTGGTTAAGAAATTATCCTCTTCAAGTGGATCTGGTTCTTGCATCATCCACTGAAGAGTTGGATTCAACTGGTTGAACTCAGGGGATGACATCTCCAGTGGTTTGGCTGGCCTAGCTTGTGGCTTGCCAATGTGCAAACCAACTTTTTCAAGCAGGTTTGGTCCTAGGGGTTTATTTAACCTGTGTGAATCAATAAACTAAAGGGTTTTATTTCATGTAAGTAACAATAATAAATGAAATACAGGAGAGAAAAGAAAGAAATAATTTTACCTAAAGGCGAGAGCAAAATAGTAAAGGATGAAAAGCTTCAAAGAAGAAGGATAATGTGACTGAAGACAAAGACAACTAATATAGAGAGTAGTCAGCAATGAAGATAATTGGATGAGGTAGAAGAATGTGTAATACCTGAGATAGTGGATAATCTGATATTGAGTTAGACGAGACAAAGAGTAGAGATAGAGAGGAGAAAAAGGGAAGATCAAGAGAAGTACAAAACTGTAAGGAACAGAGTGGAAGAAGGTAGAAGATGAATAGCGAGGAAGAAAAGAGAAGTGGTTGGATGAAGGGAGAGGGAGAAAGGAGATGTGGTTGAGGAGAGAGAATGAAGTTGATGGATGAGATAAGTGATCTCGAGGAGAGTTTATTTTAAAGTATCAACTATGTGAGTTGTTTGTTTCCTGGGGATTCAGATTTCCCAGAAGCCAGAAGGTTTAAATATCTTATTTTAGGGGATCGAGCGAGAGGAGTCGGGAGATTCTTGATGACCTCATCAAGAAAAGAATGACAACATACGAGGATCAAGAGTCTTAATATTTGAACTAGATTTAGCGCACGACACCTTGAGCGCGACGAGTCGCAGAGGAAAAAACAATATTCAGATCTCAACAACCTGGACAAATGCGTTTGACACTAGTAGGCTAGCTAGCCCAGGCTTGTAACCCAGGCTTGCTAACTGAAATTTAAACCCAACCATTGAAAATGCTCTTAGAGCGCCGCTACAGCCACTACACTATGCTACACTGCGCTACAGCTCTTTTAGCAGAAAAAAATGCCCTTTTTGTCAGAATTGTAATTAATGTTATGACTTTGCACGCACACTCTTGGCGCTCTCAGCCAGTTCAACTTAACCTGGCTCAACTCACATGGAGCTGAACCTTCCTCATCTTGCCTGGAAACTTCAAATTCTTCAAACACTCAACAAACAATGACTTAATAAATCAATGTCTGCCCTTTGTCATTGCAAGATCATCTGCTGAAAGTTGGACAAGTAGTGGTAACTGTATACTCATTTAGTCCTCTCATAGCTTACTGTTTCTGATCTCCCTTTATGTAGTCTCCTCCTCTTGCTTTCTGTTTGGTTGTTCTTTTCTCTTTGTTTGTCTCATCTATCAAACTAGCAATCCTTTAGGTACATTTTATCTTTTATCATGTCTCTGTCTGTTCTCTATTGTTTACTGGAATAAAACCTTTAGTTTTGCCTCATAATCTCTTAGATTTCCAGTATTGACAGCAACGAAACATCTGAAGGATTTCTATGGCAACAATGAAATGAATCCCTCCAAGACCAAAATTCCCTTGCTCACAGAGTCCAACTATCTGGAATGGTCAACGCAAATGACTAATTACCTCCAACACAAAAAACCTCTAAAATATGTTATAAAACCTCCAGTCAACTTAGCGCATGCTGCAGCGGCTGCCGTTTCCACAAAACATGCGGAATTAGCTCACATACTTGTGAGTCATGTCAGTGAGACTGTCTGCAAAAAATCATTATCACTCCAGACATCACCAAGTCTCCCTTCAAAACCTGGCACAGCATTACCTCCAGATTTGCATCCGCCTTGGTAAACAAAAGGACAGGTTTGGCTTTGCTTTATGTGTTAAAAATACGGGAACAACTTGTTGGAATTCATCATCAACATGAGAAAGATGCTAAACAAGATCAGAATCCTCAACCTTGACGTGCCCGATAACACCTTGAGTTTCTCAATTCTCTCAAAGTTTCCAGAGGATTTATACAATATTGTCAACAATATAATCAACGGTGGGCCCGCTACGCTAACAATAGCTGTAGCGTAGCGTAATGCTAGCTTTTGTTGCTACGCTAACACAAAGTTACTTTTAGTGGTTTTTTTTTCAGCTAACGCTACAAAAAATTTTGTCGAAAAAAAAATAGCGGTAGCGTAGTGTTAGCGACTTCAAAAAAAAAGTTAACGCTACAGGAATTACCTGTTAGCTGATTTGTAGCGGTGTTAGCTGGAACAAACGCTACGCTAACTGTTAGCGTAGCGCTCTTGTCAGCTACGCTAACTGTTAGCGTAGCACTCTTGTCAGCTACACTAACTGTTAGCGTAGCGCTCTTTTCAGCTACGCTACATGTTAGCGTAGCGCCCTGCTCAGCTATACCACGCACCCATAGTGAACCAGAAGAGGCTCTCATAAATCAATATTAAGGAGTAAAAAAAAAAAAAAAAAAAACTAGGGAATAAGGATAATATGAAGGCGGTCAGATAGCAATGATTGTGCAAACTATTTGTATATACAATTTTTCTTTAATCCATGAAACAAGGAAGAAATATTGAGACCAATGAACAAGAGCAATAAGAATTTTATTTATTTATTTATTTTCATTGTTTTTTTGGGAAAAATTTGTATAGTTGTTAATGATGCCTTGAGCTTTTGCAAGCTTTCCAGCCACCTGTATACCGTCTTTCAACCACATGTGACTACTAACATACCTCTCAATTGTCCATGGGTTCAAGCTTCCTTGTCCACTTGAGAAAACATTGGCAGCAGAAGAAAATGTACGCTCTGCAGCACAAGATGATGCTGAGCTGGCCAAGTAGTCCCTGGCTAATGATGAAAGAACTGGATATGTTGATGAATGAACCTGAAAAGTTTAAGTAGCATTGTTAAAATCAATATGAGCTAACAAACACAAGTGGACAAAGCTGAGAACAAATAGAAGCTATACCTTCCACCACCTCAAAATACTATTGCACTGCCAGCATAATTGCATAGGTGGAGTTCATCCCAGTTAAACTAGGATGCAAACAACCAATTCAAAGTAGGTTGACCTCAAGCAATGAAATATAAAACCAAGGGGGGTCCCTTGGATTTATATTTCATCAGTTGATTTCAACCAAGTTTAAATTGGTTGAGTGCATCCCAGTTTAACTGGGATGACTTCATCCTAGGAAATTATGCTGGCAGTGTTGGTATCCTTTCCATCTGGACTGGTTAAGCGATCCATGTTCTTGACATATACTTCTAGCCCTTTGCTTTCATCCAATGTTTCAGGAGTGTTGAACAAATCAAATATATTATCCTTTTCAACATTTGAAGTATTCTTGTCCAAGATGTTAATGTTTGATTTTTTCTTCTTGTTCAACAAATCCCTTTGTTTAGCAAAAAGGCGGTCCAAATTTTCTTTGGCTTCCTCTGCTTTTTCAGGCCAGCAATGAGAGAAAATTTTTGATGTGAAACGTTGGGTGAACAACGGTGGCCATTACAAGTGTTTCACATTCAAGCGCCTCTTCTTGGTAGACCTCAAGCTTTTGTATCATTTTCACATACATTGGATGTAATGGATGCCCTCAATTGCATCCTGCCTCTTTCTTCTTTAAAACAGAGATGGTTTGATAGTAGTTTGGAAATACAAAAGCACCTGTAGGACCATTTCCCTCCATCTCCTTGGTCAAACGGTTAAACAGCTATCAAAAAAATGAGCATTATGTATGAAATATATAAGTGGATCTGTGGAATGAATATATCTTACTTCTAACTCCTGATTCAATTCATTGATCATGATCCATTCCTTGCTGGTAAACAGAATTTCTTTGAAGTAGTCAAACTTCTTGCAATTTTCTTTGCGGCTGGACCAAACAATTTGATCTTGGAATTTACTATACTCATCACGGAGCATTGCATCAATAAACTGAGTTTAACAATATGTCTATCAGTACCATCACATTATTTGGATGTGAAGCTTAATGAAATACCTCTCTTGCCCTGTAGGCCCGCTCTTGGCTTTGATATTTGATGTTCCAGCGGATTCCATAACCAGCAATCAGACAATTCACTTTTGTTCCCCCTTTTTGCTTCTGGTAATCCTCCTGACTTTTTGAGCTTTGGTGGAGGAGGAGCTTCAAGGCCCAATTCTTTCAATCCAGCATTGACAACAAGTGCCATTTTATGACAAAAGCACTTGATATGCATTGTCTTGTAGTTCCAATCCAAATCCGTGGTTTGGGGAAGGGCAACGAGTTTGGAGTGCATTGTTTTGGCCATTGTGTTGTGATTTGATCCCGAATCAGTTGTCTGGAAAAGCATGTGTTTATAGGACAAAAAATAAATAAGTTTTTGGCAGATTACCAGTGATGAAACAAAGGGTGCTTATCTTATTATGTAAATCATGATTCTTCAATACGTTCACAACAGGTTCAGCCAGCATGCTTCCCTTATGGTGCCAGGCAGCTTGAGAGTCAGATGCAGCACTAGATAGTTCCAATCCTTATCAATAAAAGAGACAGAAGCTCCAATAAATCCAAAGCAATTTCCTTTTGTTGTCCAAACATCGTGTATCAAGTTAAATTTGCTCTCAGAATCCTGTTGAAATGTTGTTTAAAGGGAAATAAGTATGTTTTTTCACATGTAATTGAACGCAATGGTATCACTCACCTTCAACCAGCATATCATAGCCTCTTGTAAATCCAAGTATACCACTTGTCAAGAAGTTGGAGCTCAATTTTGTTTAAACAAATTTTCTCCTGCTTGACAATAGGAGAAGGCAGCTTGGAGATGGGGTCTTCAACACGGGCGTTGATAAACGCACGCCAACGCCAACGGCGCACGCCAACGCCAACCCACACGCCAATTTTTTTTTGGCGTGCGGGGCCTACACGCCAAAAAAAATTGGCATGTAGGGTCTACACGCCAAAATAAATTGGCGTGTGAGACCCACACGCCAAAAATGGCGTGCGGGTCTCACACGCCCTTTTTTTTTGGCGTGTAGGCCCCGCACGCCAATTTTTTTTGGCATGCGGGTCCCACACGCCAATTGTTTGGCGTGTGGGAGCGCACGCCAGGCGTGCGGGTCCCCCCTCGCTCACGTAATCGAATGGGAGGGACCATTCAATTACGTGAGCGAGCCGGCTGACGAGGTTATACAACCTCGTCAGCCGGGAGGACTTCCTCCCGGTGTGGTGTGCCAAATGTGTTCCAAGCATCAAATCACATAGAGTCACAGTTTACTATTGAGAAGGAGACATATTTCTAGATGTATTATTGCATAATTAGGTTTTACAGGTCATTTAACCCCTAGTCACTCACTGGAACCACTAGGCTAGCTCCCCTCATTTAAAAGATATCTGGATTAAACTGTTATTTCAGACTTTAGGAATATATATTGATAGTACATAGTATAGAATTAGATTCAAGTGCATAGTTGTAGTATATTAAATGGATACCACCACCACATGGATACCACCACCACATGGATACCACAACCACCACATGGATACCCTTACCACCACCATAATATGAGCACCTCTATGGCAGTCACACCAGCAGAAATCCCTCAGGTTTTACTATAAAAGGAGGAGTTTTTCTCTCCCCAGTTTCAGCATGCCGGAGGAGGAATCCTAAGCAGAACACACATCTCACTTAGAGTTTCCATCTCAAATCCAAGTAAAATCCCACAGTGTGATCTCAATCAAGTAACCCCATCAAAATCTTTCATACCTCAGAGGATATATAAGTAGTCCAGTAGCTAACATCACTATTTGTGCTCTTAAACAAGCAAAATTGACTTTACCCATTGTGCTCTTAACTGAAGGTTAAGGAAGAGGGCAAATACACTTTGAATAGTTCACATATAACATCAGTTCCGTCAAGAATTATTTTTACTAGTTTATCTACACCTCAATTATAAATATATATAAAAACACATAAAAGATATATACTTAAGACTTATTTCCATCATCTGAATCAATCCTGTTGTAAACCACCCCGGCTCTATTGCCCATACAAATTCCACCAAACCCATTTCCACTGAATTCAAGTTTGATCTAGGTCTGATAGAGACTGCTACACATAAGTTTTCTCTATCATTAGTTTGCCACAACAAATAAAAATAAATAAATTTGTTGTGATAGCTCTTGTGTAGTATCATAGAGGGGCAGGTCTTTCAAACCACCCGTAGCAGTTGTAATATCTTCTTACATATTTGAAATATTATTACTGGTATTTCCCCCTCGCAGAACTGCCACCCGTCCCAAAAGGAGTTCTCACATCTGGTGTCCCAACAGTGGCCAACAAAATTCAGAAGATCAACAAAAGAACATCATCAGCAACAGGAAATCAACAAACAGTGGATAACAGCAAGACGGGAAACCAGGAACAGGAGCGGGTTTGGTACAACCCCAGTCTGACAGAACAGGAACGGGAGTTTATCAGTGAATACATAGAAGTGGTCCCCCAAGACAATAAGGATATTCACGTTTCGACTCAAGATCAATCAGAAGTCCTAGAAAGGGTCACAGGAGCAAACACCACAATGGCGGATCTAACCACTAACCCTTCAGTAATTATCCAGGAGCAGGAACAGGAGATATCTAAGCTGCAAGTTTCCTTGGAAGAAGTTATGCAAGAAATGCGGGAAATGCGTAAGGAGCGGGAAGGGCTAAAAGCCTTACTCAGGACACCTCAGAATATACCTCTCCCAGAGACACCAGCCCAGGCACCAAGAACAACTTTGAGATTTGCCACATCAACACCGCACATAGATAGAACACAAGGTTTCGAAACAACTATTGGAGCAGGGGAGGAAACTTTCTTAATGACTCCTGTACTTTCACCCTCCTTGGAGAGTCCATCCCCGGAAACAAGTCATACCAGGCCGCAAAGTAAAATAGTATTACCAGATGAGCGCAAAGGTGTTATGTTAGACCTTAAGAAAACAAATGTCTATTTTGACGGTGCCGACGTGGAGATGTTTATACAGAGAATAGAGAAAGTTGCTTCTATTCAAAGCGCTGGTGCAATTGATGTTGCTTTTCAACTGCCACTTATCATAAACAATAAAAAGATAAGTGAAGCTATTGAGCAAATGGACGGACACGTAACTGGGAACTGGGAGCTTCTCAAGAAACAGATGATTAGGAAATGGGGAAGAGCTATTCCATTTAGAAAATACAAAGAAGATGCTATACCTCAGCTGGTTCAGAAGGCTCAAGAAAGTCAGGGTATCAAAACCCGAATTGAGTACAAAAGGTTCATTGGCGAGCTGGAAGAGATGACGGATTACTTTACCAGAATGAAATACAGTCATCTGAACTCAGAGAGTGGAAATCCTTTGTGGAGAGCCCTTTCATCTGATCTAAAGAAGGAAGTAACTAAAGAATTAGCCCATGCCAAGAAACTTACAAAAACCAAAGATGGACGCAATATTATTCCTGAGTTGGATACCTTAAAAGAATATGTTGAAATGGCACTGATTATCATTGATTTTGATGAAGATGAAACCCCAGATGTGTCAAAAGAGTCACCTAAAAAGAAGGTTGCAATTCAAGAACCTAATGAAGTGGAAGAATTGAAGGAGAAAATAAAGAAACTCAACAACGCACTAGATTACCAGATTAGAGCGGCACCTCCACATCTTAGCCGACCATCATCACCAGGATTTGCAGATTCAAGACCAGGGTTTTCAGACACAAGAGCTCGTTTTACACCGCTGGAATGTTACTACTGTAAAGACAAACACACCATAACCCAATGTGAAATATATAACCAAGATATTCAAGAAAGGAAGGTATTTAGATATCAGGGGGTTTATTATTATCCAAATAGACAGCCCATTGTAATAGATAAAGACTCCTCAGTGCGGCAAATGGTACAAAGGTTCCATGAAGAACAAAGCAAGACCACTGCTGTGGCTCCAGAATCAACTTCAGCTGTCATAGAGATAGAAGAATGGGGATCATGGGTTCCGCCTCAAATAAACACTGATGAAGGAGACTTACAGACCAATATAGGTTTTGGACTCAGAAGATCCCAAAGAATTCAGGAGAAAACCACTCCAGTGACTAGTCAGTCCTTGCCTGCCAAATCACAGGAGTCAACCAGCAAATCACCCCCACCAAATCAAGAAGCCTTAAAATCTGGCACTCAGAGGAAAAGCCTTCCTGGATCCTGGATGGAGGAGGAAGAAAATGTGGAAGGAGAGGGTGTGCCGCACAGAACACAGGTATCTGAAAGGGAAAGAAAACCTAGCGAAGAGTCTCCAGAAAGGAAGGAAAAGTCAGACCCTAGATTGGACAAGTCCATCTGCAACAAGTTTTATAAACAGACATACACTCTCACTTTGGAGGAAATTGTAAAAATCGCCCCACATTTCTTGAGAGGTCTACAAGAATCCCAACCAGAATCTGAAACACCTGGGAAAGGAGCAAATAATGGAGAACTCAACTGCTCAGTAGGAACAGATGTTGTTCAAGATGAGGATAATTTAGGTCTTACATACGCTTGTCCTGTAGGGATGGTAGATATGACAATCAACAAGAGAAGAATCAGGACCTTAATTGATACAGGGGCAGAGATGAATATAATTCCAGACACCCTGGCAGATCAGCTAGGACTAGTCACTACGGAGATATTTATGCGTCTCAAGGGTATTGGGGGTCACTTCACACCAATTGTGGGACTAGCAGAAAAAATACCAATTAGTGTGCTTCCTGGCTATGTCCACTTGGCTAACTTTTTTGTTGTCAGAGGCTCAGTACATACAGTTTTAGGCCGACCTTTCCTAGCAGACCATAACGTAAGACTAGAGTTATCCAATCAGAAGGGAGAGGTATTAAGCTTTCCTGATTCAGAAGGAAGGAGAGTATGCATACCTATATGTTTGCCTAGCACTCCAGGATGGCATAAAGAAGCTCCAACCCTTAGGCAGAATTGCTCCTTCCAAGTTTTTGATTGGGATATTTTTAATACATTGGCCAATAAAAAATTGGGATTGGCGGAAGATTACATCCCAGTGGTGGAATGGAATCAATTGGAAAAACTGGAATCAATGCAAAAAACCACCAAGCTGACTTCAAGAGAGGGAGAATTACCACAAGTACAAAACTTGGCCAGTGAGGATTCACACCCAGTTTTAGTAGGGGGTGACCCTTGGCAAGTGTTTGTTGCTGAACCAGTAGATTGGGCAAATGAGTTGGGAGCAGCTATGCTCACAGATGAGGAGCAGCGTAAAGTGGACAAAAGACTTTCAGAAGCAGAGGCAGCATGGGCAGCAACACCTATTGCAGTGGACCACGGATCTGAGTGCTACTGGTTTGAACGTTATATTCCCCGCAAGTTTCAAGAAGTATTTGATGAGACTAACAGGCCCAAGAGGGAGAGGAAAGGACAAGAATGGCTGAGAGAATTACCCGGGGGGTTCACAGACTCACTTGATTTCTTACAGATTCTGAGCTATTCAGGAGAGCATGCATTCATTACACAAGGCTCTTGGACTTCCAGGTTTGGTTTTGTAAGCAGTAAAGTGCGCCATAAGCTTTATTTCGGGGGAGGAAACAGATGG
This sequence comes from Puccinia hordei, assembly GCA_007896445.1. Taxonomy (NCBI): domain Eukaryota; kingdom Fungi; phylum Basidiomycota; class Pucciniomycetes; order Pucciniales; family Pucciniaceae; genus Puccinia; species Puccinia hordei. The sequence goes on from RDRW01000634.1 coordinate 83,900, forward strand.
TATAGAGCAAATGTATCTAGTAAGAAGGCTAGAGCAGAGAAATGGAGGAAACACAGGATATATGCTTCCACTCAGGAAGGAAACAGATGTTTTTAATAAATAATAAAATAAAAATATTTTATTTTTTTTGGTTTTTTTACTAATTTTTTTGGGCAGATAGATGACAGGGGAGAGAAAACAAAAGGACGTGTTTTTTTTCTTTTTTTTGGATTGATTCTAAAGTTTATTTTATAAAAAAAATAGTAATAATAAAATAAATAAATAAAAAAACAAGTTTTTTTCTTGTCAGATTTAGTCTAAATATGACTTGCGGCGCACAGATCAAGGGCATAAAAAAAAAAAAAAAGAAATAATAATAATAATAATAAAAAAAAAAAAAAAAAAAACAAACAACAAGTTTTTTTTCTGTTCCGGTCAGATTTGGTCTAAGTATGACTTGCTGCACATGGATCAAGGACATATATAAAAAAAAAAAAAAAACCACATTTTTTATCAGTATGGATAGTCGCATACATGTAGTGTAATAAAAAAAAAAAAAAAAAAAAAAAAAAAAAAGGGGGCCGACTTACTAAAAAGGAGAGGAATCAATGTAGCATTGTTGGGCAACGCACAGTGCGTCACCGACGATGCACACATCTTCCCAGCGATGGTGCGAAGGGTCTGCATTATTGATAAAGGTGTCGAGGGTCTCCGATAAGCGAAGGAAGGCGAAACGAAATCGGATTCGTGGATCGTCGGGAGAGAAACGTTCCGAGGGAACGGGATAAGCAGCGAGAGGCGGTTGCTGCGAGTCTAAGCTGAAATGAGCCTGAAACGGGTCGGTCCAGCCGAACCCAAAACTGAACTCGGGGGACGCCGAGAGAGAGTTGAGGAAGGTATTAGCGGCCGTTTCAACCGCAGTCGAAGGAGAAGGGCCTGCGACAGCAGGCTTGGTAGGCATGATCGCTCCTAGAAAAAAAAAAAAAAAAAAAAGAAAAAAAAAAAGAAAAAAAAAGAAAAAAAAGAGAGAGAAAACGATAAGCGAATTCAGTTCGATTCAGCTGAAGCTAAATATAGAACAACAGCTTACTAGGAGAGTGCGCGGACACAAAACGACCTTGGGCATCTCTCAATCGAGGTTTCTTCACATCGTTTTTGGGGGCGTGATCGGAACGAGCTTGGACTCGTAATCGTTTCTTGGCAGGCTTGGGAGGTGCATATGTGAGATCGCTCAAGTTATCCGCAAAACTAGGCCAGGAGGATATCGAGGTAGCTGGTGGATGATTAGAGGCAGCGTTTGGGTTTGCCAATCCTTGCGGCGAGGGCGTTGCGGTGGCGATCATCCCAGAAGTTAAGGAGGGGCCGACATCGATTCCAGCGGGATGGTCAGACCAAGAACGAAGCGACTCCTCGACGCGATCGTTCCAAAATTCTATAGGCCAACGTTGCAATCCCAGAGGGAGCGTTACGTTAGAAAAATATAAATATATATATAAATGGCATATAAAAAAAAAAAGAAAAAAAAAGAACGAAAGAAAAAAAAAAAAAAATGCTTACGATCAAATATGTTGTTTGCAACAGGGGGGACAGTCGGCCAGTTGGAGCCAAGAGGCAGAGCAAGATCTGGAGTCGAAGGCTTAGAAACAATTGCTGAAGGAGGTTGTGAAAACTCCAAAAGATCAGTATCTTTGTGAAAGGGATATACAGATATATATATACATAGAAAAAAAAAGAAAAAAAAAAAGAAAAAAAAGGGGGCTCACTGTCTTCGAGCTCGTACTGCTCATCCTGTTCCAACCAGGGATGACCGTCGATCTCTGGTATTGGAGGATAAACCGGTGACGCTGCAGCTACCTGCAAGCGGGCTCGACGATCACCAAAGGTTTCGCCCAGCAAGGAGCCGACTTCCTGAAGATTATCGCCAATTATTGAGGCGGGGACATGGGAAGAAATAGGATCAAGTGGGGAACCCGGGCCAGATAGATGAAAATCGGAAGAAGCAGGAAATAGGGTGGGGAACCCCCCATCAAAGAGGTGCCGGATTGCTTCTCGAAGCTGGGGAGGGGTTTGTAGTGACCCAAAGCTAGTATAGGAGTCGCCGTCCTCATCAAAGGAGTTTGTAGGCGCATAATCAGTGGAGATGGAGTGTACTACAGGGTGATGGGAAGGGGAAAGGGAGTCAGACATGATGTCGATGAAGAAAAAAAAAAAAAAAAAGGGGGGGGGGCGAACCTAGCCTTTTTATAGAAAAAAAAGGGAGACCAACGATGGAGTCTTTTGAGGTCCGATCGGCAGTGGACCAGTATTCATGGTGGGTCCAGTTATGGTGGTACCAACCCGGCCAGCAGTCTTCCTGGTAAACAAGGTCCATAGACCTGAACCATCAGTGGAGGTTATCAGCCAATCTCGATGGATTTAATGATACCAAATAAAAAAAAAAATCTTACATACATCAGTTGAATTTGAGTCGCCGCCATGGTATTCAATTCACCATAAGGGAGTATGTCCAATGGAGATCTTCGGGATTCTTGGGGAATGGATACGGGCCGGTCCTGAATACCTGCAATGGTGGACAAGATTAAAGTTAGCCGAGATTTTTGGTTGAGCGGCGATAAAAGATAGAACAATAAGTGGGGGGGGCACATACCACATAATACATATTCGTGTGCAAGACACCAGTCTGTAGGAGGCAAAACAGTAAAAATAAATAAATAAAATATGTAATAATAATAAAAACAAAAAAAAAAAAAAAAAAAAAAAAAAAAATAGAATACTAAAATAAAAAAAAAAAAAAAAAAAAAAAAAAAAAAAAATAACATCAATCAATAAATCAATAAAACATAACATAGTAAAAATTAAATTTAAGAAGAAGGAATAAAAGGTAGTATGAGGGAGTAAAAACCTAACTTATCTTAGGAAAAAGCCATACATAGCTCTTGTTAGTAGGGTCCTGTATGACCTTAAACTGCGGCAAGTCCTAAATAGACTTGAAAAATCATGATTTCACACACGCAAGCCATGGATAAGTCAGTGTTAGCAGCCAAGTACAAAACTGTTGATAAGAAAATTAGGCCAATTAACCACCCCATGCCTCAAGATATAAACCCCCCTCTTCAGCGGCCACTTTTGTCAAGAGATCCTTATCAAACACCCCTCACCCCTCATCCGCCAGAGTTTATTCCTACTGGAAGAATTACCCACGAGAGGTTGAAAACAGTCAACTTTGGGCCACCTGAATGGCTTTCAGGGCAAGAATTAAATCTTTTGAAACATGTAATAGTACTGAGGCAGAAATCAGTTGCTTTTGACGAGGAGGAAAGAGGGCTATTGCATCATTCCTACGGCCAACCATATAAAATCCCAGTAGTAGCACACGAGCCCTGGCAAAAGAAGCCAATTCCAATCCCAAAACCCATCCTCCCAGATTTTGTAGAATTAGTACGGCAAAGAATAAAAACTGGGCTCTATGAACAATCTACATCCAGCTACTCTAGTCCCGTGTTTTGTGTAACCAAGTCAAATGGGAAACTTAGAATTGTGCACGACCTCCAAGTTCTAAATAAAGTAACAATCAAGGATGCAGGATTGCCTCCCAAGATTGAGGAGTTTGTTGAATCTTTTTCTGGAAGGGCTTGTTACGGCTTGGGAGATATAATGGGTGGTTACGATGAAAGGGAGCTTGACCCCACCTCTCGACCACTTACAACATTTGAAACAGTTCTAGGGCGGTTACAATTAACAAGACTTCCACAGGGGGCAACTAATTCTGTTGCTGTTTATCAAGCTCAGATGACCTGGATTCTTCAAGATGAGATACCAGATCATGTTGGAATTTTTATTGACGACGGGGGAATCAAAGGTCCTACCTCTACTTATAATAATGAAACACTACAAGAAAACCCTGGGATACGCAGATTTGTTTGGGAATATGCCATAACTCTAGAAAGGATTCTATTCAGGATAGAAGAAGCAGGACTCACTATATCAGGAGAAAAGTTTGCCTGCTGCGTCCCAGCATTAGACATAGTAGGACATGTTGTCTCCCAGGCAGGAAGAATTATGTCAACAAAGAAAGTCAATAAGATACAAAGCTGGCCAATACCCAAGAATAAAAAGGATATTCGTAGTCTTTTGGGACTCTGCGTCTATGTTAGAATGTTCATTAGGAACTTTTCAACTATAGCTGCACCCTTAAGGAGACTCACAAGAGAGGACGTGGAGTTTGACTGGAGTATAGAATGTGACACTTCTTTTGAGGAACTGAAAAAAATAGTTGGGGAAGAGATTGTCCTCAAGAATTTGGAATATGGTGAACAAGCAGGAAAAATAACATTGGCTGTAGACTCTAGTTACATTGCAGCAGGAGCGGTACTCATGCAAGAAGACAAGGATAATATCTACAGACCAGTTATTTATGAGTCAATAGGATTTTCAAGAACGGAGTCAGACTATTCGCAAGCAAAACTGGAGTTATGTGGAGTTGCAAAGATTTTGAAAAAGCTGCAGACTATCCTTTGGGGGCAGCACTTTGAGCTACAGGTGGACGCAAAGGCGCTCATGGAAATGATCAACACCCCTAGCCTTCCAAGCGCACCAATGACAAGATGGGTAGCATTTATCCAGTTGTTTTCTTTTGATTTGGTACATAAGCCAGGAAAAACTTTTACAATGCCAGACAGTCTGTCAAGAAGAACACCGGAAGACTATGAAGAGTTAAAGGAATTCGATGAAGGAACACCTTGGGTGACACCACACCCTGGTTTTGGAGCCAAGGAAGTCAATCTAACAAAACTTGGGGTAGAGATAGAATTTAACACACAAACATCTTTTTGGCAGAAGATGGCGGATTATCTATTAAGTTGGAGGAGGCCTGAGAATTGTGAAGACAAAGAATTCATAAAAATCAAACGCAGATCTCAAATGTTCTTTGTGGAAGAGGGCCAACTCAAAAGGAGGCGGATACCCTACAATCAAGTGGTAGTCTCAAATCCACATATCCAGGCTCAGGTACTTAAGTCATTACACGAGGACTTAGGGCATAGGGGAGTGCTGGAAACTTACAGAAGGGTCAGAGAGAGATTTTGGTGGGAAGGAATGAAGAAAATGTCCAGAAAATGGGTTCAAACATGTGAAGCTTGTCAGAAGAGGAGCAAGGACCTTCCTAAGGAAGAAGGAAAATCAACAGCAACATCAACCTTGTTCCAAAAAGTAAGCATGGATGCAGTACACGTAAAAGCAGGGAAGTGGAAGTATATTATAATTGCTAGAGATGATTTCTCTGGTTGGGCGGAAACAGTGGGTTTGACAAATCTCAAGTCTAAAACTATTGCGGAATGGTTTACATCCGAATGGGTCTGTCGATATGGAATTCCAAAAGAGGTAACAGTAGATGGAGGTGCAGAATTTAAGAAGGAACTCCAATTAGCCATGAAGAAAACAGGTATCAAGCTTAGAGTTGTGACCCCTTATTACCCAGAAGCGCAGGGAATGATAGAACAAGGGCATAAAGAAATTAAGGATGCTCTAATAAAAATGTGTGGGGAAGATGGGAAGAAATGGAAAGATTACCTACCTTTAGTAACGCTAGCAGATAGAATATCCACCAAGAGGACTACAGGATACACTCCTTTTGAGCTACAGTTTGGACAGCCAGCCGTGTTGCCAGTAGATATGGAACTTAAGAGTTACCTTAGCGTAGATTGGACAGATATCAAATCCACAGCGGATTTATTGAGAATAAGAGCAGACCAGCTAGCTCAGAGGGAAGAAAATATTCAGAAAGCCAAAGAGGCATTGGAAAAAGCACGGGCAGATTCTGTAAAATATTGGGATAGAAGGCTTGCGCATCGTATGAGAGATCCACTTAAACCTGGGGATCTGGTTCTGGTGTATAATAAAGCTTTGGAAAATCAGTGGGGACTCCTGTTTAAAAACAGATGGAATGGGCCATATAGAGTTAGGGAGCAGATATTAAACGGACCTTATGAACTTGAGGAACTGGATGGAACTAAACTGGCAAGAAGGTATGCCGCAAATCAGGTGAAGAAATTCTATCCTAGGGGAGAACTGTATGAAGATGGGGACAAGATGGGGCAAGATGAAGACAATGAAGATTTTTTGAACAATACGGAAGACTAAAAATGACAAAATACATAAATAAATAGAAAAAAAAAAAAAAAACTAGAAAAAAAAAAAAATATACAAAGATGGAAGGGGCAGGTTGCATCAGGAAGGAGGACCAAGGAAATACTATGGGACAGGAATCAATTTCAATTATGAAGGAAGAGAAGTTATGCAGGATTCAATAACGGGTAGCTAAGTTCAGGAGGGTTATTTTAAGTTTAGATTAGAGATATTGGATAGAGAACGCTATTGAATTAGTTGTATCTGCACACTTATGAGTGTTTTTTTTTTTTTGAGTTTGTTGGATTGGCTACTGGTTAGGAATGAGTGTATGGTTTAATTCCTACAATAAAGGGAGAGATAAATGGTCTATAGTATACTTGGGAACTTGAAACTGGATGTTAGATCTTAGTACTTCCAGCCTTTAAGAGTTTGTTTTATTTGTGTTCATCTGTCTGATACTTGTAACACAGGGATGCTGCGGACAGCATTAAGTTGGGGGAGGATGTGGTGTGCCAAATGTGTTCCAAGCATCAAATCACATAGAGTCACAGTTTACTATTGAGAAGGAGACATATTTCTAGATGTATTATTGCATAATTAGGTTTTACAGGTCATTTAACCCCTAGTCACTCACTGGAACCACTAGGCTAGCTCCCCTCATTTAAAAGATATCTGGATTAAACTGTTATTTCAGACTTTAGGAATATATATTGATAGTACATAGTATAGAATTAGATTCAAGTGCATAGTTGTAGTATATTAAATGGATACCACCACCACATGGATACCACAACCACCACATGGATACCCTTACCACCACCATAATATGAGCACCTCTATGGCAGTCACACCAGCAGAAATCCCTCAGGTTTTACTATAAAAGGAGGAGTTTTTCTCTCCCCAGTTTCAGCATGCCGGAGGAGGAATCCTAAGCAGAACACACATCTCACTTAGAGTTTCCATCTCAAATCCAAGTAAAATCCCACAGTGTGATCTCAATCAAGTAACCCCATCAAAATCTTTCATACCTCAGAGGATATATAAGTAGTCCAGTAGCTAACATCACTATTTGTGCTCTTAAACAAGCAAAATTGACTTTACCCATTGTGCTCTTAACTGAAGGTTAAGGAAGAGGGCAAATACACTTTGAATAGTTCACATATAACATCAGTTCCGTCAAGAATTATTTTTACTAGTTTATCTACACCTCAATTATAAATATAGATAAAAACACATAAAAGATATATACTTAAGACTTATTTCCATCATCTGAATCAATCCTGTTGTAAACCACCCCGGCTCTATTGCCCATACAAATTCCACCAAACCCATTTCCACTGAATTCAAGTTTGATCTAGGTCTGATAGAGACTGCTACACATAAGTTTTCTCTATCATTAGTTTGCCACAACAAATAAAAATAAATAAATTTGTTGTGATAGCTCTTGTGTAGTATCATAGAGGGGCAGGTCTTTCAAACCACCCTTAGCAGTTGTAATATCTTCTTACATATTTGAAATATTATTACTGGTATTTCCCCCTCGCAGAACTGCCACCCGTCCCAAAAGGAGTTCTCACACCGGCACGAGGCTGTATAACCTCGTCAGCCGGGAGGACTTCCTCCCGGCTGACAAGGTTATACAACCTCGTCAGCCAGGAGGAAGTCCTCCTGGCCAACGAGGTTATACAACCTTGTCGGCCAGGAGGAAGTCCTCCCGGCCGGCGAGGCTATACAACCTCGTCGGCCACTATACAACCGCGTCGGCCAGGAGGACTTCCTCCTGGCCGACAAGGTTGTATAGCCTTGTTGGCCGGGAGGAAGTCCTCCCGGCTGACAAGGTTGTATAGCCTTGTCAGCCGGCCCGCTCACGTAATCGAATGGGCCCTCCCATTCGATTACGTGAGCGGGATCCCCCCACACGCCAAACAATTGGCGTGTGGGACCCGCACGCCAAACAATTGGCGTGTGGGACCCGCACGCCAAACAATTGGCGTGTGGGACCCGCACGCCAAACAATTGGCGTGTGGGACCCGCACGCCAAACAATTGGCGTGTGGGACCCGCACGCCAAACAATTGGCGTGTGGGACCCGCACGCCAAACAATTGGCGTGTGGGACCCGCACGCCAATTGTTTGGCGTGCGCTCCCACACGCCAATTGTTAGGCGTGTGGGAGCGCACACCAAACAATTGGCATGCGGGGCCCACATGCCAATTTTATTTGGCGTGCGCACACGCCAAAAAAAATTGGCGTGTGGGAACCACACACCATTTTTGGTGTGCGGGTCTCACACGCCAATTTATTTTGGCGTGTAGACCCTACACGCCAATTTTTTTTGGCGTGTAGGCCCCGCACGCCAAAAAAAATTGGCGTGCGGGGTTGGCGTTGGCGTGCGGGGTTGGCGTTGGCGTGCGTTTATCAACACCCCTTCAACACGGTTCCAAGGTAATGATTGCCGTAACAGCCATAGAGTCATTATTTAATTGAGAACCTGATTGTCAAACTTTTCAACAGGGGCAAAATGTTTGGTGAGCAATCCAGATTGGGTAGTCTGTTTGATTCTTTCCTCTTCAAGTGCTGTTGGTGGAAGCTTGGCGCCAGAAGAGATTGCTTGATGACAATTGGGGCATCCATCAGAAATCTTTCCTTTTTGAGGGGAACCATCACAATGAGTTCAAAGATTTGAAAAGATGCTTAAAGACACCCTGACATCCTTCTTGCACCACAAGCAGGCATAGGTTGATTGCAATTTACTTAAAGGCTTTTTTAAACAGTTATATTAGTATACATTCATTTCAAACACTTAGCTATCAAGAATTACACACATCACCTGGAAGTCGAGTTGGTTTGGAAAAAAAATCCTTTGGATCATCAAATTCAGGGTTTTTCTTTCTACGTTTGGGTTTTGCCTTTGTTTTTTTGTCATTGGAGTCTTGAGCAAGATCAATCACCTGTGAGCTTGGAACTTCGGAGGTTGATAAGGGCTGACTCAGATTATTGCTGTTCTGTTTCTTTCCAGGGAGTGGAGGGCTTTGTTCTTCAATTGAAGATTCTGATGTAGGGCCTTTTTGTTTGTTTGATTGGGAATTTGATACAGATTCTGATGCAGGGCCTTGTTGTTTGTTTGATTGAGAATTTGATACCAATGATGCTGATGAAATGTGACTTCTTTGTGATAAAAATGGTGGCACAATTGACTGGCGTGAATCTGGCGAGGGATGATTCATTCCGGATTGCCTTATTGGTGTGGTGACTTGTGAAGATCTGCGGGTATGGCCACCTGATGAATCAGACATATTTCCATCTTGATTGGGCATTGGTGCTGGTTGACTAGATTGAGATACGTTTGGTTTAACAACAATAAATAAATTGGAGAGTTGACTCTGAAGTTCAGATTTGAAAAAAGTCTCCTGTTGAAGTTGAGCTCCACATCAGATGTTTATTGCAAATCAGAACAGTGTATCATCTTCAATTCCCCCTGTTTACAGAAAACTAATCTACACACTGCAATTATTCATTCAAGGCCCATTCCATTTGGTAATTGTTGGTTACCGGTTTTAATTCTTAAAATCAATTCCGAAGCTTATTAATTCCAGGACTCTTTTTCCCTGCTTGAATATTTATTTGAGGCACATTCCATTTGGTAATTTTGTATTACCTGTTTTAATTCTTAAAATCAATTCCCAAGGTTACTATTACTAATACCATGGCTCTTTTTCCCTTCTTGAATTGATTTCTATTTTGATTAACTGGTTAGATATAAAAGAATAAACCACAAAATAACACATTCAATGTTTAATGGTACAATCCTTGGAAATTAAGAGTTTAGAAGTCAGAAACAAAAAGAGGAAAAAATAGTAAATAAAAACAAGATTGTAAGTGAACTAGCTGTTAATGTGCTTCTAGCCATACTACAAAACATATAATAAAAATGATCAGCAAAGTAATGAGCAGAATCTTGATAACAACCCTTCAAATATTTACTACAAGTATTAACAAGACTAAAATTGATTTGAATAGATAAACCAAGACAAGTGAAAGAAGAGCTTGTGGAATGAGGCATAGTAAAATGAGTATACTTATTAGCTTGCCAAATCATTTTAACAATACCATGCTGATGATCAAAATCAATACCAATACAGTGATCAGGAAAAATAAAAGGACCAGATGTGATATCATACTTAGAAGAGTCTAACAGGGTATAATCAGAAGTGCAAGTTGGAAGAAATAAAACAAAGGCAAATTGGGATATATCTTCAGTATCGGTGTGTGGGGGATTGAAGAAACCATTTGTAGTACAAGTAATGTGAGGAGTGCAGGTGCTGTCTTCAGGAAGTTTGCCATAAGAAAGATTTGGAAAGGAAGGGATATTATATTTCTTCATAAGATCTTGATTCTGTTGAAAGGGAGTATGAGCAAGATCTTTGAAGAGATTACCAATAATATTTCCAACTCGAGAAGATTTAATATAGTGATCATCATATGCTTTCATCTCAGTTTCATCAAATGCCTTGATATACCGGCCAACTATTTGATACTCATCATAAGACTTTCTCCAACCAATGGCCCACATGAGCCCACTCCAAATTTGAGCACAGGATGAGACAGAGTTCAGGAAACGTTTAGACTGGTGGAGGAAAGTGGAAATATATTTGAGATTGTCCAATTGAGAAGGGGTGAGGTCTTTATAAGGAGTGAATTCTACAATAGCAATCACCTCAGTCTTGTCAAGAGGATCAATGATAATATTAAGCCCAGACTTCATAAAGTGATAGGTGTTGATTTCATTGTATGCTAAGCTGATTTCTGATGGAGTTGGATGGCAAGTTGGTTTGTTATTCTTCATAGGGATGGTTGGATAGAGGTTGTGAGGACTATATATAACCTTGGGCCACAATACAGATTTTTCTTTTACACCTAAACTCTCTATAAATAATAGATGCTTTTCCCTTTGACGTTTCATCTTGTTTTGATGCTTGGATGCCTTAGCACTCTTATTCTTATAACTTTGATGATTCAAATCAGGTCCCCAGAACGATGTCATCCCAAGATCCATCATTTAACATTAAATTCAATCAAATAAGAGCAATTAAGGTATTCAAACATCAAAACAATAAGAGATGGCAAAAGGAAAAGAAAAAAATAATCAGTATTGATATGAGAGTAAATACAATGAAATACATCCACTGCCCTTTTCCCCATGGCAGATATGAGACGTGGTAGGCCTGCAGGAGTTGAAAATAAGGTCAGCTGATGATTATGAGGTGGGGGTTCCAAAAAAAAAGGCCAATTGATCAGAGCAAGCTGATCAATTGGCCAGGGCTAGTAATTGGGGGGGGGGGGGGGTTAGGGGACTTACAGAGGCTTGAGAAGGGTAGAAGGGCAGGGCAGGGTAGGATGGGCAGGGCAGGGTAGGCTGGGCTGGGCAGGGCAGGCTGGGCTGGGCAGGGCAGGCTGGGCTGGGCAGGGCAGGGTAGGCTGGGCAGGGCAGGGTAGGCTAGGGTAGGCTGGGCAGGCTGGGCAGGTAGCAGGCAGGTGTTAGTTGTGTGTTTGATTGATTGTTTGAGTTTTCAAACGTTGAACAATCAATGTGAGGGAGGGGGGTAGGGAGGAGGGGACTTACATGTGTAGTAAGCAATGGTGGGTGGAGGAGAAGGGGACTTACCAAGAGGGAAGGGGGTGATCCTGAGAGCTAGGTTGAGCCTGGTGAGAGGGATTTGGGAGGTTGAAGCTATTGGAGGAGCTGAGTGAGAGTGCCGGTTGAGAATCAAGAACTTATCTCAAAAAAAAAATTCTCAAAAAATTCTCAAAAAATTCTCAAAAAATAAATAAATATTGAGGATTGAGGAAGTTATCATTGACAAAAAAAAATTGAAAAAAAAAAAAAATCAGGTGACAAGTTTCAAAGGAGACTGGAATTGATAATAAAATGAGAATTCAACCAGGATTTGAAAAAAAAAAAAAAATTGGAACCTGAGCTGCATGGATGGGATGTACTCCCACCAATCCCTCCAACTCTCAGGGTAGCCATGGTGTAGTGGTCAAGATTGACCACTACGCCATGGCTAACCTCCCTCTTCCTTTTGAGCACGGGATCAATTCTCACAAGAGATATAATTTGAATTACACAGCTAACAGTTGTCTTGTTAGCTGTCAAACTTCAGTGTTAGTGTGTAATCCAAAAAGCTAATTAGCGGATAAAAATATCAGCTAACAGCTAACATTTAGCGTAGCGTAGCGACGATGCCGCTACACTACTGAGAACCTCAAAATCTGTTAGCGCCAGAAACATTACGCTACTTGTTAGTGTAGCGGTGAATTTTCCCCGCTAACGCTACAAAAAAATGGAAGGAAAAATTTGTCGCTATGCTAACTGTTAGTGTAGTGGAGTGAAATTTCAGCTAACGCTACAAATTTTCTGGGAAAAAAAAAACCGCTACGCTAACACTTAGCGGTCAAATAGCGTAGCGTAGCGGCCCACCGTTGATATAATCATGAATGAAGTAATCTGTAAAAATCCAATGGCTGTTCTATCCAACCTTCAAGAAATGGTACACTTGGACTCTTCAAAAATCACCTTGAAATATGACAAGGAAGGAACAGCTTCTGCCCTCATGCATGAATCATCCAAGGGTGGCAAGACTAAAGGTTTTTGAGTTGCCAAGATACAATGTGAGCACAGTACACACAACCCTGCGGCTACAAGTCACAATGCGGACCACTTTTTTCAACTACACCCAGAACTCTGACCATTGTCAAGGTTCACTGCACCATCAACTACGGTACCTGCAACTCAGCTGGTTGAGGTCAATGACGGACATGAATCTGAAGTATCACTTCTACTTGTTGAATGCTTGACTAAACCAATTTTTCTCAAAACAGGTATGACACACCACATGGTGAATTGTCCATCAATTTTCTTGTTGTTAAAAAAACAAGCATCAACATATTGACTGGCGGCTAACACAACCTACTACAAGCCACAACTATTGGCTTGGCTGAATTGGTTAATCAGGAAGGGAGAAGGCTATGCCTTGACAATGTGTTGCTGGTCCCAAATCTCAACCAATGTTTGATTTCTATCTCAAGGTTGTTCAATAAAAACTTCAGCATTGACAAGGCTGGTGAGGAAAAGGTCTTGGTCGTCATTGATAAAGATTGTGTGTTAGATGGTACGCTGTAAAACACAACTTGTTAGAAATCTCTTTGTCTCATTTTGCTGAAATCAATCAATTTTACATGTGTCTCCTTTCAAGTCCAATTTCTCCCTACTGGCACGTGCATCTTGGGCATCCAAATTTAAAATAGCAGAAAATAATGGTGCCAAACTATGAGGGAGTGCAACATATTTAAAATGTGCAAATTGAAGGCTCTACCATTTGGAAGCAAGTTCAAGGAGGTCAATCAAGTTCTTGAGGCAATCCACATGGACTTTGCTGGACCATTTTTGAAAGAATAAATGGCAGGCTTCCTGTATTTCCTGAAAATTTTCAATCAACACAGTGGGTAAAAGTCCGTGAAATTCTTGAAATCAAAGAGAAAAACCTTCAAAAAATTTCTTGAGTTTTGAGTCTCTACTAAAGCAAAAACAAGCTTCAATATTAAGACACTGATAACAGATGGTGGTGGAGAATTCATTAAAAAATCCTTCAAGGATCTTTGTGCCACAGAAGGGTTGGAAAATCACATCTCCCCTGCATATAAGCCGCAAAACAATGGCATGGCTGAGAGGACAAATCAAACCATAATTGTGAAATCTGGATGCCTCCTGGTGCAATCACGTCTCCCAAAATATTTTTGGGCTGGGGCTGTTAATACAGCCACACAGCTATCCAATCTCTCTCCCTCTGAAACAAGAAATTTCACTATACTGTATACCACCTGGACGGGTTGGAAAGTCAATCTAGAATTTCTTAGACCATTTGGTTGCTCAACTACTCCCTTATATCCCCAGAACAACAAAGGTTCAAACTGCTGCCAACAGCTGAAAGGGGAATAATTCTAGGATACAAGAACAATTTCTCCTCTTACCGCGTATATAAGTTGGAAACTGTGAGCCTGGGTCTCTAAAGTTACAACAGGACACAAGGATGGGGGGCAACAGTTTTATTTCAAAAGATAAAGAAAACAACTGTTAAAGAGTAGAAAGGGAAAGGGAATATCACAAGGGATTATTTTTGATTGATTGAGATTTGAATAATCAACATGCTCTTATTAATGATAATCAACAACTTGGAAAAGTTGGAAAGCTGTGCCAGAGACTTTGAGACATTCAACAGCCCCTTCACACAATGGAAACTTGGAAGGAATCTGAAAAGACAAGGTCTAATCAGCCCAGTGTTTTAGACTATGATCAAGCTGGATAGTCAAGGTTCTTTAGAGGGAAACCTATGTGTTTTCTTTCAAGGAAAATACAGAGACAAAGATTGAAGTAAAGCTTGAAGATCTTTGAAGGTGACTAAGGTAGATCTGACCTGATGACTGATGCTTGATTTGATCTGCTGTGTTGATTGAAGATGAAGGAGAAAGGGAAAAGGGGAAAGGGGATACAGAGAAGGAATACTGTCAGATAAGCAAGGTTCTGAAAGGGGACTAACTGAAAATACTGGTGAAGTACTGGGTGAAAGAGGCCTTTGATTGGTTTGAGTGGTGAGCTGTAACTTGATGAATCCTTGGTGATCTGAGTTGGTGGTTCTGGGTTTCTGGAGGTTGTATATCCTTCCTGCAATGGGGGATACACCAACTCCAAAAGTTTTCAAGGTTTGCTTGTGTAATATGACATGTAGATGTGGTTGGCTGGCCTTGTGTAACTTTCCCAGCAAGCTGTGATGTAGAATCATTTATTTAACTTCTCTATGAAGGACTTGAGAAATTACAAAGTGTTTAGTGAGTACTAAGGTTAAAATCTCATGAAGAGACAAAATCTTGAGGCAAAAAAAACTTAAAACCTGAGGTTAAAAAGATATGAGACAGTTGTGACTGAAATAAGAAGATACAACAGACTTTAGGTCAGCTGTTCTGGCTCTAAGGCTGACACCAGTGCCAATTCTTCTACTAACAAACTCTGTGATTCCAAGGACTAGTATCCTTCTAGCTACACAAGGTGCAAGGAATAAGAATATAAAATATATACACATATGTTTTTTAGTTTGTAATCTTTTATGTTAATATTTCAAAGATTGCATAGTTTTAGGAGAGGTCTGCAAGCAGGGGTTTTTAGTTCCCTCCAAAATTTTTTGTGCATGTTAAACTTAGTACACTTGGGCTTGAAAGCGGGGTGTGTGGTTCCCAGAGAATACAGTGGCTAAGAGAGGGCCACAACACCTAATATGAAAAGACTTACTGTATGCTTTGGGAAGGAGAAGGGGGGGGCTTTCTTATTTTAAACTAGAATTCTGGAAGCACTTGGAATGGTGAGCTGGAAGGATGGGCAGATTTGAGGTTGAAGAAAATATTCTTTGAGTCTTGAGGACTGATTTACTGGTCATGACACTAGTAAGCTGGACTGGTGTAATGCTGGTTGTAAATATCATAAAGCTGGGGAGTAGAAATACAGGGGGAGGAAAGGGAATCTTAAATGCCTTTCTGGAGCCCTAATTGAAAACCAAAATGTGTGCCTTTGGCTATGGGAATACCAGAAGGAAGGAGAGTAGAAATAAATGATGAAATTTGTACAATTTCTATATGTACAGGCTGTCAATTAATATTACAGACTGTCAATCATCAAATTAAATCATCTGAGGGTGCTTCAAGATCTCTTGTTTCAATGTGTTTCCTGTAGTGATCATGTGATCAATCAATTTAAAAAACAAATAAACCAATTACCACACAAATGTCTTCTTTACAAACAATTTGCTGATATACATGTACTTTTCTCTTACATGCAAATCCTTTGCTTACTTGAATTGTGGGAGCTTCCACAGATCTCAATTCAACCATCTTAAAAGCAGGTATCCTGGGAGAAGATGACTGGATTCATTGTTTTCCCACAATTTTACTGAGCTTGTCAGCTCTTTGGGGCGTTGATAAACGCACGCCAACGGCGCACGCCAACGCCAACCCGCACGCCAATTTTTTTTGGCGTGCGGGGCCCACACGCCATTTTTTTTGGCGTGTAGGGTCTACACGCCAAAAAAAAAAGTGCGTGTGAGACCCACACGCCAAAAATGGCGTGTGGTTCCCACATTCCATTCCTTTTTGGCGTGTGGGCCCCGCACGCCAAATAAAATTGGCGTGTGGGCCCCCTTGCTCACATAATCGAATGGGAGGGACCATTCGATTACGTGAGCGGGGCCCCTCCCGGCACGAGGTTGTATAACCTCGTCGGCCGGGAGGACTTCCTCCCGGCCGACGAGGTGATACAACCTCGTCCGCCAGGAGGACTTCCTCCTGGCTGACAAGGTTGTATAACCTTGTCAGCCAGGAGGAAGTCCTCCCGGCCGACGAGGCTATACAACCTCGTCGGCCAGGAGGAAGTCCCCCCGGCCGACGAGGTTATACAACCTCGTCGGCCAGGAGGACTTCCTCCTGGCTGACAAGGCTGTATAACCTCGTCAGCCGGGAGGAAGTCCCCTCCCGGCTGACGAGGTTATACAACCTCGTCAGCCGGGAGGAAGTCCTCCTGGCCGACGAGGTTGTATAACCTCGTCGGCCGGGAGGACTTCCTCCTGGCCGACGAGGTTGTATAACCTCATCGGCCAGGAGGAAGTCCTCCCGGCCGACGAGGTTATACAACCTCGTCGGCCAGGAGGACTTCCTCCTGGCTGACGAGGTTGTATAACCTCGTCAACCGGGAGGAAGTCCTCCCGGCTGACAAGGTTATACAACCTCTTCAGCCAGGAGGACTTCCTCCTGGCTGACGAGGTTGTATAGCCTTGTCGGCCGGGAGGACTTCCTCCCGGCTGACGAGGTTATACAACCTCGTCAGCCAGGAGGAAGTCCTCCTGGCTGACGAGGTTATACAACCTCGTCGGCCAGGAGGAAGTCCTCCCGGCTGACGAGGTTACACAACCTCGTGCCGGGAGGAAGTCCTCCCGGCTGACGAGGTTGTATAACCTCGTCAGCCGGGAGGGGCCCTGCTCACGTAATCAAATGGTCCCTCCCATTCGATTATGTGAGCGAGGGACCCGCACGCCAAACAATTGGCGTGCGGGGCCCACACGCCAAAAAGAAATGGTGTGTGGGAACCACACGCCATTTTTGGCGTGTGGGTCTCACACGCCCTTTTTTTTTGGCGTGTAGACCCTACACGCCAAAAACAATGGCGTGTGGGCCCCGCACGCCAAAAACAATTGGCGTGCGGGTTGTCGTTGGCGTGCGCCATTGGCGTGCGTTTATCAACGCCCGTTCTTTGTAATTAGACAAGTGTTCTTTGATTTATTGAATGTATCTAATTTTATAACAATATTTTATTTTGTGTTTTTTATGTATTACAATATTGTTAACTTATAAAGTATTTATTTGTATTAGTTAACAATATTCAAACTGCTATAGATAGTGTGATATTTATGTAAAATTTTATTTAATATATCATTTATGTTTCTAAGGGATAATTAAATAGTTTAATTGATTTGCAATCCCATATTTTATGGAGCTCTAAAGACTAGCATAATTATACATTACATAGGCTTATACCTGATAAGTTGTTTTTGCACTTAATAGGATAATTCTTTAAGTTAATTTTATTGATAGAAGCAGAAAGTTTTCTTGGGTACTTTGGCTAAGGTGACCCAGGTTATTTTACATTTCATTTCAGAATATGTAATAACATTTTCAATCATCTCATATTTTAATGAGGTATAAGTTTTTTTATGTTATTTGTTTGTGTTAGTTGTATATTACTTTATTACTATGTAATAATGTCTCTATTAATTGAATATTAATTTTTTTATGATATTATATATGATTATCATTCATTCATTACACATCATGATTTCTATAATAATATCTCTTTCTTTTCATATATCCATCTGTATTTTGATTATATTTTAACTTATTATTTTGTTATGATCAGGTTGTCTTGGAACTAGTAGGAAGCTGAAATCTACACAACCCGGGATATGAAATCCCCCATTTTTATGGGACACAGTATCTCAATAGCACCTGTAATCCTCTGCTTCCACAAGGTCAATCAGAGGGATCTAAAAAAAACCCTTGATTTAGGCCCCTATGGTTATTTTTATTTTATTGTATTTAATTAAAATCACCCTTTTTTTACGCCTCAATCTTTCAAGGATTGATTAGAACTTTTATTATTAATAAAATAAACCCTTTAATGATATACCTTGATTCATGCGCAGCTAGAAGACTTGCGTCTTGGCATCACATAGGCTGATAGTGGCAGACAAGTTCTCAAAATCTGATACAAACACAGCAGGGTTGCCCCTCTTGAATACACTGACCTGTCTGACACAATTTTTGTCTTTACTGATTGTTCCGCTTGGTGGGAGGGGTTGGGGGCTGTGGTAGTGACCAAAGATGAACTGAGGTCCAGGTTGACCTTCATGGGTCCACCTGTACTGGTGTCCAGCTTTGAGTGTGAATTAGTAGACATACACTTAGATCTAGACGTCGGCGAGGCCCTGACTGCATCTAGCTACCAAAACCTGATCATTGTGACATATTGGTTATTACCTGTATTTTACTTCACAGTTATCTCCAGTTTGATGGTTATAAAGTACTTGATCGTCTTGATGGTCGATGATTATCGATGGCGGTCAGGACGAGTTTAAGAACGGGATTCTAAGCTAAACTCAAGAGGACAGGATGAATAGATTTCTTAAGGAGTCAAAAGCAGTGCGCCGCAGTCTTTTGTATACACGTGGCTCGCGCGTTCTCTACGCTATGGTGAGAAAAATTCAACAGTTTTGAATTCCGATTTTGAAATCAGCAGTATATGAACCCCCTAAATGACCATATAGACATGTGGTTTGAACTTTGAGAAATCTTGTGTTATGGTTTGCCATTATGGGCAAGATTTCTCGTGGGACTTGCATTACAGGGCAATGTGATATGGTTCATGGACTCGCTTGAATTTTATATTTCTCTTGCTCTAAATACTCCACTCAGGGATCCTGGTGGTCTTTGGTTTGCCTCACTATCTTTCCTTTTTTCCCCACCAACATCCCAGCTAAACCATTTATATTATTGCGCTTGTCATCTACTTTACTTATTTTCTTTTCTTTCTTTTCATCTTTTCTTTATCTCCCTCTGCAGATAATAGCTAAATTGCACTCCCTTTACGGTTTCATGAATATCGCAGTTGTGGTATGAGATCAAGTATCCCAGTTTGCGTAGCTGATCTTTGTCAGATGAAACTGGGACGACAAGCAAGGTTTATGAACGCTTCGATCAATAATCAAGTTCAGTGCTACACATTTTATACAAAAACTAGTAAGGGGAATTCAAACTTCACAACATGCGGATACAGCGGCCCTCCGTGCAGTGGGCTAGTGAGCTTGTGGGTACCTCACTGGGATCTGGGCTTGATCGCTCTGGAGCAGGGCATTCTATAAAACCCACAGACAATGCTACTTTCTTTGACAGCAACACTCGATATCCCCTTGTCTAAACCGCATCAAAGCTCCAGAAACAGAAGTGCAATTGTTAAATCTCAGGATAAATCTCCGGATGTAAGCTTCTTCTGCTTCAGACAAACGAGAAAGT
The DNA here is from genome assembly GCA_007896445.1 of Puccinia hordei. NCBI lineage: Eukaryota > Fungi > Basidiomycota > Pucciniomycetes > Pucciniales > Pucciniaceae > Puccinia > Puccinia hordei. Next base: position 103,669 of record RDRW01000634.1, read on the forward strand.
ATTCATTCTCAATCTTGAACCACTTCATTCCTGATATCAATAATTGAATCTTTGGTTGGTTGGGCTGTCAAGTCCCCTTTGATTTAGTTGTAAAACATTTCTTGCTTCAAGCGATGTATAGGATGGCATCAATCGTGAGTGATTTCATAATTTGAGCATTTCGTTACCCCTTCCAATATCAAACAATCAACTGATGATACCTACTGTGTCCGGGGCGGGGTACAAATTAAAGAGAATGGCCGCCGTGGTAGCGTTTCTCTTTGAAATGGTTGCCATGGTTCTTTTCATCACTAAACAAGCCGGGGGACCCACTCATGCTTCCGAAAACGAGATCACGCGCCCTCCCTGCCAACGCGGGTGAATTGAAATGCACTGGGAGGGATTCAAGAGGCCCGCATCTCTACTCAAGACCTCATATAATAGACAGCCATCTCAAGAAGATTACTCATCATTCTCTCAGATCTCTTCTTGCTTTCTCCTTCAATTAAATTCAGAAAGGGTTTTTGTTTATTTTTCATTGGCCACAAGTTCAGCACTTTGCTTGGCCGCACGGCAATGAGAGTTCTCGATATTCCCAGGAATGCTATAGATAAACCAAGCCTATTTGCTGTATCTTGGATTGCCAATGCCGGCTTTTGTTTTGTGGGGAAGGGTAACGAGAGCATAAGAAGCGGTGATATTTATTATTTATTTCGAGAAATTCAAGTAAGTTCATATTACATGCCTAGTGAATTAAGTATGTCAACAATCTGCACTTGAGGTAACAGCGGGTCACCGATTACTTAGTGAGGGCAAGGAAAGGGTGCCATGTGTACCGGGATACAGGCCCTGCAAATGGGACATGTGTAGGAATCGGGAATCAAGGCTTGTAGCCAGTCCTGTAGGAAGGAAAATGCAAGTCAGCGGCGAAGTGATAAGGCACAGAAGAAGAGAGCCTCACGTGAATGCAGACGCGGTGAAAACGATGAGAAGGATGAAATGGTAGTACTACAATAACATCCACTTCAGCCCAGTCCTCAAAACATATGGCACACTTTGCAGGGCTACTGTGGGGACCCTCCGGTCCTAAAGCGGCCAGGTCAGCGTTGGCCAGGTTATCGAGGAGAGAATTTACTATGAAGCGCCAGATGGACCGCAGTGAGCACGTAGTGAGATGATGGGAGCGACACAGAAGCTGAATGAATATTTACCTGTTGAGGTGAGGGATGAAGATGACCGAAGAGAGTGAGGAAAAGAAAAGAAAAAAGACACCCCTGTCGACTCTATACTGCCTACTACATAGGCACTGTTAAGTCCGCCTAAAGCGTATGTAGTAGCCATCCACATGCTTCAGGAAGGCTCGCGCGGTGTGAGACTCCAAAAGTGGTTTTCACCTCTTTTGGCTGAATGTAGAGAAGTATTGATGGGTGAAAACCCTGCCTCTCTGAAAGCAAAAGACTAACAACACCCCCAGCTAGGCTGGAAGAAGAAGACAGTGGTCTAGTGTAGTTGAATAATTATAGCGCAAGTTCCTAGAGTGGATAGGTTGTGAATGTGATATATATATTGCAAAGTTTCAGTATTTGATAAGTGGCAGAGAGTGTAAATTGTAGTAACTAATTTTAATCAGATGGGATAAGATGAGGTAATAAGATAATAGGCTGGGGAAAGAGGAAGGGAGAGCCCCTCCTTATATAGTAAAATGTGAGGCATTTATGCTGGTGTTCTAGTTACATCAGGGGTTTTAGCTGGTGTGCTTGCACAAATGAGGCCTTTTAGCTGGAATGCTGTGTAGAATACAGCTGCATACAGGGCGGCAGTGTAGTAATGAGCAAATTTAGCTAGTTATCTAGTTACAAGTGTGGCTTGCATAGCCTTCTGGTTGCTATGTGTTTATATCAAGTGACCTGCACAGCTTTCTGTATTGCTGTGTAGTCTACTTGAGTGGCTTGCACTGCCCCAATAGTTACTATGCAGCAGGCTGTATGTGGCTTGTGGTTGCCACACAGCCTCATTGATACAGAAATACAGGTGTAATTTAGATATATACCCTTTATACAGTACACATAATTTAACTGTGTATGTAAACTAAAATGACTGTGGTGAAAAAGATAGTGGAGTGTTGTAAAATATATATGTAAACAAAAAACTTTAAATTTTTCCCTCCAGAACAGAAATGTCTACCACAGCGGGGGTGCTACACTCTGCCCCGCTCACCATGCCATTTGGACCCACGGGAGCACCAGGATACTTCCAATACTTCATGCAAGACGTCCTCCTAGGATGGATTGCGAAGGATACCGCCGCATACCTAGATGACATCATGATCTACCCACGGAAAAAGAGTGGCGGCAATACCTAGAGGGGAACCCGCATTGCCTGACCGCCATTGTGTACACTGATCACCGTAACCTGGAAAGCTTCATGAAAACCAAGCAGCTTACCAGAAGACAGGCAAGATGGGCAAGCAGCTTACCAGAAGACAGGCCAGATGGGCGGAGACAGCTGGTTTTTAGACAAATCAATTGAATTAGAAGATGGAGAACATTGGTTTGAGGTTGACGTGATGGGGACTGATTTTTGAGACGCAGGAACGGACAACTGAGAACTATCTGACCCTGAGATTATTGCCAAGATTAGAGAACTGACACCGCTTGACCCAAAATTGACCAACTGGATTGAGCTGTTACGGAAGCCAACAGGGGGCCACACCAGGTATGCAGTGTTGGGGAAGCCAACAGGGAACCACACCAGGTATGCAGAAGCAGACAGGGTACTCTACAACAAGGGATGGATAGTGGTACCAGCGGACACGGTGTTACGGGTAACAATCCTGATGTCAGCTTGCTACTATGACAGAGCGACCTGTCACAAGTTTTCTACAAAAAATATTAAAAAATACATAGAATATCAAATAATAGTTAGAATATTATTTGATATTCTGAATCTACACTAAAATTAGCCTAGGGTACCTCACTCACATGTACCCCTAATTCTCCCTCCTTCACTATGTAAATTAACTAAATAGAATTAGCAAGTACCTTTTAATAAAAAGGCACTTGCATTAATTAATGCTTATATATACAAATACATATGCTTAAACCCCATTTCCAGTCACGGAAATGAGGTGTTGTTTAAATTAGGGGAGATAGTGTAAATACACCGTGTTTTACTCAAACCCCGGGTACTGCAGTCCGCATAACCTGAAGTTCAACATGCGTGACTGAAAGCCCGCGCCAAAGTTGGGATATAAGCCCCCGCGCAAGCATCAAGCCCCTTACAGGCTCTCAGCTTGGCACGCGGACTCCACAGTCACTCAGGTACACCCAAATCAGCAAAAACATGCCCCAGTGACCTCATTACATATGTTACATATGTAATGAAGAGTACTGGGGACCAAATAATTAAATATATTGAATGGTATTATTTATTTATACATTTAAATAAAACATATTGAGTAAACAAAACAGTACAATACTGTGGCTAATTATAAATACTAATAAGCCACTAGTATTAAATCCATAACAAATAGTACTAATGTACTAAAGACTGTATATCAATATGAATGAATAAATAATATCATAATAAAATCAATTGGTGACGTGTATTCAAAGCAGGGGCTGCTGAAGCGTCACCAAGAAAGCGAAAATGGCCAAAATGTGGTCCCAAGATCCCACAAGTTGGCCAATAATACCTACAGGGTCCCCAGAGGGAACTCAGGACTATTTAAGGAGCTCTTCAACCACCCAAAGAAGGCTCCTCATGCTTCCCAATACCCACTAAAAACCTTACCCACTGCTTATTAGATATATATCTTTATAATACAGTCTGGTAAGCTTCTTAGTAGTTATTCTTTAGCCCTGTCTTCCCCAACAACTTCACAGTGACCATCCAGCTCCACCATCCATCCATCCAAGCGCTTCAAACTTTCCAGTTTCAGCCAGAATATCCCCAAGATCCCTCAAGGTTTATTACTAGTAAGTAATAACCCTTTTCTTGAAGATATTCCCCACTTTCCTTTCCTGTGATTAAACCACCCCTGTTCCAACAGGCCCCAGTGTTCCAGGTACCTAAATCCTCTGCAATTTATTTGTAAGATACCTTAGAGGGATCTAAACCACCCCTGATTTATCAGGCCCCTCTGGTTTTAATTATATTAAATTTATTTAATATAATTATTACCACCTTTTTCTCTAAATTTTACGTCACAATTCCCCCATATTATTTGGGAATTGTAACTCTTGTACCTTACCCAGAGTTTACCACTCTTTTCCATTCATTCTTGCACCACCTGTAGCTAGAAGGACTTGTCCTTGGCATCAGGGAGGCTGACACCTGAAAAGTAGACACAACACAAAGTCCACAGGCCACCCAGGCAGATCCTGCACGTTAGCATTGATCTGCAGGAACTTTGTGTGGAATGGAATGAAGGTATTTGTCAACCAGTACATTGACAGCTGCGACTCCTGCGAAAGAGTCAAGTCTAGCACCCAACATCCATTTGGAACCTTAGCACCCCTCCCAATCCCTGCAGGCCCATGGACAGACATTAGCTATGATTTAATCACTGATCTCCCTGAATCCCGCTCAACCAACGGTATACTGACAGTAGTAGACCAACTGACCAAGATGGCGCACTTCATCCCATGCAAGAAAGCCATGAATGCGGAGCAACTAGCGGAACTGATGGAGGAACATGTATGGAAACTCCACGGAACTCCCAAGACAATTGTCTTGGACCGGGGAAGTAATTTTGGGCGTTGATAAACGCACGCCAAGCGCGCACGCCAACGCCAACCCGCACGCCAATTTTTTTTGGCGTGCGGGGCCAACACACCATTTTTTTTTGGCGTGTAGGGTCTACACGCCAAAAAAAAAGGGCGTGTGAGACCCACTGTTGAAACTTCATGTCTCTGTCTTCTTTCCTTTCACGTTCCACTATGTGTCACTCACATTCCTTCTTCCAGATGCATATTCATTACACCTTCTTTCCCACAGACTGTCCCCTAGTCACTATAGCATATATGCTGTAGATAGAGAAGAAATAAAGTCATCTGCTTTCTGCGTCAGTTCCCTGAGACCATCTTCCCGTCTCTTTTAGTGCGGAGCCTTCTTCCTCCCCACAAGCTAGCAGCCTAGCCCTTTTTGGGCCTCTTGTCTTCCCCTCAGGTCTCGAGCTTTTTTCCTCGAGCCCAAAACACAATCATATCACTGCCTCAAAAGGCCTCATTTCATCACCCACACGCCATTTTTTTTGGCGTGTGGGCCTCGCACGCCAAATAAAATTGGTGTGTGGGCCCCGCACGCCAATTGTTTGGCGTGCGCTCCCACACGCCAAACAATTGGCGTGCGGGGCCCACACGCCAATTGTGTGGCGTGCGGGTCCCTCGCTCACATAATCGAATGGGAGGGACCATTCGATTACGTGAGCGGGGCCCCTCCGGGCTGACGAGGTTATACAACCTTGTCAGCCGGGAGGACTTCCTCCCGGCACAAGGCTGTATAGCCTTGTCAGCCGGGAGGACTTCCTCCCGGCTGACGAGGTTATACAACCTTGTCAGCCAGGAGGAAGTCCTCCTGGCCGACGAGGTTATACAACCTCGTCGGCCAGGAGGAAGTCCTCCCGGCTGGCGAGGCTATACAACCTCTTTGGCCAGGAGGAAGTCCTCCTGGCTGACAAGGTTGTATAACCTTGTCAGCCAGGAGGACTTCCTCCCGGCTGACGAGGTTATACAACCTCGTCAGCCAGGAGGAAGTCCTCCTGGCCGACGAGGTTGTATAGCCTCGTTGGTTGGGAGGACTTCCTCCCGGCTGACAAGGTTATACAACCTCGTCAGCCAGGAGGAAGTCCTCCTGGCCGACAAGGTTATACAACCTCGTCGGCCGGGAGGACTTCCTCCTGGCCGACGAGGTTGTATAACCTTGTAGGCCGGGAGGACTTCCTCCTGGCCGACGAGGTTATACAACCTTGTTGGCCAGGAGGAAGTCCTCCCGGCCGACGAGGTTGTATAACCTCGTCAGCCGGGAGGGGCCCCGCTCACGTAATCGAATGGTCCCTCCCATTCGATTATGTGAGCGAGGGGGCCCACACGCCAATTTTATTTGGCGTGCGGGGCCCACACGCCAAAAAAAAATGGCGTGTGGGAACCACACGCCATTTTTGGCGTGTGGGTCTCACACGCCCTTTTTTTTGGCATGTAGACCCTACACGCCAAAAAAAAATGGCGTGTGGGCCCCGCACGCCAAAAAAAATTGGCGTGCGGGTTGGCGTTGGCGTGCGCCGTTGGCGTGCGTTTATCAACGCCCAGTAATTTTATCTCCCAAATCACACGCAAATTGAGATCCCACATGTGTATTAGACTACACCCCTCCACAGCGTACCACCCAAGGACCGATGGACAATCCAAAATAGCCAACAAGGCGGTCAAGCAATAACTGCAGCACTTTGTTGGCTACTGACAGGACAACTGGACCCCGCTCCTCCCAATGGGAAAATTAACTTACAACAATAACAACCACACATTGACAGGAGTTTCACTGTTCAAAGCTAACTACGGATTCAACCCAGAATAAAGCAGAACCCCCTTGGCGGAACAGTGCATCCCTGCAGTGGAAGACCAACTCCGCCGCATTGCGGAGGTACAAGGGGAACTCAAGCATTGCCTAGAAGAGGCGCAAGAGACGATGAAAGGCCAATTTGACAAGAAAACAAGGGAAACACCGGAATGGGACGTAGGGGACAAAGTATGGCTAGACGGACACAACATTTCAACGACCCGCCCCAGCCCAAAATTGGAACATAAATGGCTGGGACCTATCTCTATCTGTAATAGAATCTCACAATCCCCGTATAAGCTAACACTCCCTATCTCCATGCGGGGGGTACACCCCATATTTTACATGTCAATACTCCACAAACACAGACCCAGCAAAATTGCAGAGAGGCGGAAGAGGGAAACGGAACCAATTACAGTAGACACGGGGAGGAGTGGGAAGTCAAAGAGGTACTGGACTGTAGAAGGCAAAGCGGGAAGACCCAATACCAGGTCAGCTGGAAGGGATTTGGAGTGGAAGAGAACTCATGGGAACCAAGGGAAAATTTGAAGAATTGTGAGGAATTGGTAGCAGGATTTACCTCAAGATTTCCGGGTGCGGCAGCTACTCATCGGCAGACGCAGAGAAGGAAGTGAGGGACAAAATTGACAAGAGGTGGGATTTTTTTTCTTCTTTTTTATGGCAAACAAGTGGAGGATTAAGCATTCAAAGGGGAATAATGTCATGCCGTATTGCGGGCTGGCCCGCGCCAGAGCCTGCACCACATGTAGATAGTCTATCACGTACATGTGACAGAGAGGCCACTATATAGTCTGCCAGGATGAGGATCCACATCCCTTCCTCATCCTGCAATCTACATTGTAGGATCCCAAAACCACAGAAATCCCAGGACCCCAGTGCCTTCCTCTCCCCAGATCAGACCATAACAATGTGTTTGTTGGAGCTGGGCAATTTGAGGACTGGTGACCCTCATTGTCTGACTGCTTGTAATTGGCTTTGATTTTGCTGGCAAGAACTTGCAGATACTTGTATTCCTCGGGACTGCATGCGGGATGCTGAGAAAGCTCAGTGCATTTTTTCCAGAAGTCCAAACCTGATTTGCAGTGTTTTGGGGTGGAAAGTGGTAAGCAGAAGGTGTATTGTCATACATGTTGTGAGGAAAAAGAACTTACATGCTTGTGCGTGACCACCAGACATTGTTGTTGTGTGGAAATCCATCTAAAGTTTTAAGGAGGAGGAGAAGACGGTGTTGCTGTTGGTTGGATTGCAAATTAAAACAGATTTCAGCTACTTCTCCTGGAATATGTACCTTTTGCAGTGGGAATATGAGAAAGGGGAATATCAGGCCTTGAGGGGACTTTGGGGGGGGGCACTTTGGGTGGGCAGTGTCTCTAGGGGGCTTAGACGGGGGACTTGGGGCCTGGTATGCATCTGTGGGTATTTCCCAGGGCCCTTTGTCAACAAAATGTACTCTACGCCACTGATTGTGGCATGTAAAGTAAGGAATAAAAAGTCTTACACTTTAAAAAGTGTAATATAAATAAATATAAACAATATTACTTTGGTGTTTTGTTAAAAACACGAAGTATAAAAATAACAGGTTACTACCCTGCTGCCAGACTTCTGTTATGGGAATTAATATCCTCAGAAGGGCTAACCAGAATTTAACACGGTTCTTCCAATTAAATTAAGGGTTTCAATTTAATTGGGGGGGATTTGAAGAACTCTAACTATAAGAGATAGTTATAAGTAAAAAAGGCCAGTCCTCCTAACTTAAAGGAGAAGGTGAGCGCCTTGGTAGCTTGTAATAAGTTATCTAAGTATATTTAAAGTTTATGGGGAGAAGATGTATTCAATTTGGTGAAGAAACCTCCCACTTAAATAATAAATATATTTGGATTAATCCTTCTGTGATTTATTTGACAGTGGGGATTGGAGGAAATTTAGCAGGTGAATCTGATAAGCCTGTTTGTGGTAAGAAGTGAAACATGGTGTCATTTTTAATTAAAATGATGCCATAGTGATTTCACATTAATTAAAATAATTTAATGTTTATTTCACTCTAATTGTACTAAATAATTATTACATACATGTACATTGAAATTCCTTTGGGGTTAGTGCTTGAAAAGGGATTTCCCTGAAGAGCCAACCAGGGGGTAATTAATTTATAAGACTTTATTGCATATTTAATATATTTTAAATAAAGATTTACCTTAATTTATGTGTAATTTTATACTATAAATTACTATGGGTTAATCTTGGACCTTCCAGGATTTTCAAGAAGAAAACTATGTCAATAAATGGTTCTTTATCCATTTATTGCATGTTTGAAAATTAATTTTCCAAGGATTTTCATTAGTTAAATTATAACTTATTTTTGGTAAAAAATAGATATAATTCAAATAAAGGGTGTTTATTGAATGTGGTCATGAGTGTGGTTTGAAGTCAGGTCCTTCTGTTTACATCAGATATCTCTAAGCCAGTCTTTAACTGTTAGACTATTATACAATTTGAGAAAATGTTTAAGTCTAATTTTCATTTTGTTCAGAATGTCAATGTAAGCCTGCTCCTCACAGGCTTACACAAGCCTGTCACAAGATTATATAAGCTGTTCTGCTTGGTATTTAGTCTCATCTTCCCCCTTTACCTAGACAGCAGAGATCCTTCTCTCCTGTCTAGGTAAGTACCATGTCCTTCTCTGTCCTCTTCTCAACCCCTTTCCTCTTTTCCTTTCATGTGTATATACTGATTGAGAGATCCTTCTCTCCGGTCTAGACTGAAATTCATCCCACTTTGGTACTAGAACCCTCCAGAGGCTCTTAGCCTGGTTCCTCCGTGCCACGTTTCCAACAGCTTCTTCAATAAAGAACAGTGAAGGGACTCAACCCTTACAGTCAATGTAAATAGAAGATAATGAAAATAAAGAATAATTATAATTATTCAAGCTTGCAGTTTCAAGTATTACATGTTACATACTACATGTAATATCTTGGTGGCTGTCACCCTTGCACATTTTTCTGGGCCTTGGGTGCAATGGGGGGCTTGGGAGGGGGCCTAGTGGCATATTCACACCTTGAATGTGTCCATAGGGGCCACTAGTTTTAGCTGGCCCCTTTTGGCCAGCCTCAGCTAGCCCATCTGGCCCCTTTTGGCCAGGCCCAGCTGGCCCATATGGCCCCTTTTGGCCCAGCTGGCCCCTTTAGGCCAGGCCTCACTGGTATAGCTAGCCCCTTTGGGCCAGGTGTCAGCCTGGGTGTGGAACTAACCGTGTTTAATGGTTGTAAATAAGTCAGGTTGATGATTTAAAGTGGTTTTGGTTGGTTAAATGTCCTTTAAAAGGGATATGCCTCAATCAGTAAGTCTTGTCTGAGAAGCTTGCTCTAAAAAAAGCGCATCCAAATCAACACAGAGTGTCAGCTGGCAAGTAAATCATAGTCACCCCTAGACTGGCCAACATATTATTTTACCACACCATCTGCAGTTTCCTTAAGTTTCACATTCATTTCCCTCATTTCATTATTAACATACTTTACATATGCTTGTATTTAGTCAACCTCAGCAAGCCTCATATAAAGTTGTACCCTCTGAATTCTCTTGATCCCAAGACTTTCAGAAGAGAAGATAATAGTAACATACTTTTATTTACCCATTCCTCTTGAGCTTGAAGATATATCAACAAATCACAACTTCATAGCTTGCTTGACTCATTGAAATCTACATATCACTTTCTGGATCCTCAAGCCTGAACTTCTCAAAACTTATCACTGGCTGGGCGTAAACTCTGTGGATCAAGTTCAACCCTCTACAACTTGGAGCCACTGGTCAATTGCAGTAAACTTCCATCAAGTGGATTTTCAACCTCCCTGGAGTAACCCACCACTGACACAGAGTATTAATAGGCATCCAAGGAGAGACTCAACTTGGGTTTGTGGTTTCTACCTTATTGAAGGTAGGTTGTGGCCAATTATTGAGTTAATAACAGTATTAAACTATAGATTATCCAGAATTGGGGTATTGGTGGAGAATGGGGAACTAAGCAAGGTAAATAACTCTATGGTATTTACTGTGCTAAGGTGTTCTAAAAATTCTCTGGGGGATAAAGGACTGTTTACAGTCTGTTTATATATTGTAAGAGCTCCTCAGGGGGAAACTGTGAGCGCTTCCAGGACCTGGGAGGTACTGGGGAGATTCAGGGGGAAGACAGATCCTGTTGGGAGGATCTGTTAAGGTTATGAGGTGATTTGTACTAAGGCAGTGTTATGGGACACATCTTTGATCTGTAGTCCTTAGTGGAATTGGATCACATCATGAAATTTGTATTCATTGATCTGTTATTAATATTAATAAGGATATTAACTTATAATTGCGTCATTTTTTATTGACACATCTTATAAGTATTAATTATTATAATATTAGTAAGTTCTTTTATTTATAAGATATTCAAGTACATATCTTATATGTGAAATATTCCAATGATACGGAATGTGGGCGTAATCAGAGGGAAAAGAGTGACATCTGTTACTCTGGATATTTCATGTGAAAGGTGGGCAAAGGGCCACAGGTTATGTGTCTTGTATAACAAGAGTTCATGGAGTAACCAGAATTATTCATGTGTTATTTAATTAATGTATTATTAAAGTGTTTGTATTAATTATTGTAATGAATGTACTTTAATAGTAATAAGTTATTATTTCTTAAAGTAATAATAATGAATGAATAATAATAATCAAAACAATAACAACAATAATAATAACTAAAGAATAGTAATTATTATTAAATAGAATAATAATTAATATTACTTGTAGTTATTGTTCTTTTAAAGGGATAATATTAAATACTAGTCATAAGAATAAATAAGAATAATAATTATTATTAAAGATAATAATAATTAATAATACTTGCAGTTAAGTGGTACATGTCAGGTACTGTGATATGTACTCGGTGGCTGACACCAGGCCCATCTGGCCTCTTGGGCCAGGCCCATCTGGCCCCTTTGGGCCAGGCCCAGCTGGCCCATCTGGCCCCTTTGGGCCAGGCCCAGCTGGCCCATCTGGCCCCTTTGGGCCAGGCCCAGCTGGCCCATCTGGCCCCTTTGGGCAAGGCCCAGCTGGCCCATCTGGCCCCTTTGGGCCAGGCCCAGCTGGCCCATCTGGTCCCCTTGGGCCAGGTCCAGCTGGCCCATCTGGCCCCCTTGGGCCAGGTCCAGGTGGCCCATCTGGCCCCTGTGGGCCAGGCCCATCTGGCCCCTGTGGGCCAGGCCCATCTGGCCCCTGTGGGCCAGGCCCACCTGGCCCGCTTTCAAGAGCGGCCGGGGGTTAAAGTAACGAGTACGGGGGAAACAGGGGAAATAGAATCACCCCGTTCAATGTGCCGGAAGCTGGTTTGAGGTTGTTGGGCGGCTTGGGTTGTTCCATTGGGCGCGTTGGGCGGCTCAAGTTGGTTGGTTGGCTAGGCTGGGCTTGGTGGTTGGGTTGGGTTGGGTGGTGGGTTGGGTTGGGTTGGGCGGCGGCTGGTCTGGTAGGTGGGTAGGAGTGGGCGGTTGGCTGGTGGGGTTGGTGAGGTGGTGGTTGGGGAGGGAATTGGAGGAGGGGGGGGGGGGGGGGGGGGGGAGGGCCAGTTGAAGCAATTGGCGGGGGGGGGGGCTTCAAGCTGATGTCATGTCCACAATCCATTGTGGACATGACATCATCCCTACGTATATAGGTCAGGGGTGTGTGGTCCCCCACCTATATACATAGAAAGGTGTGGTTTGCACACCCTTTCTATGTATATAGGTGGAGGACCGCACACCCCTACCTATATACATAGATCAGCGGTGTACCAATCTATGTATACAATGGGGTGCACGCCCCGCCAATTCACATAGAGAAGGGCGTGCAGATTGCACACCCTTTTTGGAACGATGGGAGTGGATTTATCAATCCCCTTCTGACATGCAAAGATAGTCTGTTGGAGCAGTTTGACCCAATCATCCTTTGATTGTTGTTTATTGCTTGAGAAGGCGTAAACCTTACCCAATACAAAGAGTTTGAATTGGTTGGGATGTTTGGAGTTGGCTGGAGCAGGTTCAAGCTTGGTACAGAAGTGTAGATCAATTTGACCGGTAGGAAAGTAGAGTTCATGACTGGATGGGTACCAGGATAGGATGGTATTCTTGACGATAAACCAGCTGTTGACAGATTGAGGCTGGGGGAGCTTGCAGGAGTGACACTGGGTGAGCATACTGGCCTTGATGGATTTGCCTTCATCATCTATTTCTCTCTTGTTACTCTTAAGGAAGGCGTAGAAGAAGAGATGGGCGCTGGTTAGATAGACATAGCCCTTGAGGAGGAGCAAGCGTAAGAGCCAGGCAGGGTATTTGGCCAAGAGGGTCTCATCAGATGGGAGATGGAAGATCTGTTGAAGTTTTCTGGATAAGAGCAGACTATGTTTGTTGGGATGATTATGAGAATATTGGTGCCGGGATTTTTGTTGAGGGGTGATGGATTGATGGGAGAGGTGGGGTTGGAAGATTGGTTGGGGAGGATGAGGGTGGCAGTGGTGGACATGATAGATTGAGGGTTAAAGGATATTGGTTCAGGTAGACTGGAGGATAGTATATGAGGGTGGCTGGGGGTCACTACTTGCGCAAGTAATGGGGCAAACGCAAGCAATTGAGAAGGGCACCAGGATGAATGCTGGGACTCCCTGCGGGCTACACAAGGGGGCCATCTTGAGGCCAAAAAGGGACCTAATATTGAAATTTATTCCTCAATAATAAGCTTCCTCTAGTGAAAACCAATCTGCCTGAATCTCATCTCATATCACCCTTGTTGTTTTTATTCAGGTCTCCATACTCTCACCTCACCGTCTACTGCAGAAGTGAGCCGCTGCTAAGTTTGTATCTACTTCAAGGGAATCATATACAAACAAATAGGTATGTTGCAACCAACAAGAAGAAAAAACTTGTATGTGTTAGGTCTCTGCTGCAGCAGCTGAAACCTAAAATATTGAATTTCTATTGGTTCCCAGAACATCATACTTGGAATCCAGGGGTGGCACAAAGTAACACCAACCTATCCTGCCCTTTGTCCCAAACAAGTAAACTACCTCCAGTAAGTCAAGATTTCTAGCTTCTTCCTATCCTTAGCTGACTTGAGATTTGTATCCCCCATTAAGATTTCATCAAAAAGGTTGTACTTGATATGGGACTTATTATCAAGATGAAAAAACCTGTTTTTCAAATAAAACCTCACAGAAAGCGCGACTCAATGTTTGTTTTTTTACCTGTTTCTTACTAACTGGAAACTGATAATTATCATTGTTTTATTTGCTCCTTTTTATTTGATTTTGAATTGGCATTTTATTTTATTCTTCTTTGGGACATTTGGCCTCTTGTGACAACCATGTGACTCTGCATGGCGATACTGATCTTCAACGTACATCTATGGTGTCAGCCTTAGAGTCATCACAACTGACCTAAAGCTTGCCTTATTCCCTTTTTCTCCCAATGAATAATGAACAATAGCCTTATATATTTTTATCCTCAATCTTAATCACCATTTTGACTGAAAATTCTGTTTCCTCATGAAATTTTGACCATAGTGTTCACTGAACTCTTTGTAATTGCTCAACTCCTTCATAGAGTAATTAAATAAATAATTCTACGCCACAACTAGTTGAGCAAGTAAACCAAGGCCAGCCAACCACATCTACATGTGAGATTACATAAGCAAACCTTGAAAATTTTCGAAGTTGGTGTATCCTCCATTGCAGGGAGGATACACAACCTGCAGACACCCAGAACCACCAACTCAGATCACCAAGGATTAATCAAGTTACAGCTCACCACTCTAACCAACCAAAGGCCTCTTTCACCCAGTACCTCACCAGGATTTTCAGCAAGTCCCCTTTCTGAACCTTGCTCTTCTGACAGTAGTACTTCTCTGTCTCCTCTTCTTCCCTTTCCTTTTCCCTTTCCTCATCCATCAGCAAATCAGATCAATCCAAGCTCCAATCATCAGATCAGATCAGCTTCAACCATCCTCAGAGATAAACCAGCTTTGCTTCAGTCTTTTTCTGTGGTTTTTCCTTGAAACAAACAACATGGGTTTCCCTCTAAAGACCCTTGACTATCTTGCTTGACATAGTCTAAAGAACTGGGCTGATTAGACTTGTCTTCTCAGATACCTTCCAAGTTTCCTTTGTGTGAAGAGGCTGTTGCTTTCTCAAAGACTCTGGCACAGTTTATCCAACTTTTCAAGTTGTTGATCATCATAATGCAAGCACTCAGATTACTTGAATCACAGATCAATCAATAATCTTTTCCCCTTTTCCCTCTTTTCCCCTTGCTCTTCTTTAACAGTTGTTTTCTTTATCCCTTGAAATACAACTGTTTCCCCCCATTCTTGTGTCCTGTTGTCACTTTAGAGACCCAGGCTCACATGTGGCTGTTGCTTAGTTTAGTGCCCAAAGACTCCATCAAAGAAGAAGATCAAATGCCAATTCCTATTGTAGAAGATAATTAAACAGGGAGACCTGGACTGAATCAATTATCTGCAAGCAACCAATCTGTCACGCTACAACTCTCACTCTCAGCCAAACCCGGCTCAGCATTTCCATATGCATCAAACTTCAAATGTAACACTCAGTTTTGAACTTTCAAAGGACCAAATGCGTGACACCTAATCAACGGGACACTCATCAAAACTCATTACCCAATCCGGTCCCTGATTCGAAGATTTCCCTTTCCGGTGATTCGACAGCTCTTCGACGCTTATCCAATAACCCTTACTCGGACTAGCTCGCATGCCTCAACTCTCAGCTTGGCGCTTAACCTTTTCAATCAAGCCTCGCACTTACCACTTACATCACCTGGGAATCTCTGTCTTGTATCTTCGAATTAATTGTCATATCATCGATTATGCTTTCACTTGACTTTCTTTCAATCACTCGTGTACATCTAAATGCGAGTAAATACTTTCCTTACTCATCTTCACGAAAGCATCATGTCAATACTTGCCTATAAAAGCAACTGTACCTTCTTTACATTTCTTTGTTCTTCACTTAATTAATATAACATTGTTTTACGTTACCTTTCCTTAATCAGCCATCACCCTGATTACTTCGAGTCCCACCTGAGCCCAGTATTAGTCTGTACTTCTCATCTTCGAAGTTAGTCTTGAATTTATCTTCGAGAATACTTCGACTCGAAGATATCCTCAAGTTGCTTCAAAGAATATCTTTGACTCATCCTCCAGTCCCCTTTGCGCTTCGATCAACCAAATCCCCATCTGTACGTTGGGTTGGTCGCATGACACAATCCTACACAATCCCCTGATTGTCTATGCCAATGTCATACCAATTGATCTTTTCCCTGCCATCACACAAGAAGTTGAAGAGGCAATTGCAGAAAGAAAGCGTCTATGGAAGAAATACAAGAAGCAAAAAAGTAAGAAAAACTTGACTCCAACAAAACAGGCTAGTATTCCTATTATTCCTTGAGCCCCTACCAAAATCCCTCAGTTTCTGCACATGTGGAAAAGAACTTCCAACTATACAATCATGGTCACATTCACATCTTTGATAGGGCAACCAACAAGTTGATTTCTGATATACACTTTACGGATGTCTCTCAAATAGATAAGAACAAACTAGATGATCTTAAATTCCTTTGCTCTTTTTTGAATGATGTCAAAAGTTTTGTTATGCCAGTGGCATCCAAGGGAATTTCTATCTAATGTAAATCAAACATTCTAGATTTATTCCCCTTTTTTTTGCAAAAGGCCAATCTTGTGCAGGAACAATGTGGGCTATTGGTTTGAGGATGCCAATGAAGAAATTCAAAATTCTTGGCAGATATACAAAAAAGGCTAACATACAGAAGTTCCCAAGAGAATACCAACTTCACATTGTGGATTTTTGTTGAGCCAATCATGTCTTGTGGAAAATGTTCCATCAGTTTGGAGATTTTGCTCTTCAAACCAACCTAGGTTTCATGAAGAAATTCAATATCTCCTCCTTGGATACTTAAAATTATTTGGATGATAATAGTTCCCCTTTCAATTTCTCTTCCAATCTTACTTTCACTTCCAATGGTTTCTTCAATCACACCCACAAAGAACAAGGTGTGATTGTCACCTTCCTTTTGATTTTCTTCTTTCAATCCCCGCAGTCAAAAGAACTGGAAGGCTGGCTTTACCATCAGATGGGTATGATGTCTCTGGTGGTCAAGTTATTTTTTGTGACTGTAAGTTTGGGGTCAATTTCCAACCAAACATGATTTGTAAGATGATCTTTAGTCAAAGAGATTATGTTCATGGTACTCTCAAACCACAAGAACCCTTGAATATTTTATAAATGAAATAACTTATTGATATTATAATAATTAATACTTATAAGATGTGTCAATGACAAATGACACAATTATAACATAATATCTTTATAAATATTAATAACACATCTTGCAATATAATTACTATGATGTGATCAATTACCACTAAGGACTACTGATCAAAGATGTGTCCCATCACACTGCCCTAGTAGAAATAACATCATAACCTTAACAGATCATCCCAAAAGGATCTGTCTTCCCCCTGCAGCTCCCCAGCACCTCCCTGGTCCTGGAAGCGCTCACAGTTCCCCTGAGGAGATCTTACAATATATAAACAGACTGTAAAAAGTTGTCTATCCCTCAGAGAATATTTAGAACACACCAGCACAGTACATACCTTTGGGTTATTTACCTTTCTTAGTTCCCCATTCTCCACCAATACCCAAATTCTGGATAATCTATATATAGTGTAATACTGCTCTATCCTCAAGAATTGACCACACCTTACCTTCTTCAATAAGGTAAGAACAACAAACCCAAGTGAGTAACTCCTTGGATGCCTATTAATAATTTGTATTGATTTGGATGCACCCTTTTTAGAGCAAGCCTCTCAGAAAAGACTTACTGATTGAGGATGAATCCTTTGTATAGGATATTATATCAAAAAACCACTTTTAAATCAACCACCTGAGTTAGTTACAGTCATTAACCACGGTTAGTTTCACACCCAGGCTGACAGACATGAAATTTGCATTAGAATGTGATAAATAAAATCCTAAAGCAAACCAAATACGGGTGTTGATGAACGCACGCCAACGCCAACCCTGTCAGCTTGCTACTAGTTCAGAGACAACCTGACTAGAACAAAAATAAACATAAAAGAAAAAATATAGTATTAATCATTTAACAAAGAGTAATAAATGAATAATAATAAGATAAAGCAGCATAAAGAAGTAATATGTAAATAATAAATACATTATTACATAGTAAATTAATAATAAATAAACAAATACAATATTAAGTATAAAACAATGAATATGTTAATAAATAATAAGATAAATGGAAAAAATTATTGCATAATCTTAAAGAGCGTGTAAAATAACCTAGGGTACTTCAGCCAAAGTACCCCAGATAACTTAAAACTTCTAGTAGTAAAACAACTTGAAAGAATATTACCACTAAAGCGCTGAATTAATTATTATACATTAAAATACAGAATAAAAACCATAAATGCATGTAAAAAACCACGAAATAACAATTTATTTAAATAAGAAACATAATAAAATAAATACATATGACATTAATAATATAAGTATATAATACTAGTAATATACTATATTATCTATCTATTTATTTATTTTATTTAATTAAATACTAAGTACACTAAGGATGATTCAGAGGGACAAAGACCACGAACCAGAGGAAGGAAATAACATGAGAACCTTCTGAAAATAACAATTGAACAACTGTTCAAAATAAATGTATTACATCCTTAGGGGGAAATTATTGATTGACAGATCTCTGCAGTCATGCATTCCCAAAGAGCCTGCATGACAGGGATCAAACAAGAAGCTCTTGAAGCGCCTACAGAACAAACAAATACATGTATTACAAATTGTACACAATACAAAACAATTAAACTCTGACAAATGTGATCAACAGGTACATGTGATATTTAATCAATACATTTTGACATATAGTTAAAACCTTAGATCAACACATCTAACAAACATTGTCAGAGGTTCAGAAGCGCCTCAAGATGCCAGAAAAAGAGCTTAGACAGGCTGTACCCATAGTAGACAGCCTGTACATATGGAAATTTGATTAAACAACTACATACATTTGTATTAAATCTTAACCCCTTCCTTTTAAATGTTCCCATAGCCAAAAAAAAATCTTGTGTTTCGCCATCAGGGCTCCAGAAAGGCATTTAAGGAGCCCTTGTTCCCCCTGTATTTTGCCTCCTCATGCTTTAATATATATACTACCACCTTTACCCACTTACATAGCTTTTACAATTGTTATTCTGTCTGGTAAGGTCCTAGTATCTGTTCTTTAGCCCCTTGTTACTCTCTTGAAATTGCCCAGTGTCCATCCAACTCTTCCAACACCCTTTCCAAGCGCTTCCAACTGCCCAATTTTCCCCTGGAAGAACCTCAAGTCTGTAAGGGTAATTTATTACTAGTAAGTAGATAAACCTTTCTCTTGTGATTCTCCCCCCATCTTTTATCTGGGATTTAAAACACCCCTGTTTACAGGCCCCAGTGTGTTCAGGTACCTAAATCCTCTGCTTGGAAGATACCTTTGAGGGATTAAACACCCCTGATTTATCAGGCCCCTCATAATTTTAATTATATTAAATTTATTTAATATAATTAATTATCTTTAACCCCTCATACCTCATATCCTTATTGGTATTACCTTTTATAAAATCCTCCCAAGAGCTTTCTTTGCTCTTTATATCTTTTTTTTGCACCTTGTGTAGCTAGAAGGAGTACTCCTTGGCATTACAGAGGCTGACAAACCCGCACGCCAATTTTTTTGGCGTGCGGGGCCTACACACCATTTTTTTTTGGCGTGTAGGGTCTACACGCCAAAAAAAATGGCGTGTGGGAGCGCACACCAATTTTTGGCGTGCGGGTCTCACACACCCTTTTTTTTGGCGTGTAGGCCCTGCACACCAAAACAAATTGGCGTGCGGGTCCCACATGCCAGTTGTTTGGCATGTGGGACTTGCTCACGTTATCAAACCAGTTGACCGGTTTGATGACGTGAGCACGTCCCCACACGCCAATTGTTGGCGTGTGGGAACGCTTGTCGGCCGGCCAGGAGGAGCTCCTGGCCAATGAACTTGTACTACCTCGTTGGCCGGGAGGACTTCCTCCCGGCTGAAAAGGTTATACAACCTTGTCAGCCAGGAGGAAGTCCTCCTGGCCAACAAGGTTGTATAACCTTGTCAGCCGGGAGGACTCTCTCCTGGCTGACGAGGTTGTATAACCTTGTCGGCCAGGAGGACTTCCTCCCGGCCGACAAGGTTATACAACCTCGTCGGCCAGGAGGAAGTCCTCCCGGTTGACAAGGTTGTATAACCTTGTCAGCTGGGAGGACTTCCTCCCGGCTGACAAGGTTATACAACCTTGTCAGCCAGGAGGAAGTCCTCCCGGCCAACGAGGTTATACAACCTGTCAGCTTTCTGTACTCTACTTCACTTGTTGTGGCGTGTACAGTAAGGACTAAAAGAATAATTTTACACTCAAAGTGTAATAAAGCAATTTCCAATAAGAATAATAACTTAAGTGTTATAAAAACACTAAGTATCAAAAAAGAACAGGTTATTACCCTGCTGCCAAAACTTCTATTAAGGGAATAAATCCTTAGAAAGGCTAACCAGATTGATACACGGTTCTTCCAATCCAATTAAAGGTATTTAATTGATTGGGGGGGGTTTGTTTTGAAGAATTTTAACTATATAAGGTAGTATATAAATAAAGGCCAGTCCTCCTTACTTACAGGAGAAGGTGAGCGCCTTTGTAGCTTATAATAAGTTATCTGGTGTAGGTTAAAATTGATGGGGGGAGGATCTCTTCAAGTTGGTGAAGAAACGTCCTCCTTAAATAATAAATATTTTGTATTAATCCCTCTGCAATTTATTTGACATTGGGGATTGGGGAAATGTTTACAGGTGAATCTGATCAGCCTGTTCGTGGTAAGAAGTGAAATATGGTCTCATTTTTAATTTAAATGATGCCATATTTATTTCACATTAATTAAATTAATTTAATGTCTATTTTTCTTACTTAAACTAAATAATTTTTAATCACATGTACATGTAACTTCCTTTGGGGTTAGTGCTTGGAGAAGCGCTTGCTCTGGAGAGTTAAACATGTGGGAATTAATTTATAAGTCATTATTGCATAATTATTATACTTTACATAAAGATTTACCTTTATTTAAGTGTAATTTTATACTATAAATTACTATGGGTTCATCTTGGAGCTTTCATGATTTTCAAGAAGAAAACTATGACAATAAATGGTTCTTTATCCATTTATTGCATGTTTGAAAATTAATTTTCCAAAGATTTTAATTAATTAAATTATAACTTAATTTTGGTAAAAAATAGATATAATTTAAATGAATGATTTTTATTGAATGTGGTCATGAGTGTGGCTTGAACTCAGGTCCTTATGTTTATAACAGTTATTACTGAGCCAGTCTCTAACTGTTAGACTATTGTACCATTTGATAAAATGATAAGGTCTAATTTTGTTGTGTTAACACTATTAATGTAATAAAAGATAATAATAAAAATAAAGAATAATTTTCATTATTCAAGCTTGCATTTTCAAGTGTTACATGTTACACCTTACATGTAATATCTTGGTGGCTGACAAGGTTGTAAGACCTTGTCAGCCGGGAGGACTTCCTCCCCGCCAACAAGGTTATACAACCTCGCTGGCCAGGAGGAAGTCCTCCCGGCCAACGAGGTTGTATAACCTTGTCAGCCGGGAGGACTTCCTCCTGGCTGACAAGGCTATACAACCTTTTCAGCCAGGAGAAAGTCTTCCTGGCCAACAAGGGTGTATAACCTTGTCGGCCGGGAGGACTCCCTCCTGGCTGACAAGGTTGTATAACCTTGTCGGCCAGGAGGACTTCCTCCCGGCCAACAAGGCTATACAACCTTGTTGGCCAGGAGGACTTCCTCCTGGCTGACAAGGTTGTGTAACCTTGTCAGCCGGGAGGAAGTTCTCCCGGCTGATGAGGTTATACAACCTCGTCAGCCTAGAGGACTTCCTCCTGGCTGACAAGGTTGTGTAACCTCTTCAGCTGGGAGGAAGTTCTCCCGGCTGACAAGGTTATACAACCTCGTCAGCCTAGAGGACTTCCTCCTGGCCGACAAGGTTGTGTAATCTCGTAGGCCGGGAGGAGCTCCTCCTGGCCGGCCGACAAGCATTCCCACACGCCAAACAATTGGCGTGTGGGACCCACACGCCAATTTGTTTTGGTGTGCGGGGCCTACACGCCAAAAAAAAAGGGCGTGTGAGACCCACACGCCAAAAATTGGTGTGCGCTCCCACAGGCCCTTTTGTTTGGCGTGTATACCCTACACGCCAAAAAAACATGGCGTGTAGGCCCCGCACCCCCAAAAAGATTGGCGTGCTGGTTGGCGTTGGCGTGCGTTTATCAACGCCCACCAAAGAACATCAGACCAACCGCCCACACCACCACCACTTCCTCAGGCTCTAATGTGCAAATGTACACAGGCTACTGATGGAGCACTATTCTTTTTGAAATTCACTTTGATGATCATTTTTGTACATGTTTTGTAGTATGTCTAGAAGGGGCTTTGATAAATGCACACCAATTTCGTTTGGCGTGCAGGGCCTACACACCATTTTTTTTGGCTTGTAGGCCCCGCACGCCAATTTTGTTTGGCGTGCAGGTCCCACACGCCAATTTTTTGGCGTGTGGGGCTTGCTCACGTAATTGAAACGGTGGACCGGGTTGATTAAGTTAGAAGATCCCCAGAAGCCAACAAAATTGGCGTGTGGGAAATCTCGTCAGCCGGCCAGGAGGAGTTCCTCCTGGCCAACAAGGTTGTATAACCTTGTCAGCCGGGGGGACCTCCTCCTGGCCAAAGAGGCTATACAACCTTGTCAGCCAGGAGGAGTTCCTCCTGGCCGACAAGATTGTATAACCTAGGAACTCCTCCCGGCTTACAAGGTTATACAGCCTTGTTGGCCAGGTGGAACCCCTCCTGGCCGGCCAACAAGATTTCCCACACACCAATTTTGTTGGCGTGTGGGGATCTGCTAAGGTAATCAAACCGGTCCACCGGTTCAATTACCTGAGCAAGTCCCACACGCCAATTTTTTGGCGTGTGGGACCCGCACGCCAAACAAAATCGGCGTGTGGGACCTGCACGCCAAACAAAGTTGGTGTGCGGGGCCTAAACGCCAAAAAAAATTGGCGTGTGGGACCCACATGCCAATTGTTTGGCGTGCGCTCCCACACACCAATTTTTTTGGCGTGTAGACCCTACATGCCAAAAAAAAATATTGGCGTGTAGGCCCTGCACGTCAAAAAAAATTGGTGTGCGTTTATCAACGCCCGTCTAGAAGAACATTAAAAGCTGGTTCACTTACAATCTTATCAAAAGCTGGTTCACTTACAATTTTGTTTCTATTTACTATTTATTCCCCTTTTTGTTTCTGAATTCTAAACTCTTCATTTACAATGCTTTGACTATTAATGATTGAATCTTTCATTTTGTGGTTTATTCTTTAATATCTTGTAAGTTAATCATGATAACAATCAATTCAAGCAGGGAAAAAGAGCCATGGGATTAGTAAGCTTCGGAATTGATTTTAAGAATTAAAACAGGTCACCAACAATGACCAAATGGAATTTGCCTTGAATAAATAAATTCAGTGTGCAGATTAGTTTTCTGTCAACAGGGGGAATTGAAGATGATATATTGTTCCTATTTGCAATAAACATCTGACGTGGAGCCAAACTTCAACCAGAGACTTTTGTCAAGTCCTCACTTCAGAATCAACTCTCCAATTAATTTATTTTCTGTTGAACCAAATGTATCTCAATCTAGTCAACCAACACCAATTCCCAATCAAGATGGAAAAATGACTGATTCATCAGGTGGCCATACCCACAGATCTTCCCAAGTCACCACACCTATAAGGCAATCTGGAATGATTCATCCTTTTCCAGATTCACACCGGTAAATTGTGCAACCACTTCTATCACAAAGAAGTCACATTGCATCAGCATCATTCGTATCAAATTCCCAATCAAGCACATGAACAGACCCTACATCAGAATCTTCAAATGAAGAACAAAGCACTCCACTCCCTGGAAAAAAAAGAAAAGCAATACTCTGAGTCAGCCCATATAAACCTCTGAAGTTCCAAGCTCACAGTTGATTGATCTTGCTCAAGACTTGGATGACAAAAATTCAAAGGCAAAACCCAAATGTAGAAAGACACAACCTGAATTTGACAATCCAAAGGATGTTTTTTTCCAAACCAACTTGGTGTTCAGGTGATGTGTGTATTTCTTGATAGCTGAGTTTTTGAAATGAATGTATGCTGATATAACTGTTAAAAAAAGCTGTTATGTAAAATACCATCAACCTATACCTGCTTGTGGTGCAAGAATGATGTCAAGGTGTCTGAAATCAGCTTTTCAAATCTTTGTACTCATTGTGATGGTTCCTGTCAAAAAGGAAGGATTTCTCATGGATGCCCCAAATTTCATCAAGCAATCACTTCTGGCACCAAGCTTCCACCAAAAGCACTTGAAGAGTACAGAATAAAACAGACTACCCAATCTGGATTGCTCGCCAAACATTTTTCCCCTGTTGAAAAGTATGATAACCAGGTTCTCAATCAGATAATAACTCTATGGCTGTTACAACAACCATTACCTTGGAATTGTGTTGAAGACCCCTATCTCCAAGCTGCCTTCTCCTATTGTCAAGCTGGAGCAAGTGTGTTTAAACAAAAGTGGGCTGCAACTTCTGGAAGAGTGGTATACTTGGATTTACAAGAGGCTATGATCTGCCAGTTGAAGGTGAGTGAAACCATTGCATTCAATTACATGTAAAAAATATACTTATTTCCCTTTAAAAAAACATTTCTACAGGATTCTGAGAGCAAGTTTGGCTTGATACACAATGTTTGGAACACAAAAGGAAATAGCTTTGGATTTTTTGGAGCTTCTTTCTCTTTTATTGATAAGGATTGGAACTATCTAGTGCTGCATTTGACTCTCAAGCTAGTTGCCTGGCACCATGTCAGCCTGGGTGTGGAACTAACCATGGTTAATGGTTGTAACTGAATCAGGTTGATGGTTTTTAAATTGTTTTATTGGTGAAATATCCTGTAGAAAGGATTAATCCTCAATCAGTAAGTCTTGTCTGAGAGGCTTTCTCTAAAAAGGGCGCATCCAAATCAATACAGAGTAGTAATAGGCATCCAAGGAGTTACTCACTTGGGTTTGTGGGTTCTACCTTATTGAAGGTAGTTTGTGGCCAATTCTTGAGGATATAACAGTATTAAACTATAGAGTATCCAGAATTGGGGTATTTTTGGAGAATGGGAACTAAGCAAGGTAAATAACTCTAAGGTATGTACTGTGCTAAGGTGTTCTAATATTTCTCTGGGGGATAACAAAATGTTTACAGTCTCTTTATATATTGTAAGATCTCCTCAGGGGGGAACTGTGAGCGCTTCCAGGACCAGTGTGGGCCTGGGTCTCTTATGTGACTGCAGGACACAAGGAAATGGCATTATAAAGCCAGATAATTAAGAGTATTATGTAACTCAAGGCTCAACTTTATAATAAAAGGAGCTGGTTGTCTGAGGAAAACCTCCAACCTAGAAATAGGTTGGCAACAAAGGCTATTTAAGGGTGAGAGGGTTTGTTTAACCAATAAGGGAGGACAGATTCTCTTCCTTTGTTTAAGGGCAATGGTTGGTGGAATAATAAAGTATGGAATGGTGCTGGATAAACAGGTTACTGGCTAGAAGGTTACTTCAAAGATTTTTTAAGGCAATACTAAGAATGTAATTCTAGTGGTGACTTAGAAATATGGGTGAAAAACCAAAAAGGCAGTAAAGGGGTATGTTTATGTATTTTGTTCCCTTCAGCTTAAAGTACTCTTTATATAGTACTTGGCTAGGTGCTTTATTGCCTGTACAAGTACATGTGTAATTCTCAACCTCCATGTTGAATTACTATGTGGGCTTTAGCAGTATGTAGCTACTCAACAGACCATGTGCTTTGTCAGCCTCCCTGATGCCAAGGACAAGTCCTTCTAGCTACAGGTGGTGCAAGGATAGATGGAAAGAGTATAAAGACTCTGGGTAAGGTACAAAAGGTGCAATTCCCAAAAGATATGGGGGAATTGTGCCGTAAAAATTTAGAGAAAATAAGGTAATAATTATATTAAATAAATTTAATATAATAAAAACCAGAGGGGCCTGATAAATCAGGGGTGGTTTAGATCCCTCTAAGATATCTTACAAATAAATGCAGAGGATTTAGGTACCTGGAAAACTGGGGCCTTTTGGAACAGGGGTGGTTTAATCCCAGGAATGGAAATGGGGGAATATCTTCAAGAAAAAGGGTTATTACTTACTAGTAATAAACCTTGAGGGATCTTGGGGATATTCTGGGTGAAACTGGACAGTTTGAAGCGCTTGGATAGATGGATGGTGGAGCTTGATGGGCACTGTGAAGTTGTTGGGGAAGACAGGGCTAAAGAATAACTACTAAGAAGCTTACCAGACTGTGTTATAAAGATGTATATATCTAATAAGAAGTGGGTAAGGTTGTTAGTGGGTATTGGAAAGCATGAGGAGCCTTCTTTGGGCGGTTGAAGAGCTCCTTAAATAGTCTTGAGTTCCCCCTGGGGACCCTGTAGGTATTATTGGCCAACTTGTGGGATCTTTGGACCACATTTTGGCCATTTTTGCTTTCTTGGTGACGCTTCAGCAGCCCCTGCTTTGAATACACGTCACCAATTGATTTTATTAATGTATTTTATTATTATTTATATATTTATATTGACTTACAGTCTGTAGTACATTAGTACTGTTTGTTACAGATTAATACTAGTGGCTTATTTGTATTTATAATAAGCCACAGTATTTTTTGTACTGTTTGTTCAATCAATATATTTTATTTGTATGTATAAATAAATACTACTATTCAATATATTTAATTATTTAGTCCCCAGTAATCTTCATTACATATGTAACATATGTAATGAGGTCACTGGGGCGTGTTCTTGCTGATTTGGGTGTACCTGAGTGACTGTGGAGTCCGCGTGCCAAGCTGGGAGCCTGTGAGGGGCTTGATGCTTGCTCGGGGGCTTATATCCCAACTTTGACGCGGGATTTCAGTCACGCGGGTTGAACTTGAAGTTCTGCGGACTGCGGTACGCGGGGTTTGAGTAAAACACGGTGTATTTACACTATCTCCCCCAATTTACACAACACCTCATTTCCATGACTGGAAATGGGGTTTAAGCATATGTATATATATATATAAGCATTTAATCAATGCAAGTGCCTTTTTATTAAAGGTACTTGCTAATTCTTCTTTGCTAATTTACATAGTGAAGGAGTGAGAATTAGGGGTACCTGTGAGTGAGGTACCCTAGGTTATTTTTAGTGTAGATTCAGAATATCAAATAACATTCAAACTATTATTTGATATTCTATATTTTTTATAATAATTTTTTGTAGGAAACTTGTGACAGGTTGCTCTGTCATAGTAGCAAGCTGACATGCTTTGTAATTAGTCTAACACATGGTGTTTGAGGCTTAGTATTGAAACAAGTGGCTTGGCATTATTAATCTGGAATATCCACTTGGCTTAAAGCAGAAACCATTCAGTGGTACTTTTTCAGTATGTGTTACAGTATCATATATGGGTTATGTCTTTTATCTAGATTATAATCCTTATCTTTTCATGGATAAGGTGATTATCCTATATGTTTCACATATTATAATGTATGTGCTTTATCCTTTATGGGTTATTTGGTATTACATATGTTACATAGTATCAGTTTCCATTGTAAGGTGTATCTTTTGTTGATTTGAAGTCTTTAGGGCAATAGTTGTTGGCCTAGAGGTAATTTTAGAACAGCATTATTTTCTATAAGGCTGACAACTTGTGTCATAAGACATCAACCTTTATTTTGGTTCACAGATTTGAGTCAAGAGAAGTGGAATGGTTTTTCCTTTCTTCAGTGATTGAAATAATTTGATTGACAAAATAAAAGGAAAACCGGTGCTGGAGTTGAGACCTCAAGTTTTGATTGAGCTCTGATTTTGCAATTGTATTGAATATGGTATTGAATAGTGGTCTGATTGGGAAAAAAAATGATGGAATTCAATAACAACTACTTCCTGGTTGACAATACTAGATATTTTAATTGACATGATACCCAAAAGATACTAGAAAGATGATAGATATAAAAGACCCATGCTCCCTTCTCCATAAAGCCAAATTGTATGATGGCTGGTTTTAATTTTGACTAAAATTTAGCCCCATAAATTATTGTACTTTTGGAAAGTTGTAAGTGATTGGTCATATTGTTATTTCAAAATTACATATCATCAGGATTCACCCAGATACAACAAATTGATTTCATCAATTCTCATCAAGATGATTCAAAATCTATAAGATCAAATATGCACACATACCAAGTGTCCTAGAAGATTGAGAATGGGAAAGCAAGCATAGGGAAGAACAGGGTATGAATCTTCATAAATCAGGGGTAAAATGTGAATATATTTTTCAACACAAATAAATTGATTGATGAACTAGGATATATGATTATATTTTCATTGGAATGGTTACTCAGCATGATTAAAAATAACCTGAATCCAACAATATGTTATTAGGATACAGTTTTAATTGATTTATGTGTTTCCTTTCATATACATGAAGATTTTCATCTGAATTTGGGTATTCCTTACGGTTTGAAGGATTTTACTTACCATTTGGAAAATTATTAATTAAATATACAGAAATAATTCAACTTTGGAGGAATAATATGAAAATAAGATACTACATTGACAAATGTTAAGACTCCATTTCAACCAGTGCACGCAATTGTGTGAAAAGGGACTTCCCACAATAACGGTTTCAAGCAAGTTCTTACCTTGATTTGTATTTTCTAGGACAAACCACGTCAAGCATTGACAAAGAGTAACATCCAGATAAATAAAGCGGACTACCAAACAGGTAAGTAATGCTACCCAATTCAAATGATACTGAGAATAATACTGATCTTGGTTTTTTACCACTCAAAAGTATTAACCTCAGTACCAACAAACCATTAGGCCCAATTGGCTCCAGACTCAGTAAAAGGATTACTCACCTCAGTAGCAAAGGTGAGTAAAACTTACTTCAGATTTTGCAAAAGCAAAATTGAGCAAAAGACTTCTGGATGAAATCATTGTATTTCATTAGACTCAATCAACCAGAAAAGTCTTGCCAATTGCATTACCCTCTAGCTCCCTTATCACCTACCAAAGTAGTGTTGACTGCATTTTGCTCTTAGGTAAAGAGCTGTTCTTTATATCATTATCATTTCATCCCATTTCTTCTATTCTACACAACTTGTATATAAAGGATTTGTTTTATATTCATCTAAAAAGAAATACACTCTTAGTGTTCTAAAATTTTTAATAAATGCTGTAGAAGTGGGAGATACATTCTAAATACAGTGTTGATACTTTGAGGTTGGTTGAGAGATAAGTGAAGGCACCTCTATAAAGGTTCCACATTTTTTCCTGCTGGCAGGACACAAAAACTGCAGACACTCAGAACCACAAGCTCAAAAACTCAAGGATCAAGAACATGGCAGCTCACCACTTCTTTCACCCTGCATGTCAGCCCCCGTCCCTTATGTGACGCGGGGTCGAATAACAGATATATATATTATACTGTATGCAGTATAATATCCTGTAATTTTATGGTCTCACTATAACCTGTGAGGCCAGTGGAAATAAGCTCCTCTACGCTGAAAGAAGAGAAGCTGGCACCTTTGTGTAATAAGGGAACGTGGCTATGTCAAAGCTCTACACAATTTGCCTCAACAGCTCCTTGAGAGTGGGAGAGGAATTATAGTCACTTGAATAGAGATTCTAGTGACTAGGAAAAGGGATAAAGGATAAGGAATAAAGGAAATTGGTTGATTATAATACACCCCACTCACTAAAACAATAGTAAGGTAAGCAGGTTTGTATGGTAATAATCTGGGGGAAATTCCCTTTAGAAGGAAATCTCAGCCTCTTAAATATTACACATTATGTTATCCCCAATGTAATAACTCAAAGAGTTTATATTACATGGGGTAAGTTATGATAATAGTCTCCTTGTAGGAGAGATAACTAAATTGTAATAATGTAGGGTAAATTCATGGAGAGATATTAATCTCTCCTTAAATTAAAATTTCCAAATATTAGTTAGTTTATTAAAAGGATAAACATTAGATAAAATAATTATAAAAATTATGAGTCATGTGGGAATTGAACTTATAAATTTATTATAATTTACTTGGTCCATTTATTCCTTTTTATTTTTGTAAAGACAAGTCCTTAACCATTGGGTTAGGTGACTTGTATTATTTTGTAGACATGTGGGCTTATTGTCTCAATGTCTGACACTGTAAATCCTAAATTATTTTAATTAATTACCCTTTGGCATATTTTTTATCTAACACTAGAAAAACAACACTCAAGGAACTGCAGGAAGTTGAAATGCAAACATAGGCCCCTTTGTACTTTTGCATGTCACCTGCCTGTAGTTTCTTGAGATTTGTGCATAGTGTAATTGTTTTTGTTCTTTTTTCATCCCTATTTATCTGTGCCTTATCCTTCTTCTTTCTGTTAAATTTCCATCCATGATCAAACCTTCATTATATGAAAGATCATTCCATTCATAACCCACTGCGAAATCAATAAGCTTCGTTCCAAATCTTTTTCTGATTTTTTTCTTTATAAAATGGGCTGCTTGAACACTGTCTTTTCAGGTTCCTTCAATTTTTCTGTTGTGAGAAAAGACTTTTGTATTTCTAAAATTCTCTTGCACAGCTCAGCCAATGTTTGTAGTTTATTCTTTAAAATTAATAAATGCAATAAGATTAACAATTGCAAAGCATAATCAAAGATAAAATCCTGCTTTGCCTACATCTCTCTTTCTTCTTCTTTTTTTAATCATGTGTCTCTCTGAAATACAAGTTATCATGTATTCTATTTTTAACTGAAGATACCCAGGCCCATAAACTGGCTTGTAAATCAGAAAAAAAACATACCCTAGATGTTTTAGCTGGTACTATGGCTGCAAGAAGATGCTCAAAAGTGGTGAGACAAATTAATAAGACCAATGGTAAGGGCTGAGGTGGGAGGATTTTTATTGAACCCTCAAATCCTAGCTTTATGGTTGATGATTTAAAAAATTGAGTTTGCTGTAGCCACAAATGGTAACAATAATTGAAACAATAGCAAGAGCTGAAAGTATATATTTCAAATTAGACTTATGCATGTCTTGTATAGTAAAATTGTAGTAGGAAGAGAAAGATGATATTAGAATAAAAAGAAGAACAGAGGTGGAGAAAGGGGTTTGAGTTAGGAATTTACTGGGTCCAATTATCTACATGTGTTTCATCTACAACATTTTATTTCCTTTCCCTTTCTTTTTCTCTTCATGTTCTTTTTGTTCTCTTTCACCACAGGCACTGCTCCTTCCCACGCCTCCATCCTACTCTTTGGCTCCAGCTCACTTATCCTCTATCTCAGGTTTTTTCCATTGTTTCTTTTCTTTACCTTATAAGTAATTCAACCATCTTATTTTTTTTCTCTGTCACCACAGGTACTGCTCCTTCCCACATCTCCATCCTACTCTTTGGCTCCAGCTCACTTATCCTCTATCTCAGGTACTGCTCCTTCCCACAGCTCCATCCTACTCTTTGGCTCCAGCTCACTTATCCTCTATCTCAGCCCATTTTATCCCCTTTAACAGATTATGAGACAAGCTTGATTCTAATTAAGCCGTTGAAAAAACTAATCCATCTCATCAGACGTATCCTTCAAGTTCCTCAAAATTCTCTTCTCAAAACCTCTATCCAGAATGGACAAAACCAATCACAACCTAACCAAAAAGTACAAACTCAATTGTGAAAACTTTATCGAATG
The DNA here is from genome assembly GCA_007896445.1 of Puccinia hordei. Classification (NCBI taxonomy): domain Eukaryota; kingdom Fungi; phylum Basidiomycota; class Pucciniomycetes; order Pucciniales; family Pucciniaceae; genus Puccinia; species Puccinia hordei. The sequence goes on from RDRW01000634.1 coordinate 135,247, forward strand.
GAGGACTTGTATGAAATTCATCCTCCAACTGAAACACCTGTGGGACCTTGTCATTGGCTTTGAAGCAAACAATGTCAAGATCAAGCAGGACTCTCTCAATTGTTACCGCTCCACCAATTCAATGGCTTTAATCTCCATCAATTGCAACCCAATTGTGGTTGGCACCCTCATTGACAAATCTGAAGACAATCCAATCATCCTGTGGCAGTCTCTGAACAACCATTTCCTTCTGAAAACAATCTAAAATCAAACTTCATACCTCAATAAAAATTTTACTAAATTGTTCAATTTATCTTCCATGCAGAAAGAAGCAGAAGACCTTCAAGAATTATGAACCTTATTGACGGGAAAAACACCAAGCCTACAGTCCTTATAGACATGGTTTTTGCCATGTGGTTAATCATCAACGTCCCCGTTGAGCTACAAGTTACTGGCGAGCTTCTAATAAAAAAAAATGTGAAATTGAGAAATCTTCACCATCTATCAAAAGCACCATCAAAAAAATCCAAAATTACCTTCAACAGTACAGTAACCAGTCAGAAGGGAATTGTGCCTTGGCGGTTTGTTGTTCTGGAGGACGCTTGAGATACAATTCCTCTTTCCCAAGATGTTTGAATGTGAAACATAATCCCTTGGTTCCTCATCCAGAAACCAGATGCTTTGAAATCATAGGCTAACCCAAATGAGATCAAGCAACAAGCCCCAAGGAAAAGGCTTTTATTACAGCCCTACAAGCTTCTCAGGGAAGATACATACTTGACTTGGGAGCTTCTGTCTGAATGGTGAAAAACTGGTCCGCCTTCTAAGACCTTCTAGCCAATTCCCAAACCATATTCCTGGCCAATGGCAAGAAATTTTATTCTCACGTTTGGGGGTCCATCTTCATATACTCCTTGGAGACAACCCTTATGTTAAAAGATTTACTGTTTGTACCCAACATCAAGTACAGCTTGATTAGCCTGGCCACATTCCTACATCATGGCTGCTCCATGATCCCCAATGGCGCCAACAATTTCAAAGTAATTGATATTGATGACACTACCACCGTATTCAGCTCATACCGCCGTGGCAACTTTGTCCTTAATTGTTTACCTGCCCCAATCTGTAACCCAGCCATCATTTCTGACAAGAAAATCATTCATCTACACAATGCAGCTGGCCATCCCTCCATTCAGCATTTCAAAAAAATGTTCCCTCTAATAAAGATCCCCAAATTTATCTGCTCCATGTGTGATGTCTGCAAAGCTCATTTGCAACCTTTCAGTCGGAAATTTCCACAGGCCTCAAGAAGACTCAAATACTTACATATGGACGTATGTGGTCCAAGATTGCCTGCATCAATCTTGGGTAAACAATTTGTCCTCAGAGTAATGGATGGTTTCTCACACCATGTCTGTACCATGTTCCTAAAACCTAAATCAGAAGTAACTCACAAAATCAAACATCTCATTTCAAAAGTTGAGAATCAATCAAGGGAAAAGGTCACTTTCATAGTCTCAGACAATGGTGGCAAGTTTAAAAAAACCATCCTAAATCAGTTTCTCAAGGCCAAGGGGATTGTTCAGAAGTTCACCGCCCCATATCATCCCCAAGAAGAACCATTCTCTGAGAGAGGAAACCAAAATACAATCACTAAGGCTAGGTGTATCCTGAAACAGTCAAATCTTCCAGGCTTGTACTAGGCTGAAGCCTCCAATACTGCAATGTACCTTGAAAACCACACTCCTAAGTCATGAATTAATTTTGAAACCCATTACTACCGCTGGTCTAACCGCAAGCCAAAATCTGACAATCCTCACCCTTTTGGGTGTAAGGTTGTCATGAAAATCAACTTTCCATTGGGAAAGTTTGGAGACTGTGGAATGGAAGGAGCATTCCTGGGATACAAGGATGGCCATGAGAGTTACAGGAGGGTGGAGCTGGTGACAGGTGATGTATTGAGATCCCATCATGCTTTTTTCCATGATTCCTTCTTCCCTAAGTTGTCCTCTACCATGTCTCCTGATAACTCTTTCATTTTTCCCAATGATCTAGTAGAGACTGAGTCAACTGAGAGGGTACCAGTTGTTGTTTCTCCTCCAAGTCCAAGTCAAATGCCTGTGGTCAATAACTCACACTACAATCACCAGGAAAAAAAAGTTGGCACCTCTATGGAGGTGCCTTTGCTTATCTCTTACCAATTCTCAACATACCAACACTGTATCTAGACCGTATCCCCCACTTCAACAGAATGTATCAATGAGGTATCTTGTTTTCACATGACTGCTTGAAAGTTAAAGTATTTCCATATATTCAATGAATAATTTTTCAAACGTTAAGTAAATCCCCAATGAACTTCATGAAATAACAATTCCAGATGAAACACTTCATCTGTATCCATTATATGAATGGATCAAACAATTAAACACAAAATGTCTCTTACAGATAAATGAATTCAAAATGCATCCTAATAACATTGTGAGCCTGTGTCTCTTGAGTGACAACAGAACACAAGGGATTGGGGAAAGTTAAGTAATAAATTACTTAGTGGGAAAATAAACACACTTTATGAAATGGTAATGAAAAGATCTTAAATGATCTGGGGAGCAGCCAACTGAGGGTCTGCCTCTTCTTCCTCAAGTGAAACTGGGAGAAGGAGCCTGTTCAAAGGAAACTGAACACCAGCCAATCTTTTTCTGGTCAAAGAAACTGACACAAGGATCCTTAGATGGAAACCTGGTTGATTTTCCCTGATAAAATCAACAAAAATGCAGGGGGATAAGATCAAGGAGTGATCAATTAATCTGGTCTTATTAGAATCTTTTTCAAGCAGGACTTAATCCTATAGAGTTATACCAATATTGGTGTGCCAGTGACTTAGTAGGAAAAGGGCAAGGGGGGAGGATAAGACAGAACAGACAGACTAGAGATAAAGGACTTGGGAGGAGTTGATGATGTTGCAGAAGAAGGGAATCACTGGTTGATTAAATGACAGTTGGACTGGGAATTAATCAGAGAAGTGAGGGCCTTACTTAGTATTCCAAAATCTTGTTGAGGAAGCTGCTGGGTTCAACTGGTTGAAGTCCTTTTACTGAAGTGTGTGGTTGTTGTGTGGTATTCTGGAGTCTGTGTATCTTCTGGGGTGTAGAGGATACTCAGACTCGAAAAGTTTCATAGTTTGATGACATAAGCAGTGCAGGCTTGTGGTCAGCTTGCATCTGAAACACGGCGTAACAATATATAGAATAAATTCACCAGTAATTCATTACTATGTGAAGGAGTAAGATATAGAGAAAGTGCTCAGTTGTAACTAGGGCTAAAATATGGTGAGGAAACAGAATCTGAAGTCAAAACAAGTGTAAGTTCAAAACTGTAAAAGATATGATTAAGTTTTGTTCTAAAAATGTGTGTAAGGAAGACTTGTAGGCTAATGGTATTAGCTCTAAGGCTGACAAACATACTATGTGATTCAGGTTATTTGTAAAACTTCCAATTAAAAATTTAAATGATAATATACATATATATTCTCCTTTATCAAGAAATTTGTTTTTATTAAAAAATATACTCACATTTTAACCCTGATTTATGAAGATCCATACCCTGATCTTCTTTTTGATTGCTGTTCTATAATCACTTTTCTAGAACCCTTGGCATATGTGCATATTTTTTAGTATAGATTTTGAATTATCTTGATGATTATCAGGTAATATATCTGGGAGAATCTTGATGATCTGTAATTTTGACATGATTATATTACTTACACCATCCAGAAATTATTATTATCATTCATGAGGGTAGGTTTCAGTCAGCAATGAAAACAGTCCTCATTTATAGAGTTTGAATTATTTTTGATGAGGATAAGTGAATTCAAATTGGTATATCTGGGAGAATCCTGCACATGTAATTTTGACATGATGGGATTACCAATCACTTACACCTTCCAGGAATTATTGTGATCTTTCATCAGCATGAATTTTATTCAACAATAAAAACAGTCATCATGGAATTTGGCTTTATTGATGAGTAGATATGAGCTTGTTATATTTATTATGTTTTTATTATGCTTTGGGTATCATGTAAATCAGATATGATATCTGATCTTCTCAACCGGGAAATTTTTGTATATTCACTGATGATAATACAATTCAGGCAGTCTCACCCAGGAAAAAAAAAATCCATGTAGGAAACACAACCCACAAAAATATTTTGAAGAGTGAAAAATAAGTATTTAATTATGTACACAAATTTGGGGTTGAGAGCAGTATTCATTCAGGGGGATTGATAACCTCACGACCCTGGCCGCACGCCCATTCCAGGGGAACGCCCATCAAAAAAAGGGTGTGCGGGCTGCACGCCCTGCCGGGGAGGATACAGCCCCCTCGGCAGGAGGGATCCCCCCCAGTCAAGGAGGTTATACAACCTACTCAACCGGAGGGATCCCCCCCGGTCAAGTAGGTTGTACAACCTCCTTGACCGGGGGGGATCCCTCCAGGTCGAGGAGGCTGTATACCCTCCTTGACCGGAGGGAATCCCTCTGGTTGAGGAGGGTATACAGCCTCCTCAACCGGGAGGGATCCCTCCCGGCCGAGGAGGGTATACAGCCTCCTCAACCGGGAGGGATCCCTCCCGGCCGAGGAGGCTGTATTCCTTGACCAGAGCTGATGTCATGCGTACATTCCTGTGTACGCATGACATCAGCATGTATATAGGCAGGGGCACGCCCCTGCCTATACACATAGAAAGGGCGTGCGACCGCATGCCTGAAGTGTTGCACACCTTTTTTTTATCGGCGTGCGTTGGGCGTGGGTGTGCGCCCATTGGCGTGGGTTTATCAACTCCCTTCATTCAGCTACTAGGAAAAATAAAATAAAAATAAAATACAGAGTAGATACTAACTTATTCTGACCATCTCTGTGACTCACTAATATGAAAGGACTATTGATAAAATATATTTATTCAAAATACAACTAAATATGTCCAAATCCACCATTCTGTAATTGACTTGTTCCAAAAAAATCCACCATTTACAAAACATGCTAGTAATTTCACTACACCCTATCAAAACCCACTGGATAACAAAATAAAATTGGATAATTGCCTGGTTTTAAAAGCGGATTGGGGAATATTTGAACCCCTATTATATTTCTTCTTTTAAATTTCTAATACTGATTGGTTTTCTTCCAAATATAGATTGATAAGAATGTGAAATTGTTAACTAAAAAAGATATGATAAAAATGTATCATACCTGCTGATTCTAAACTTAAAATCAAAGAGGAAACATGGAAAATCATAAATTCTAGTCAAATTATCACTTGTGATTCTGGGTTGATATTTGCTAACAACTTAGCCTAAATGTGAATTAAAAAAAATTCAAATCATATAGGGTGTAATAACAATTTGATTTGGATTTATTCAAACCTAATTATACTATAAAGGTATAATAATTTTTCATGAAAGAAATTTCATGAGATAATTTTTTTGTAAGATATGTTTCATGATAATATCTTATGATCAAGGAAATATCAAACAATAGATACTTCACATGAGGCAAGTGGATCTAGAAATTTCAATCCAGAATTTGGGGTTTCTTGTAGCCTCATATTTGACTAACTCTGATCAATGTAACATTCAGGGATAGGAATTCCAAAGTTGTTTTGAAAAATAATCACTCACAGGCCCAATGACAATAGCAAAATTGAATGAAGTGAATTCAGCTGTAAAAAGACGCTACTTTCAAGCACATGAACCAAGTGTAAATATTTCCTGTGGAAATATGAACCCTGCAAACCCTGCAAACCCTGCAAACCCCACCGACAACAGTAAGCGGAAAAACATTCTAAGATAAAAATACCTTAAAGATACTGATTACCAACCTCTACCGTTACTACAGGTAACAACAAAGGGGCTTACAAATCAAACCCTGACAATGCTACCGCTTTCCTTGAAACCATGGCGGTTTAACGTGGCAATGCCTACCCCAGCTAAAAACAAGCTTGTAAGCTTATGCTTCCGTAAACACCCTTTCACACCCGCAGGATATAAATAAAGCTCACCCAACATAACACTTCCCTTATCCGCTTATTCTCCATCTCTAGCTTCCTTTCCCTTCATCTCACACTTTTATCATCATCACCCAAAACCACTTGTCTCCTATCTTTTCTCGCACGTTCTCATTCTCACTTCAACTTCATTTCACAACCATTGTCTTTCATTCCATTAAAATCTTCACTCTTGTCGTTCTCGTCAATCTTCACACTTGTCTCTCTTGTCTCTCAATCTTCCCTGAAACCTCACTGCCACTAAAGGCACATTTACCTCTGCCCTTTTAGGTAAGAGTGACACTGACATTTCACCATACTCTCATGTACAATAGTTTGAACTAAAAAGTCTGACACATGAAATATACCTTTTAGTCTTTGCTATTCTTTCATTTCCTTCACGTTGAAAAAATTATAAAAAAATGTGTGTGCATGAAGACCAAATGTACTTTTCATCTGATTTCAAATGATCACTGCTTGAAATATTTCAGGAATTAAGCAGAATGATATGGAAACAAGCAACAAGTAGTAAAGATGGTGAGGGGAAGAATGAAGATAAAATGAAGCAATTCACAACTGTCAGGTAAAAACTGATGCAGCTTGATTTTAGTAACAGTTATTCCAACAAACTCCAAATCCTGGATAATAAATTAAATGTATGTATATTGTGAATTGATCATAGCTAATAGGAGTAATTATATATTTATCCTGAAAATTCCATCAAAAAAGAGCTTACATTTGATTGGACTTCAACTAATCATCCACAGGACCTGCATATTTAGTTTTTCAATGGTTAAAATTGGTTAATTTCAACCTGAAACTGTGTTTGGTTTTCTAATCATGGATTCTGATGGAATTTGAAGCTGGAAATTTCAGTAAAATGTCATGAATTTTCCAAAATATGACTAAAGTACCTCTTTCCAAGTGCATTCTATGGGTATTCCAAATTACTAAGGAATCAGGGACTGCTTAATAGCGGTTTCTCTGTTCCATGCAAAATTGAGAGATTAAATTCCATGATTCATCAATTTGGTGGAAATAGTGACAATGGACAAACAATATCATCTATGTCAAATCATGGCCTCCAAGCTCAGCTGGCTCGTAATATTAACCATGACTTCAACTGATAAAACAGCTTCCTTAAGAAATTGAACCCAATCTCTTGCTTGGTATATGTGGGATATGGTATCCAATTTAGTATCCTAAATAAGATTTAATTCAAGTTTTACAATTGGTGGTTTGTCTGGAGGATGATGGGAGTATTTAAGCAAAGTGCTTATGGGGTGGTTTTATTATCCAATCTTTGAAGTTTGTGTATCTGTTGATAGAGAACGCTGAAACTGGAAATTGCTTCTGAACAGTAAACTACAAAGAGTACTGTAGAGCAGATGACTTGTGATAGAGGAAATGAAATACATGAGCTAAATTTCTTGGCCCAAAGAGCTAGTGTGCTTGAATTTCACAGAAATCATGGTTTCAAATGGATCAAATGAGAGGTTTATGATCCAAATGAACAGCTCTAAATTTGTCATATGAAAATCAAAGCAACTGAGCATATACTTAATCAAAATGTTTCATCCAGCACAATTTATCTGTTTATCAGATTTACAATTGATTTGAGGGATTTTTAATTCCTCTGTGATTTAATTTCCTGGGGATTTCACCTGTAAGGTTAAATTCTTGATGTTGAGTTTCAGTTACCAACTAAAACCCACAAACAGTGAAATCTTCTGTAAATATCATATGATATCATCATTCCTTGGAATATATTAAGAGCTCAAAAATACTGGATCATACATGAAATCACTCAGAGTGTGCCTCTTTTTTTAGTGGTTCTTCAAAATTCAAAAGAGGTCAGAATCTTTATTTCTACTATAGTAGAGTTGGTGCTGGGGGAAATTAAAACTCAAGTGGAATACCCTGGAAGTTATATCTTGTAATTTATCATCTAAGCTGAGTGAATTGAATGGATAGGTTTTTCAGGTGGTTATCTGTGAACCAAAGTTGTAATGTATTACCCACATAACCCATCAAAATTTATTCAAAAACTTCTTGTCAGAGTTGATCATAATTTATGAAGCCTGAGAGGGATTTGCTTCAGGGAAAAAAACGTCTTTGTATTTCACCACGCTGTCTCCACTTTGTACCCAACATTATCAATCACTTGATTAAAGGGATAGCAGAGGGATACACATGTTTTATGCCTGATGTCTGGCTATCTGAATCCCCTCATATGTATTCAGTTTTGAAATATATATCATACTGCAGGGTTGAATTCATCATTTTCTCATGTGGTCTCTACCAAATAAGTGTCTTGGGTTTGATCTAACCCACCCCCCCCCCAAGGCTAGTGAAAATACCATGTGCAAAGAGAAGCTCTCTCCTTGAAAATGTCCAATCAGTTATTTTAATGCAATATTTGAGCTGCCTAATACAAAAAACCATTGAAGTTTCATCAAACCAAAAATAAATATTTTTGTGGGTGGTTCTTTATGCAAGAAGTGTGCAGCTTGCATGTGGTTATTCAAGATCCTTTCATTCAGGTAAAAACCAGATGAAAAAACTTGCAGTTGAGTTTAATTTTCACTAAGTGTTGGGATTTCATCATTCACATATCTCCTTGTTTTCTCTGTTCCCGTATCTATCACTCCTTTCACTTCCTGTCACTCAATTCTTCCCATAAAGATTGAATTTGCATGTAATCCACCATCTTCTGTCCTACAATCTGACCCCAAAGTTGTTGTAAATTTCAAACCTAATGTTTATATAGAAATCAAAATATCTGTTCATCTATGTGCATTTCCTCAACATCAATACTTCTTGTTGGATGAGTACTTTTCTGCCATGCAACCTAGCGGACTGTATTTCTTTGTTTTCTCCTGACTCAGGTTTTAGTATCCAGAATTCCTGTCCACATCCTCTTTATTTTCCCTTGATAAATATCTCTTCAAAAATTCCTGGAAGATCTGAAATTGCCACTTGTACTGTAGCATAAAGTTATAATTATGAGCTGGGGCTTCATCTTAGTGATTAATCCCAGCGGGCTTAAGGATGGTTGGACAAAAACAAATAAAGGGTCAGGCCAAAATGACAAGCTCAGTTAGTATTTAAGCCGGGTGGGCTTAATCTAAATCAGAAAAGCCTGGTAGTTTTATGTCTCACCAATTAAGTAAGTTTTGGGAAACACATAAAATCATAGAATCTGGACAATTTCTTTTTGAATCCAGATTGATTGATATTAAGCCCGGTGGGCTTAAGAATGCTTGGACTAAAAGACTTTGAGTGTAGGGAAACAAGGAATCACAGGGGAGTTTGTAAGCCCGGTGGGCTTAATCTAAAAAAGATATTCCTGGTGGGCTGGTGCGTCACTAGGTAAGTATGATTGGGTCCTGCATAAAATAATAGAATACATCAAAAGTGTTTGGTTTTAATCCAAAATTTATTTTTATTAAGCCCGGCGGGCTTAAGGATTCTTGAACTAAAAAAATATTGTATGCATAGGAAAACAAGGAAAATCAAGGGTTCTGTTTGAGCCCGGCGGGCTTAATCTACAACAGAAAAGCCTAGCCGGCTTATGAGTAATTGGGTAATTAAGATTGGGTTTTGACATAAGATCATGGTGTCAGCCTCAGTGATGCCAAAGAATGGAATCTTTCTAGCTACACTGGGTGCAAGAAAAAAACAGGTGGTAACACAAGGGTATGTGTCAAGGGGAAATTGGGTTTAAAAGAAAAGGTTTTAATAAAAACAATTAAATTTTTATTAAGGGAGGGGCCTGAGTTACAGGGGTGGTTTATTGTGCCCTCCAAGGTTCTGGAATGTTTGGTAACAGAGTATGCCCAGACAGTAGTATACTACTGAATTATATAAGGACATAAGACTCACCAGTTTATTTCCAGGAAAGATAACTTCAGGAGGAGTTTGAGGCGCTCAAATAACTGGGTAAAATGTTGGTGATGAGTGCTGAGAGAGGTGAAATGTTTTTGGATGAACTTCAGGTATAAAACAAGCAAAAACTGTACTATATAACAGGCTATAAGACTGGTTGATATGGTGGGTAAAAGCTGGTAAATGTAAATGAAGATGGGGATATCATTTTGGGGGAAGGAAGGGCTGTTTATATAGCCATTCTGGCTCTTGGAGGCGAAGCAGAAGCTCTGTTTTGCCTAGTCTAGTCCTCTACTAAGCCCTAGTTACCTGTATAACTGGGTTGGTTACGGTAGGGCTTAGTTACATGTTTCAAAAGGCCCAAAGTGGTTTAATGTTCCCAGTAAGGTGAGTAATTTTGTGTATTCCTTCCTTTTGGACCAGTAGTCTATTTACAACCAACCAATTGGGCTATCTTGGCCTTAGTAGGAAAAGTATGGCCGCAGTGTTGGTTGTGGCTTTTATTACAGGTGCCAGGTACATGTAACTATGGAAATGATGATGTAAACCTTATTTATGCATCATACCCGAAATCTATTAACCTTAATTACATAGTCTACTAGCATATATTTAAGGTTATGTAGATCTTTAAGTCATATGAAAACTTGAAGGCCTTGTGAAGGGATATGAAGGAGTAATAATTACGGGGTACTTTTTCTGAGCTACCCTAGGTTAATTTAAATGTAGATTCAGAATCTGAAATGACATTCCAAGTTTTCTGTATACTTTAGAAGTTATATCCAGATTCTGTGTTATATGTTTTGTTTTAATAATTTCTTTCAGAACAAAAGACGTAAGGTGTGCATTCTTTTGAGACTAAGAATATAATTTGTATATTGGTATAATTTTCTATGTTCAGGATGTCTCTGAGTTAGTAGCAGGCTGACACATAGTATATGGCAAAATTGTTTGGTTTGAATCCAAAATTTATTGATTATAGAATGAGATTTTTCAAATCATGTGAATTATTTCTAACCAAAGTTGATATTATAAAATGACAGATGGAAGCTGAAAAGGTAATCTATAAATACAAGAGCTGGGGAAAAAATGGTCACTGGCTAACAGTGAATTAATATTTGAGTCTGCTTCAAGGTACTAGAAGTAATTATCAGAATGTGGAACCATTGGATTTTTCAAGGGATCAGGGGTATACCTTCACAATTGCTATGGCTTCCTTGTTTTTTTCTTCACCTGTAAATTTATACTTCTTTGTAGGGATAGATAAAAGAATTTGAGTTAAAGAATTCAAGGACTACAAGTAAATCTAAAATGAGTTTTTGAGACAATTAACACTATTCAAAGATCGGATTTGAGATGCTGGTGAGTTATGTCAACAGCAGTTTGAAGACTTGAAATACCCTTATCCTTGAGGACCAGTTATGTGGTTTGCACATTTGGCGAGTTATGTTGTCAGCAGTTTGGGTGAAATCAAGAGGTTTGAGTTGATCATGGAATTGAGGTAATCACTTAATGAGATCATGAAGAAGGAAGAGAGTCTCTTGAGAGTAATGACTGAGCCAATGAAGGCCAGGATCAGAAGTGATGGGAAGGATGAATTGGTGTTATTTCTGATGAAGAAAAGAGAAAGACAACTAGAGAGCTCTGGTGAGCCTGATATAGAAGTAAAACAAGTGACAGGCTTGTTACATGAATGTGAAATGAAATTAAAATTGTAAGTGAATAAATTGTAAGATAAAATATAATTCACTCCACAGTGAAATTCTAACAATAGATACAGGGGAAGATATACTGTTCCAGGTTCTTTCATTCAGTTCTAAAATAGACATCACATATATGTTAAAAAATGGTAACTTGGTATTACAAGATGTGACCCTACCTTTGCCCAAAGTGATACATCTTTTAATACAGATTATTTTGAGGTGCTCTTCCTAGGAAATGAGGATCCTCAAGTCCTTTCATTTTTCATCAGCATTTTACTGAAGTCTTTTTGACGCAAACCAGGTTCCAGTGTCAACCATTCTTTGATAATAAGTAATCTTGGGTCTTAGTTGGAACCAAAGAGTGTAATGATAGGAGGTGAGATTAGAAGGCTTCCAGAATTAAATGGTAAGAGATGTGGTAAGAAATATATCATCAAGCCAATCATCATGATTTTCAATTTCTTTCTCTATCTCAGTAATTTTGCATAACTTACCAGAGGACTTGACATGGTTTTTGAAAATTATCTAAAGTCTAATCTAAGGATAATCTAGGATTCAGAGCAGTAACACTGAAACAGGATGGTATACATATTTCAACAACACCACAAAATTATACAGGAGATTTGATACCCAAGAGGGCTTTTCCATGCAGGAAGCTTCCAAGTAAATGACTTAAGCTGCTTTTGTGGATATTTAAAAATTCTCATTTAATTGAATGGCCAAATTTCAGTAGGATCAATAACATCTTTTCTCTTACAATTCTTTTTGGGACTTGACAGGGATACATTTAAGCAGATTTGAAGAGAGAATCAAAAAAGAAATTGATCCCCACCTGAAATCTTGTTGTGTCTAAATTAAATTATGTGTTAGGTTTAAATGTATTGAGACAGAAATGAGAGATATAGTCTATATAAAATTAAAAGGAGGTTAAAATGGTGATTCTCAAATGGATATTAATATATGTGGGGGAAAAAAATGATCCTACACCTGGAAAGTGTTTCCTGATTCCAACTAGGGCATTCAATTTGATTTTAGAAAAATCTATATACCATATTTATGAATGTGCAGTGTGGCACCACAATTAATGGAATAATCTTTTGTTGATTTTTTGCAGAATTCAAGGCCCACGTTCCATAGATGCTTTTTGATAGGAGATTTTTAAGCTTGTGTTCTTAGTTCAACTTGCACTTTCAATAATTACAAATAATCTGATGAAGGAAAAAGAATATGATATCACCGTTTTCCTGAAACTTGTGAACGTGGAGGAAGTAAAAAAAATTGGGGAAACCAATGCCATATTGGCTTCAAATTGAATAGATGATGGGTACAAAAGAATCATTCTTACCAATGCAAGGTTTTAACATAGACAAGGGGTATGGAATAAGAATTTTGTTCCTTTTCAACGGGAAAAGTTGAATTTTTCAACTTAAATTTTGCAATAAATGGCTTATAATGAATCATGTTGTTTACTTCAATTTGATTATCAAGATTGGTTTTATTTCCAGGTTTAATTCCAAAATATCAAACTTATACAAAATAAAATATTAGTTGTGGTTGTATGACTGTGCAACAATTGTACCAGAGTTGAAAACCACAAGGAGTTCATGTTAGCCATGTTGTAAAGAATATTTTTGAAACCTTGAATTTCACATGATCAAGCTAATTGATGTTTTTTTGGATTTTGAAGCTGGTGCATATCAGAAAGTCAGCTTCCAAGGTGTTGGCAGTGGGGGTGGTGGATCCCCTGGGGTGATGTATGCACTTTCAAACTATAACTGGCTTATTTCAGAGTTCTATGGGCATGTTTTCCAAGAACTGTAGTAATAGATAAACCATGGTTGGATATAATTTTCATCCAAGCTCAAACTATAGTCTTCTTTTAAAAAATTATAATTTGTTTGATTTTGTTATGAGCTGTCATTGATTAAAAATTGGTTGTAATAAAAAGAATTTATTGCCTCAGAAATTTCTATAAAAACAATCGGATCTTTTGATATTTTTTTTGAAAACTCCTCTGATGTATCATTATACATTGGTTATACATAATAGATAGGCATGGAGATAACATTGGTGCACACCAAGGATACATAGTAGATAGATGTGGGATAAGTGGGGGATATAGAGAAGTCACCTCCATGGAGGTTCCAACTTTTTTTTCCTGGTGAATTTACCTGCGCCTGATAATGAAGTATCTACAGGAAATAAATTTGTTGAAGAACCTGAAGAATCAGATCACAACTCCCATAAAAATGAGATTATTGGCAACATTGACGCCAGAAATATCCTTACTCACAGCCGGCGTACCAACTACCACGCTCATGCCGCCTATCTACACTCAGAAGACCCGCACAACTATTTGCAATCCATGGCTGCCCCAGATCAGAATGAATGGAGGAGCTGTGAATACTGAGCTAGACAAAATTGAAGGAAGTTGAACCTACCCCATAAAAATGACCTTTGGGGACTGTCTGGGTTTTCAAGAGAAAAAAGGATGCCAATGGTAATCTCACTGAATACAAGGCCAGGTTGTGTGTAAGTGGATTCAATCAGAGGGAAGGAGTTGACTACAACTTGGTGTTCTCCCCATCAGTTTGTCTCACATCTCTTCAAATCCTCCTAACAATATGCATTAACCTCAATTTTGAAGTCCACCAGATGGACGTCAAGTGCACCTTCTTAAATGGTGTCCCTGAGGAAGAACTCTATATCAAATTCCCATACAGCTTCAATAACCCAAACAACAAGATATTACAATTACACAAGGCACTATGTGGCCTAAAACAATCCCCTTGCTGTTGGAAATTGGTTTTCTCCAAGGCACTCAAGGACATTGGTCTCATGAATACTAAGAGTGATCTGTGTCTGTACTACTCTAGTGACCTTACTCAACCTTTCTTTTTATATGTGCATGTTGGTGACATCATATTTGGTGGTACTCGGATAGAAGAGTTCAAAACTAAAATTAACCAACACTTTGAAATGGAAGACCTAGGAAAAATCAAACATGTGTTAGACATTTGAATTTCCCAAGAAGAAATTCATGTCTTTCTAATTCAAGACAAATATATTACTCAGTTATTAAAAGACTTCAACATTCTTAGCTCTAAGCAAGCGGTGTCTCCCCTTCTGTGCAACTGGCTGGAACTCAGGAACGCTGTGAAACAGCAAGACTTTGCCATTCCATTCAACTACTGTTGCCTAATGGGTAAGATACAGTGGCTAGTCCAGTGTACCCAACCCAACCTGGCATTTTCCACCAGCTTCCTATCACAATTTCTAGAAGAGCCAGCGAAAGCACATTACCACACAGCTGTGCATGTCCTCAACTACATACATGGCACCCAAGGACTTGCCCAAAAACTTGGAGCAAATCAATTAAATCAACCAGGTGAAGACATTTTGGGATTCACTGATGCTGACTGGGGCGGAGGAACCAAGAAGAAAGTATTCTCAGCTTTGCTGATATACTTCTATGGTTTGGTGTGGAACTACTCAAGGGAAGAATAGAGCTTGGAAGGGAGATGTATAACTACACTAGTGCTAATGTAGTTTATGACAAAGGTGCTGATATAAGAGCTGCCTTCCTGACTAATGACAAGGGGATGAGTGTAACACTAAGAATAAAATAAAAGGTGTGGCTAATTTATATCTATTCTTAGAAGACTAATACTAATGAGCTTGCTTACCACACACACCAGGTGAGAGGAATGGATAAAGGGGGGATGAGTTGTATAAATTATATTTGATACGAGTATAATGTGGGGCAAGGGTTTGTAGCTCTGGAGTCAAGGTGGGTCAAGCAAGATAGGGGGCAACCTTCTTATATTGAGTCTAAGCTGATATTTATCTTTATATATTTATAGGTTGATGGGGACTCTACTATATATGTATACTAGTATATGGTATCAAGAATGCTGGTATATGTGGGGATAATTTAGTAAGTCAGGGGGTCCATATAGTAATTCAGGGGGTCCATAAGGGAACAAGAGGGGGGGTCAGGTATCCTTATATATCTGAAACAAAAGAGGAGCCATCAGGCTGGAGGAAGGAAATAATAAGGCTATGACATGTGGCTGGTGGGAAAAGGAAGAAAATGACAGATGAGTAGAAGAGAAAGTGAAATATATTAAATAGTCATGACAGTGATAGATGAGCAGTGGGAAGGTGGGGTGTATTTACAGTGGATATGATGTAAGATGTTACTGAATAAAGCCTAGTCATGTGCAGTGTATTTTATGTAGTGTCTATGTATTGTATATAATATGTAGGGCATTAATAAAAAAACCCAGTTCTTCCGCATTTACACCCGGTTTTACACAGCGGTGACGTAAATTTTGCTGCGCAGTACACCCGGTTTTCCGTGTTTACACCCGGTTTTTTTATTTAATTTTTTGCGGGCGGATTTTCATTGTTTTTCATGATTTTGAATTTTTTTATTATAATTTCAGGGGTGTAGAATTTTATGGTATTTTTTATTTTCCATCAAAACAATGGCTTCTATTTTTTTTCCCCATACACCTGGTTTTTTCAAAAAAAATCCCCACGGCTCAATTTTCAGGATTTCTAATAATTGTAAATATGTTTAAAACACTTTAAGGGGTGTAGAATTTAATGTGACAAACAGTTCATTTTTAAAATCACTGGTTGTTTTTTTATGATTTTTGGACAGAATTTATTTCTAAACACCTTCACGTCTGTCTTTCAAGATATTTGGGGAGTTTTTAAATGGATTCATACACTTTAGGGGGTCAATAATTCATTGGAAAGAAATACTGATCATAGAATTGAATTGTTATCAGAATAAAATGGAATTGTTATCAGAATAAAATGGAAATATAGGAAAATGGACAAATAACTATTCAACATCAACAATCTTATTAATCCTGGAAGATCTTCTTATTGGAGGGAAAAGAACTTTTTCCCCAAGGTCCAAACTGTGCTGAATCCACTCTTTCCACAACAGAGCTTCCTCTTCAACCCAATGTTGTCAATATGGATCAATCCTGGGGGAAGGCCATATTTCAGCCTTAAACGTGAAGCTGATGAGATGAAGAAGACTGGGAATGAGTATGAGACATATGGGAGAATGGGTGGTGGGTGGGGAAGAGAGAGGGAGATAAATGGTGGGCATTAGACCAGAAACCAAGACCACAGGTCTTTTATAAGTGTCAGCCATCAAGTATCCATGAGCAGAGAAGGTCATCCAGTACTTCAGTGGGGCCTGTGCTTTTCCATCCCAAGAGAGTGCATCAATTAGATCTTTGTGGTTTGAGCCCCATATGTTTTTTAGCATCCGATGGTTTGAATAGAAGGGGTTTGATTCAAGTTCTTCTTTCATTTTGTTTTGAATTTTCATCCATTTGTCTGAGGAACGTCCCATGCTGACCACAGCGGCTCAAAATCCACAATTCCCATTGCCTTTGACATTGGTAATTGTAGAGAGATGTTAGATGGCTTCTTTGGGATGAATATGGTCTTTGTACTTGTACTGAAGGATAAATTGGGAAAAGATTAATTTTATATAAAAGGAACACTAAATAAAAGGAAATTACTAACCAAATCAACAGCCACATTATTGTAAGTACTCCAACTGAGTGCCTCAGAAATAGGTGTCAGGATTAGAGATTGAGCTGGCAGTCATTGAGGTCTATGAAAGGGGTAACCAATAAGTTCAGATTTAAAGATCTCTTCAAAAAAAATTAGTAAAACTCACATCAAAAGGCCTATAAGCATCATTTTCTGCCAAAGTGTTTTCATCTGTCTTGGTCCTTTTAACTGATTCAAATTTCACTTGTTTAAGAATTTTTCCAGACCTCTGATGTATCAAAAAATCATTTAACTTCAGTATAATGTACTCAAGATGGAAATAAAAACACTTACAGTCTTCAAATTTCCTCCTTCATCATCTGAGTCCTGTTGAATGAGATCATTGACCTCTGGAAGCTCTCCACTTGATTCTGAATCCTCCTGACTCTCCTCTTCTGTTTACACAGCCTAGAAAACAAGGAGAAAGAATTAGATGTCTTATTTGAGTGAAGAATAAAGATAAATCATTACCTCTGATTCCACAGATTCATCCCTCTTCTTAGGCCTACCACGTCCTTTTGTCTTGGCCAAAGGTTCCTACAAGTTCACAAGAAATCAATAACCAAAGACAAACAGACAAGAGATAAATGAATAAATACCTTGTTTTCTATCACCTGCTTCCTTGGCCTTCCTCTTCCTTTCTTCTCCAATTCTGTGTATTCATATCCTGAAGGATCCTTTTGTGTTGAAGTAGTTGATTTGTGTTTCCTTTTTGCGCCCTTTGGTCTTCCTTGTCCTTGGTGATCCTTTCTAAAGAGAGGTTCTGTATGGCCACTGTGGTGTAGTTCCCTTGAAAGAGCTTCTTGATTTTGCCAATGTAGAATTTTTTCTTTCCAGGTTGAAACGTTTGGAATTCCTTAAAGAGATCTGTTAAGAAAAATTTCCTTGTTATTTTCTTTGGTGGGAAGTAGACCGTCACTTGATCCATTGTTGTTGTCCTCTTCAATGAATGTCTGCTCATGAATGGGCTCAAAAAACAACTTAGAACTATAAAACTATGAAAGAGAAACAGAAACCAGGAAATTATATTAGCCAACTCACTTCAAGATCCTTTTTAACATGCCACTGAGAATGAAAATTGTGATGGGTGAACTTGCTGCCTAGGCCTTTTGCTTCGTGAACTTGATGAATGCAAGGGATTCCCATATGATAAGTGTAGTTTCCAGTGCAAGTGGTAGTTGGGGGTTTAGAAATGTGATGAGAATGGATGATCTTCAGGGCATAGTGGGAGATGGTGCCATTTAGATCACCAACACAAGGGGGGAGGCCAGTGAGGAGTTTGTATGATAATGAGTGCTGAGAGGATTCGATGTATCGTTTGTGAAGTTGATTGGTAAGAGCTTGGTGAATTTTTTTTGACAACAGCAGCAAATGAGGCAGTGGAAGAGTTGATAAATTGTTTGATTTGTGCGTGAAGACCTTTGACTCTAGAGGTGATAGTGTTTCCAAAGTGGGGTTTCTTGTGGACAAAACAGGCTATGATTTTTTCTTTGGAAGGGAGGATGTTGGAGATGATTTAGTCGGCAGTGGGTGGATTCCAAGTCATAGAAAGCTGAGTGAAGTTTTTGTGATAGTCAGAAACAGTTTTAGAATGGAGTAATTGATTCCAATGGTTTCAAAAGGTGGAACATTCTTCTTCAGAGTTGAAATGCTTGTAGAAGTTGGATTGGATATTCTTCATGATGTGCCAGGAGCAGAGGAGATGTGAGGAATTTGGGAAGACTTGTTCAATTGCTTTGATTAGGGCAGCCTTGTTGTCCGTGACTAGTACAGATGAAGATTGATTGTCCATTGAGATGCAAAGCTGATCCAAGGCCCAAGAGTAGTTGGCTATTTTATCAGCAGACAGGAAACAGAAAGCCAAGGAAAAAGATTTGTTTGAAGAGTTAATACCAACTATGTGAAGAAGGGACATTTTAAACTTGTTGGTTTTGTATGTGCAATCAAGGAGAATAGTAGTGGGAAATTGTTTGGCCAATTCAAGGGATTTCTGATGAGCAAAGAACAAAGAGGTAATGTGGCCTTTGGAGGTATCAATTGTGTAGTAGAATTCATGATGGCGGATTTCATGAACAAGAGCTTCAATGGGTGTACGTCCTTCAAGTTGGGTGGATCTCAAGAGGTTACGATGATTGTAGATGGTGTTGAGGGTGACAGATGAAGGGAAATTGGTGTCTTGAAATAAGGCAGTCTTAATAGTTAACGGACGAACTCAAGAATGGGTTAATTGGGTGACAGTGGTTTTTTGATCATTGGTTAATCGGCAATGGACGGCATGGATTGAAGGATCTTCAGAAGCTGGGTGGTTGTGGGTAGGATCTTTAATCTTGATTTGAAAGTAGCCTTTCTTCTTATAGAATTTTCCAGTAAGTTTGAAAGGACAGGCAATCTTCTTAGTCTTCCCCAATTGAGTACCATCTTTGGGCTGAAAAACCCAAAAAAAACCGGGTGTGCGCGCAGACAACGGGGTTTGCTGCGCAGAAAACTGGGCATCAAAATTAAAAAAAACCAGGTGTGCGCGCAGAAAACCGGGTTTGCTGCGCAGAAAACCGGGTGTAAACGCGGAAAAACCGGGTTTTTTTATTAATTCCCAATATTTATTATGTATCTTGTTTGTGAAATACATCTACTTATAATATGTACTTATTTTATTCTATAACTTGCTTTATACTGTAACTCGCTGGATTATTCTTGGTTTGCCTGTAACTCTTGAACCATGAGGAAATTGAGGGTGGTTGTAGTGAGTGAATAGGGTTAAAATGGGATTTACAATCTGAATATGAAATAATAATGATGAATAAATGTAGGTTTTGGGATCTGTATGTGTATGTATGTAAGTATTTGAGTTTTATAATTGATTAATAGTTATTCAAAATATGGTAATGATGTGGAATGGATCACCACATCAGTGGGGTGGCAATGTCAGGTTCAAAGGACAATGGCCTTCTTTTCAACTGTGGCTGAGTTATTTGCCATGACTGAAAATTCTTTAGATTTACTCTGGACCCAAAACATCATTACTGAAATAACCAATGTGAAGCATTGACTAAAAATGCACACCAACACCACCAACTGCATTGATATCTGCAAAAACAAGGTATACAACCATGGGTTGCAGGGGTTACCATTCAAGTTGTACTTTATCAGAGACCTAGTCCTAGAAAATGAATTGTTTCTCAAGTACGTGCAAACCTCAAAACTACTAGCGGATGCCCTCACCAAGAATCTCACCGGAGATAAACTCAAGGCTCACATGGGGGTTGTAATGGGGAATATGGGGTGTAAAGAAAAGTAACAAGTGAGGGGGAGTATTAGAATAAAAAGAAGAAAAGAGCTGGAAAAAGGGGTTTGAGTTAGGAATTTACTGGGTCCAATTATCTACATGTATTTCATCTACAACATTGTATTTCCTTTAATTTTCTTTTTCTCTTCATCTTCTTTTTGCTCTCTGTCCCCACAGGTACTGCTCCTTCCCACATCTCCATCCTACTCTTTGGCTCCAGCTTACTTATCCTCTATCTCAGGTTTGTTCCCTTTTTTCTTTTCTTTATCTTACAAGTAATTCACCCATCTTCTTTTTGTTCTCTGTCACCACAGGTACTGCTCCATCCTACTCTTTGGCTCCAGCTCACTTATCCTCTATCTCAGGTACTGCTCCTTCCCACATCCCCATCCTACTCTTTGGCTCCAGCTCACTTATCCTCTATCTCAGCCCATTTTCTTCCCTTTAACAGATAAGGAGTGAAACATTTGTCTCTCACGGTAGAGACTTGTATTTAGCTTCTTCTGCGGTTTATGTGGCTTTCAGGGGTTTCGTAGCTCTTTTTCGACAGAATAAATTTAGCGCTTAAAGTCTGCTGCTTGGTTGATGGATTTATTGACTTGATCGTTCGTGGGGTTGGTATTCTGACAATAATCTGCTATACACGAACAGATTCCTAGTGCACCATGATCACAGCCACAAAGAGGCCCAAGATCCTGATATATTCCTGTTGACCAGGTGTTGTCCACTCCTGCCTTGGGAAATATTCATTCCAGTCGCATTCAGATTTTTGCGATAATTGATTTGAAGTAGAAATGCAGGGACCGCACCGTAGCACAACCGCCTTCAAAAGCTTCCCGTAGGATGGACCTTGGTAGATCTCGTGAGTCTGGTCAGACCAACAAGGTGCTAAGATATCTGAAATCTTAATGAACATTCCTCGTTAAGTAACATTGACATTACCCAAGCGGAGACATCCAGCCCACGCCTGATAAAGATTTATTTGCGGTTTGGGCCTTCCATCTTTCTCATCCCCAATCGAAGCAGAAACTGCATTCGGTGTAGTTTGTTCGTCATACAAGTCAGATAAAAAATGACTTACTTGTTAATTCGGATGATTTGGGAAAACGCGGGATGTCCATTTCTGAAGTAGCTGTCATGGCTCCCTTAGCGTGGGGGAATTTGGAGATAGTGAAAGGGTGAAATTTAGTGAAATGAAATCCAGGCTTACTACAAATTGTCAAGCCTATGATATATAGAGGGATAAGCAAGTGAGAATTTATGATAAGACAAGCTTAAGCATACCTATCGTAATCAATTTCGACTACAGCACGTTCTTTTGAATTGGCGCCGACATTTATCAGTCTTTTCTTAGCACCACACAATCATTAACGTAGAGAAACCCGTGGCGAAATGCTTCTTTTGAACAAACTGGCAACCGTCTTTTTATTCATGAATATAATGAACTCCCCGCTTATGGCTAAAGCCCTCTCAGCTGAAGAAGAATCTATCCAAGCAGCTGTCGCGGTGAAAGCAGATACCAAGACCACTTGTGGGGCCTATCAGATCGTAGCGTATGTGCATGCTTTTCTTGCCGCGGTTACTAATGAATCAATTCTGTCTAGAACCAATCAATTTTTCGTATTTCTTTTGGGTTCTCAGTGCTCGCGGTACTAATCAGCCTCAAACCGGCTCGCCCACCTATGCGAATTTGATCAAGATAGTAGAAGCTGCGGTCCCCGGCGGCTCCCACGCAGAAATTCAATATTCATCCAGCATGGAATATACCGTTGCTCCGGCACAGGGAGCTGCTGCTGGTGTGGCGCATCTGCTTTCCCAGAGGGTCAAGTGTCCGAAACAGAAATATGTTTTTGTTGGTTATTCCAAAGGAGTGCGTCATCGTCTTTGTCAATATCATGATTTATCATCCCAGTGTATAGGCTGAAGTGCTCGGTCACGTTGCGCACATGTAGGCTATGGTCATTTCACAGCTGATGAACGAACTTCCGATAAGCGCCGACAAAGTTGTGGCTGTTGTGCTATTTGGTAACCCTTACCACACAGCGGATGCTCCACAAAATCGCTGCTCGGGGGCAAGTCTTAATAATTTCTGCTTGTTGACTAGTTCACTCAAACTAATGCGCTTGATGCTTTCGAAACAGTTAAGCGGCATCGGGCTGGCCTCATTCTTCGCTGTGCCCATCCCATCGCAGTATGTTTCACTAACGTATGATTGCTGCATCTTATGGGACGTGGTTTGTCAGGCGATGGGAACTGTTTTTAACCACCTGCTATACGGCGGCTCGCAAGATGAGAAAAACGCAGCTGACTTCGTGGTCTCTCAACTTCGCGCAAGTTTGGGCCGACGATCCTAGCCACACAAAGACCCGACGATACCCAATAAACGGCTAGAAGTTCAATTATTACTGGTTATCATTTTGGTCCGTTCGCTGGCCATGATTTCAACATATCTTATTCACCGTATTGCAAATCTGCTTTTTCTCTGTATTTTCGGTAATGATATCTATCTTGGTATGTAGAAAAAGTTGAATCTTTATTTTTAGCCATGTTCTCAACACACCTTATTCAACGTGTTGCGAATCTGCTTTTTCTCTTTCTATTTTCGGTAATGATATCCATATTTGTATGTAGAAAAGGCCGAATCTTTATTCTTCAAGGGCTAGCGCAATTTCTTTCACATCCACACAATTTTAATCAAATGTCGGGCTCAATCATTCATGTCAGAAGGCCAGATATCGCAACTGCCGGTAAATTAGAAATGATAACAGAAACGCATTAGAAGGTGTTTGATGGTCACATTAGATTATTGTGTATACACTACGCTAACTTAACCTCCATGTCACCTGCCAACTACCTGGTGTATGTATAGGGATTTGAGATCAATACAATTTATTTCAGCAACAATTTGGACTCTAATGAAAGTAAAACGCTCACATTACCGAGTAAATCAGTAAAGTGAGAATGTATAATTGACAATAAAGGAGACCTTAAAACATGAAAGAGTGAGATTTGTCAAATAACTACTTATTTTCAAACCCTTGCAACAACTCACCTTTATTATTCCACCATCCATTGCCCTTCAGCAAAGGAAGGAACCCTACCCTTCTTATTGGTTAAACAAACCCTCCAATCCCTTAAATTGCATTCTTGCAGACCTATATTCTAGGTTGGAGGCTGTCCTTAGACAACTTGCACCCTTTTTACTAAAGGTGGAGCTTGAGTTACATAATAGTCTATTTTTTACGTTTCAGCAAAGCTATTTCCTTGTGTCCTGCAGTCACATAAGAGACCCAGGCTCACAAGTAACTCAATGCTGCTATACATAGTTTAACTAACCAGTGTAGGTAAAATTGATAAAACTTAAGATTGCCTGCAAAAGAAAATAATGCTGGTAAAATTTAGGCAGCTCAAATTTCAATACTTCTTCTGAAAAAATTTTCTCATTCCAGATTTTCAAATCTTTTAATCCAAGTAGATCTTCTATCTCAATAATTTTGGAATCATGGGGGATTTTTTGAAATAAGACTTGCTTATTTTCTTTTTTACTTCTATTTACATATAATAATAGGGGGTATCAAATATGACCAAATCCACCATTAAAACCCGTTGATTAGAAATTACCAAATCCACAATGTCTAATCAACGGGTTTTCAAAAAGGGGTAGCTAAAAACCAAACGGATTTTGAAAATGAAAAACCCTGGTTTTCCATCCAAATCCTTCATTTCCAAAATAACCCAATAAAATCACATCTCACATCAGCTCACGCTTCACCGTTCAATCCATTGCCTCTTGTCAAACCAAGCAAACATCACACCTCACCTCAACCAATCATGCGACAAGCACCCTCTCAACACAAGCAACCATTTCAACCGGCCAACTCTGCTGCAACCGTATTGATTTTTGACTCAGATAACGATGACTCAGGTCTTGAAGATTTCTACCTTTATGGTTGATCAAAACTCCAGAAACAATACCTCAATGCCAGAGGCACCACTACATGATTCCATCCTCAATATGACCTTTCAATCATTCAAGAACTTCCTCAATCATGCTTCCTCCAGCTTTTTCAAATGTCTTTCCCATGTTTCCTCAATCTTCTTCAACTGATTGAGTCAAACACAATCTTTCACAACTCCTCTCAGAATCCTCAACGAGACCCATCAGTCCAACTTGCTATTGCTATGTGCCGTCTTGGATCAAACGGAAACGGTGCTGCTGTGTTCAGACTCAAGAATCTCTTCTAAGTTGGCTATGGAACAATCAACCTTTACACATGTTGGGTGATCAAGATTCTTTATCAAATGCGGTCACACTTGGTAAATAAAATAACTAAAACTACTTGCATAAAAAATCAACTCAAAGAAAGAACACCCAATTACTTGCCTTGAGCCCGTCAAGTATGGTGTGTCCAACCTCCGGCAAGCTGGCCCCAGTTTAACCCACCAGAATTGATCAAGACAGACAACTACAATGAGCTTGGTTCACTTGGCTGACTGAGGGAATTGACAACCAAACTATCAGTGGTCTTCTTACTGGCTCCCTGTAAGTTGTATTGACTACTTAATATCTTGGCAAAAGTTTTTGGGTGGCTGAGTTTCAAGGAGATGATGTTCTCAAACAAGAACTGACTTACTTTACTTACTTCAATCCATCCACTTACCATTAACTATCTCCAACTCATATCCCCATCCATATCCATCCATCAGATCCCAATTAAGCATGCCCAACACCTTATACACTCCCCTCACTCAAGGAACTCAATTGTAAGCTTTCTCCATATCTTCCACTCTCCCAGTCCAACTTAATTGTTTCATCTCACAGACCCCGCCAGAACATCATCCACCACTAATAGCGCCCATAATCACCAAACCAACGGCCTCAACCCAAACCAAGCCCACAAAAACTGACCAGTTCCGCTAAGCTCATCAACGGACATCGTAATCAGTTCAAACCATGGTTCACTAATCAAGATCCACTCCGTTGGCCTTTTAACAAACAAGACCCTCAACTTACGGTGTTCTATCCTACTGGAGCTCATGAACTCTTCCCACTACTCGTACCCAAGAACAATCAAGAGGATGAATATTGTCCATTAGATGACCTTTTAAACGTAAATCTCCTTCTTCTTATTCACTCACTCACTCACTCACTCACTCACTCACTCTCTCTCTCTCTCTTGACATAATAATCAACTCTTAACTTATCAAAATGTGGGTTGTTTTTTTCTTTTCTCAATAGGTCATTACTACCACTCTTACCTACCATCTCACTCCCAATCAATCCCTCCACTTCTTCTCCGAACCACATCCAATCACATCACATTCTGTATCCGCCTCACATACCCAACTGAATGAATTTAGCTTTCTCGATTGACCCTCCCACCAGGACCGGTCATCGCCAGAGGCTGCCGGTTCATCAACACCCAAGATCCCATTATCTGATCCATCGTTAGATATGAGTGGAAAGCCGTTATTGAATGAGCTTTTGAAAGCGATTCGACGGAAGAATGGACCCCAGTTTCTCGGCTTGGTGGGATGATACAACCGGGTGGTGAAGCATCTCATAGACCAAGGCTCAATCGGCCAACAGATCAAGGCGTTTGTGGGAATGCCACAGGGGATTTGTGCGACGATCTTAGGACAGGCTTACGACCGACGAGTAGGACCTCAATTAGAACTCTTACAGGGTTACGAGACATGTTGTAGTAACGTCTATGGAGAACTCAAGCCCCGGTTCGTCTCCGAGATCATCAGACTCGTCGATCTCCGTCCCGGTATGATCTTCCTTGACCTCGGCTCAGGCATTGGTAATATCGTCATCCAGGTCGCACTCAAAGTCGGTTGCGTTTGGATCAAAGAACATTTTCTTTTTGCTGCAATCGATTGACGAGGGCAACTGAGCCCCTACCACCTCTCAAGGTAAGTAGGGGCTCTCGTTTTTTTTCATTTTTTTCCCTTCTTCCTTGCTCAATCAGCTTGCCGATTGAGCAAGGAAGATATCTGACAGTTTTCTGTTTTGCATCCAGGCTCAAACGGCGACCAATTGAGCCTGGATTTTTTTTTTTTCCCGCTGCGATCGATTGACGAGGGCACCTGAGACCCTACGACCTCTCAATGTGAGTAGGGGCTCTTGTTTGTCTTTTTTCATTTTCTCCTTCTTTCTTGCTCAATCGGCTTGCCGATTGAGCAAGGAAGGTGTCGGTCAGTTTTCTATTTTTTCCGTTTCTTTTTCAAAAGAGTTATCCTGACGATTGAAACCTTGACTCAGGACACGACTTGTACATCGGGGACCGAATTCGCGGAATGACTATCATGTAAACGAGACGGAAGAATGGTTCTACCAAGTCAAAGGCGAGATGTTACTAAAAGTGATCAGTCAGAACAAATTCCAGGATGTCTTCATCCTTGAGGCCGAGATGTTCTTATTACCACGTATGTCCTCTCCCTCCTGCTCTACCGTTCTTCACGTTGATTTTTCTTCTTTCTTTAGCCAATACTCCCCATAATCCATGTCGTTTTGCGGACACTATAGGGCTAGTCGTGGAACACAAAAGACCTAAAGATTCAATTGGTCAGCTGCCCTCCCTGGCTCTCTCTTTTTTCCCATCTCTAATCAATTCAAATGTTGACCAAGAAAAAAAACCGACTTGATGGTCCTATGGTTGGGTCTATATACACACAGATTGTCTGCAATGGTTCTGCCCAAACTCCAAAGCTCATTCCGAGCCTCACCTAGTCAGAGAGGTAGTGTTCCATTGTACCAACTTGGGCACTCAACTCAAACCACTTATCACCATCAGTCTTCTACTACTCTCGTACCCCTCTCCATGGAAAACCTAGCGCTCAAATCCTCTGGCTGATGTTTTTTTTTTCCCCCTCACCTCTTTAATTTTTTTGATGTTGCCACCTTCCTTGCTTGATTGGGTCACCAATCAAGCAAGGAAGACGACTAACACCTTTTTTCCTCATCCAGGCTCAAACAGCAACCAATCAAGCGTGTTGGTTTTTTTTTTTGCTGCAATCAAAGGACCACCCCCTCAATTTTTTTTTGCACTACAATCAAAGGACCAGCCCCTCAAGAGCCCCTCTGACCTCTTAAGGTAAGTAGAGGCTGTCATGATATTTTGATAATTGATTCATTTAGACCTTAATTTTTTTTTCCTGGACTCTCAGCATCCCTCACTGCCAGAAAACGTCTCAAGATTTGCCAAACCTCAGCAAGAAACCACGGCTCACAACACGTACTTGGTTGGAACAACAGGAATCTTTGGCCTCTGAACCCAACCGACTGCAGGACCCCATCCCCACCCCAATCCAATCTGATGTGCCAGTGACTGGTCAACAATCAAGTGAGAACTGTAACATCCATTGGCAATGTGCTATTCTTCTTGATAAAGAACAGTCACAGCACATTAGTGACAAGGAAGGAGTGGAGCAATCTTTGGCCTCTGGACCCAACCAAACTCAAGACCCACCCCACATCCAATCCCCAATCCTATCTGATGTGCCAGTGACTGGTCACCAATCAAGTTGGATGTAACATCCATTGGTGATGTGCTATTCTTCTTGATCAAGAACAGTCACAGCACATTAGTGACGAGGAAGGAGGGGAGCAAATCTTTGGCCTCTGGACCCAATCAAACTCAAGACCCCCCCCACATCCAATCCCCAATCCAATCTGATGTGCCAGTGACTGGTCAAAGATCAAGTAAGAACTGTAATGTACATTGGTGATGTGCGCTTCCTCTTGATCAAGAACAGTCACAGCACATTATTGAGGAGGATGGAGGGGATAAATATAATTGCCAGGAGCCACTGTCACCTTCTTTTTCAATATGCAATTTACAACACTTCATTTTCATCTGATTGATTGGCACAAACACTTAATGGCCCAACTCCTTCCCAAATGATTTAGTGGCAAGGTGGATTGTTTGAAGAAAAAATTGCATAAGTAATCAAAAGAAATTCAAACACACCTATTCACCGTCCTTGCCTCCTTCAGACCTATTCTCACCAGTTTCTAAAGGTTCCAAGATTGCTGACTGAGGCATCACATATAAACAATATTGAATATATTAGCAATTATCAAGAAAGATGAAACAACTGATTAATCTTACAACTGGAGCCCTAGTGTCAGCTTTCTGTACTCTACTCCACTTATTGTGGCGTGTACAGTAAGGACTAAAGAATGATTTTACACTTAAAAAGTGTAATGAAGCAATATCAAATAAGAACAATTACTTAAGTGTTTATAAAAACACTAAGTATCAAACAAACAGGTTATAACCCTGCTGCCAAAACTTCTATTAAGGGATTTAAATCCTAGAAGGGCTAACCAGATTGATACACGGTTCTTCCAATCCAATTAAAGATAATTAATTGATTGGGGGGGAATTTGGTTGAGGAATTTTAACTAATTAAGATAGTATATAAATAAAGGCCAGTCCTCCTTACTTATAGGAGAAGGTGAGCGCCTTTGTAGCTTATAATAAGTTATCTATTGTGTGTTAAAATTGATGGGGATGTAATCTTCATTTTAGTGAAGAAAACTCCTTCTTAAATAATAAAATAATTATTATTTCACAAGCTTCTTGGAAGCAGTGATCAGGGCAAGATCACCAAGGGGAACTGAGCACCCTGTTCGTGATCTGATGTGAAAAATGGTGTCATTCCTATGTGGAATGACCCCATAATTATTTCACAATAAATTGCTTAGTGGGAAATAATTATTTCAACATTAAATAATTATTTCACTAAGGAGTACTTGTGAATAAATTTTCTAGGGACCAAGGCTTGGAAAAGCGCTTGCCCTGAGTGATCAGTAATGCAAAATCACATGTACTCATGTATTTAATACATACTACATAAGTGAGGTAATTAAATACATATGTAATCTTATAGTATATATTACTATGGGTTATGCTGGGATTTTCCAGGATTTTCAAGGAAAAAACCATACCAATAAATGGTTCTTTATCCATTTATTGCGTGTTTGAAAATTAATTTTCCAAGGATTTTCTTTAATTAAATTTCCTTGGATTTTTGATAAAAAATAGGTATAATTTTAAATAATTTTATTATTCTATTTTACATGTGATCATGAGTGTGGCTTGAACAAAGACCCTTATGTATCAACCAGATATTTCTAGGCTTGTTCTTAACTGTTAGACTATATACCAATTGTTGAAACAGTTATGTATAATTTCTGTTATAATCAGAAAATATAGTTAAATAAATAAATAAAATAAAAATAAAATAAAATAAATAATAATATAATTAAATATTATTAATTATTCAGCTTGCAGTTTCAAGTGTTACATAATGTATGTAATATCTTGGTGGCTGACACCTAGAGTTATTGGAATCCACAGATACATTGTCTGAGTCATCTTTCTCAACATTTTTGTCCAAGTTGTTGTCCTCGGGACCAGAAGAGTCAGAGCTCTCATCACTGTTTTGAGCATTGACTTTGTACAAGCGCGTCACAAACGGGTTCTTCCCCATCAGCTGATGCATAGCATGGAAATGTGGACACATTTTTTCAAGCTTCTTGTCAATGGTGATAATTCCTGCCAATTGGTCTTCATCAGTGAGTCCAAAGCCAGTGGAGAGGGATTGGGTATGTGTTTTCTTTTACTTGTCCGTATAGCTGTTAAAGCAATCTTTCATCTGCCTGGGGGTTAGATTGATTTGTGAAGGGGATTGATTTCTCAGATTGATTGTCATAAGCTCAAATCCGTTAATCTTCCCTTTGGATGGCCTTCCAACCGCCGGTGCCTTACCAGTTCCAAAGCACAAATCACAATTCTTTTGGATTTTGAGCCAGTCGATGATTATGAGGAAGTCGTCCTTCTTTAGGTGAGAAGAAGTTTTTCCGGTTGTATCATTGTCAGAGACATGTTGTGCTTGCTTCTTGATGGGTTTCTTCCTGCTTGCTGACTTCTTCAGTATCACTTTTCCTTTTCTGGTGATGAATTTATTTGTTTTTTGATAGGCATTGTTCAGCGATCAGGGAATGATCAATTAATGTTTTTTCTGCAAGCAAGTTTATAATTGGCTAAACTTACCAAATTTTGAGGAAAACTGAAGAACAATTTTGGGTTTGTGATTGGGTGGAGTTGTATTGGCAATGATTTATTGTTGGTTGGGGTTGAATCGTGGAGGATTATTGATTGTATTGGGGTTGTATATTGCAAGTTTGGATTGTGAGTTGTGATTGGTTGAAATGTGGAGGATCGTGGTTTTTGTAATTATATTGGGGTTTTTGTTGTTGATACTTGACACGTCTAGTGCAAATAATGGCATTATTTGGAATTTTTATCCACTGGTTTCATAATTGTGGATTTGGTGAAACCCGTTGATTAGATAATCGTGGATTTGGTCATATTTGATACCCCCTAATACCATGATTTCTCATTATTTTTTCCCCTTCCAAAACTTATGTTTTGCCTTTCACTGCAAGAAAATCTGCTTCTACTGCCACCAGTTTAACATCAAAGCTTTGATCTTACTCCAACCTCACCTTACACTTACTTCAAACAGTCTTGGATGCACAATTTCTATGCATGATGTGCAGCTAATATGCATGGTGCAAAGCCACTGCACACCAAAATTAACCCTCAAGTAAGAGCAAAGCTAGATTGAATTATTCTGCAGGTAAACTGGTTACAGTTGATGAAATCAAACAACCAAACACACTAAACTCCAACCTATTGAGTGGTTAAGTGATTCTGCAAAACTTGGATCAAAAATCTAGGCTCATAACCTGATAAGCTAGACCATGCTGAGAGCTGATAACAACAGACAATAGACAATGGTGAGTGGATGATGTTTGTGGAAGGATGATGAAAATAATCCTTCCGTGTCTGCTGTCTCAGTATTCTGTGTAGACTACGTGAAATGTAAGTGACATGAGATAGACATGAGATGAAAGAAAGAAAAATAATAGAAGATGTATACAGTACACTGAGAATGACTAGACTAAGTTTACTAACTTAACAAGTTCAGCTTCGTACTTCAAAATATCTCGAACTAAAATGTAGCCCAAATCTTATTGTAGTCTTTAGAAATAGCGATGTGAGTATGAATTTGCTCACCATAATGGGCCGAACATTTTTAGCTTGGAGTATCTGTACGGCCAGTTACTCATCTACTGTGTCTATCAAGGTACATACCTGATTTCACTTGGTCAAACCCTGTAACTGCACTGGGGTTGATTCAGCTTGATCCTAGGACTACCTTGCTAATCCTAATCCTGGGACTGTTTCAAGCCAATATGACCCACAAGTCTCTGAATTTCATGCATTGTAGAAGATATCGCATACAATGCAAATGCTGAAGTACATCTTCAGACAAACGGTATTGGCACAACACGAAAACTTACATGAGCCAATTCTTGCTGATCTGTACTGATGTGGTGGCCGCTGGCAATAGCTTATCGGCTCAAGTTGAGCTCGGTGGTCCGGGCTGACTTAGGCACCGATTTGGATGATGAGGAGGGGTTCAACTGTGCTTCTTCAGTCAAAGATTAGCGCAGCTTCTTGATGAGATCGCGGCTTTTGCCGACTGGAGCGGGTGAAGCCTGTGCAATTTTGCCTGCCAATTGGATGTCTTCTCCTTGAAGCCTATATACATGCGGCATCAGGATTGAACTGACCACTTATGCTGTCAAATTAAACACTCTCGGTCTAATGATTACAAAGAGTACACAAATGTAAATTACGAGGGAAAGGACTTGCATCTGAAGCAGTCAGGTTACTTTAGAGAAAGTAGCTCAGAAATCTGTTTGAATCCTCCAGCTCTACAGCCTTTGACTAGAGACATTTTAGTTGAGCTTCACTACTTGAGAGTCAGATTATTTCAAAGAAGAGTTGGGAAGACAAGCTTTTAATCGTTTTTTGATTCTAGAGCACGATGAGAACGATTAAATCTGATTAGAAGATGTGAGTGCTTAGAAACCTGACGCAATCAAGTAATCAGCTAGTGCTTCGGTGCACTTCGTAGCTTCACCTGGTGTGAGGGAAAAAAGATAGTTCAGATTCAGAAGACTACTCGTCTTCTGTTTGGATGATGAAAGTGTAGTGGGTTGAAATACCTGCTTGGACACCAGCCTTGTACATTGCGACGATCACAGCTTGCTTGGTTTTGACGCACACGCACCCGGTCCCCTACGAGAAGATAGAGATGTTGAACGAGTTTATCAGACAACAAGTTTGCTTGGCAAGAAAGAATGCACTTTGATGATCACTGACTCCCTTCTTTCCATAGATGCTTCGGTCATCTGAGTGAATGGTCAAATATTTGGTGCCAGCTAATATGATTCCAGAGGCTTGGACCGATGAGTTATCCTCAAATCCGTGAACGAGTTTGCTCTGTTCGTCGGGCGCAATCTGATTTGATTGGACGATCGTTTTGGAATAATTAGTTGATGTCATTGAAGAAAAAAAGAATAGCGCATGGGATCCATACTCACATTGAAATCTGAGGATGTAGCCCATACGCCACCGGCTTGGCCTAGGATAGCCGCATTGTCAAACAGGCCAGTTCCAAGCAAGTTGGTGTCAACATACGCTGGAGATCAACACCCAGTTCCAAGATGAATGATTAGTCCTAGCAGAATGATAGACTTTTGCAATTCAAGTGAGACTGAGTGGACATACTTTGCCAAGACATGTTCGTTGCAGGATCGTTGAGCTTGGATATGCAAAGTCAGTTCGATGGTAATGTCGTTCGTGGTTCTTCGCAACCTATCCTGCGCTAGAATGCTTGTTGATTCTTGAGAAAAGAGACTGGTTGATTCTAGAGGAGAGAATAATTACTACGGCGTGATTAACTCCTCCGGAGGAAAGCGTCTCCGAACGCGGGACCGAACTTGACTTAAGAGCATCTCCAGCGGTCCGGGTTCGCATTTAGAGCATCCACGATGGTTTCGATAAACTCTGTTATGTACAGTTGAACCGAGAAATTTCACTCTTTTATTGCCAAACCAAGCCACTCCACCCTTGGCCACCTTACAATTTTCACTCGGTAAAACCTAAACAGAAACGAACCCGTTGTTGAGCCTGAGACACCAGCTTCGGTTTCCCCACCCAAGGATTGTGATTGGGAGGAATTGACGTTTTCAAAAGGAATGAATGCCAATTGACAAAAGGCTACATCACCTTCTTGATTGGGATGGATTCCCGGACCAAGTATCATACACACATTGGTTTGAAAGATTACGGCCAGATGGACTGTCACATACCTCTAATATTGGATAATAATCCAGTTTAAATATATTCAAGGATTGCCCCAGTGGAGCAAAATTAGCTCCTGAGGTAGTATATCGATTTTTGGGTCTGTCTCTTGGGCGTTGATAAACGCACGCCAACGGCGCACGCCAACGCCAACCCGCACGCCACTTTTTTTTGGCGTGCGGGTCCCCCCTCGCTCACGTAATTGAATGGGAGGGCCCATTCGATTACGTGAGCGGGCCGGCTGACAAGGTTATACAACCTCGTCGGCCAGGAGGAAGTCCTCCTGGCTGACGAGGTTGTATAGCCTTGTCAGCCAGGAGGAAGTCCTCCTGGCCGACGAGGTTGTATAACCTTGTCGGCCAGGAGGAAGTCCTCCCGGCCGACAAGGCTGTATAACCTCGTCGGCCAGGAGGACTTCCTCCCAGCCAACAAGGCTGTATAACCTCGTCAGCCAGGAGGAATTCCTCCTGGCCGACGAGGTTATACAACCTCGTCAGCCAAGAGGACTTCCTCCTGGCCGACGAGGTTGT
The DNA here is from genome assembly GCA_007896445.1 of Puccinia hordei. Lineage (NCBI taxonomy): Eukaryota > Fungi > Basidiomycota > Pucciniomycetes > Pucciniales > Pucciniaceae > Puccinia > Puccinia hordei. Next base: position 169,487 of record RDRW01000634.1, read on the forward strand.
ATAAACTCGTCGGCCAGGAGGAAGTCCTCCTGGCTGACAAGGTTGTATTCGTCAGCCAGGAGGACTTCCTCCCGGCCGACGAGGTTATAAAACCTCGTCAGCCAGGAGGACTTCCTCCTGGCCGACGAGGTTGTATAACCTCGTTGGCCGGGAGGAAGTCCTCCCGGACGACAAGGTTATACAGCCTCGTGCCGGGAGGAAGTCCTCCCGGCTGACGAGGTTATACAACCTCGTCAGCCAGGAGGACTTCCTCCTGGCCGACGAGGTTGTATAACCTCGTCGGCCGGGAGGAAGTCCTCCCAGCCGACAAGGTTATACAGCCTCGTGCCGGGAGGAAGTCCTCCCGGCTGACGAGGTTGTATAACCTCGTCAGCCGGCCCGCTCACGTAATCGAATGGGCCCTCCCATTCGATTACGTGAGTGGGATCCCCCCACACGCCAAACAATTGGCGTGTGGGAGCCGCACGCCAATTGTTTGGCGTGCGCTCCCACACGCCAATTGTTTGGCGTGTGGGAGCGCACGCCAAACAATTGGCGTGCGGGGCCCACACACCAATTTTATTTGGCGTGTGGGGCCCACACGCCAAAATAAATTGGCGTGTGGGAACCACACGCCATTTTTGGCGTGTGGGAACCACACACCATTTTTGGCGTGTGGGAACCACACGCCATTTTTGGCGTGTGGGTCTCACACGCCAATTTATTTTGGCGTGTAGACCCTACACGCCAATTTTTTTTGGCGTGTAGACCCTACACGCCATTTTTGGCGTGTGGGTCTCACACGCCAATTTATTTTGGCGTGTAGACCCTACACGCCAATTTTTTTTGGCGTGTAGACCCTACACGCCAATTTTTTTTGGCGTGTAGGCCCCGCACGCCAAAAAAAATTGGCGTGCGGGTTGGCGTTGGCGTGCGCGCTTGGCGTGCGTTTATCAACGCCCCTGTCTCTTGGCTCAATCGTGACCCAAAAATACTGACCTGAATCAATGGAGATTTACATCAAAGCATTTGTATGCACTTTAGGCACACTTATGTGTTACTTTGTAAAAGTGCTGACACCTGCTTTTTTCAACCAAGTGTTTGGTTTTTTTATCAAACCCTGTAAAAGACAATTTGAAGAAAATTTGGATTTTCTCTGAATTTCCTCACATCCAGGGTTGGAGATTTCCTTTTTTTTCAGATTGATTTTGAGGAGAATTTGAATCAAATTTGTAAATTGGTTTCTGTAGTACCCACAACTTTTATAAACCACATACACCACAGTTTCAGTGCTGAAAGTCCCATTGGGTTGACCCTGTATTTGAGCACTGGTGAGATCCCACAAGATTAGGCAGTCCAAAATTGGAGATTGATGGGTGAGAGTCAATTTTTCTTTTTGCTACTGGGCTTCCAGGGCCACCCGCATTACAGTTGGTAACAACTAGATTGGCTGTGCAAGAAATACATTAAATTAATTCACTACAAGAAAAACTCAAGAAATTGGTGGAAACTTACATGCAAGAACTAAAGCCATTCATTATGCTGAAATTTATCTGAGCTTAGTTTGATTTGTTGTTCATGGTGTTCAAATTTGCACTATGAATAAGTAATAGACTCATAAAATACAATTTCCTTAGTGGGAAGAGGCTGTTTCATCTCCAAAACTCTCTGTCACAGCTTATCCAAATGTTCCAGGCTGTGATTTCACTTGAGAGCCTCCTAAACATCAATCAGACCAAATCTTATCTCCCTTTTCCTCTCCTCCTTCACACTTATAAGTTTATTTCTTTTTATCACATTTAGAATTCCCCTTGTCTTGCATACTTTTTCCACAATATGAGAGACCCAGGCTCACATTTTATCTTATTCACCCCAAGGGTTTTAAAATTAGATTACTACATTTCAAGGTGAAATATCTTGAGTTTTTTAATGGAACATTTTTCAATTTTTTTTGGCATCATAAAATCTTATAATATGATGAAAATTTGAGAGAAAAAGATCAAGGAGAATTTTTCAACTATTTTGGTCAATATTTGAGTGTACTCATCTTCCATCATGTTATCTTGCATTTAATCAGCTCTATCTTTGTCACACACTCTGTACCACTAATAATTCAAGACTCCTAATATCAACACAATCAGTGTGTTCCAAGAAGAGTATTTGAAGACAAATGGAAATATTGAATGAATGGGGAAACCTTTGGCCACCAATTCAAACAAAGCAATAATATAATTTTTACAGAGAGGAGGAGCTTATGCCAAATCTGAAAACCATACCACAAAAGTATTTAATTTTCCAGGCCCACCCTCAATTTGGTTGAATGAAACTAGTGTTTCAATATCTCATGCAAGGACAGAGAGAATGTGGTATGTTAGAGGTCTGGAGAGCTATTCAAGAATAAGGTGTTCTCAATTTCTAAAATAGTTTGAAATTGTGCACCTGGGTCACTAAGGTGGGCGTTGATAAACGCACGCCGATGGGCGCACGCCCACGCCCATCGCACGCCTTTTTTTTATTGGCGTGCGGGCTGCACGCCCATCGGCGTGCAACACTTCAGGCGTGCGGTCGCACGCCCTGCCCGTTCAGAAAAGGGCGTGTGAACCGCACGCCCTTTCTATGTGTATAGGCAGGGGCGTGCCCCTACCTATATACATGCTGATGTCATGCGTACACAAGAATGTACGCATGACATCAGCTCCGATTGAGGAATACAGCCTCCTCTACCGGGAGGGATCCCTCCCGGTCGAGGAGGCTGTATACCCTCCTCGACCGGAGGGATTCCCTCCCGGTCAAGGAGGGTATACAGCCTCCTCAACCGGAGGGATTCCCTCCCGGTCGAGGAGGGTATACAGCCTCCTCGACCAGGGAATCCCTCCGGTTGAGGAGGCTGTACAACCTCCTCGACCGGAGGGATCCCTCCAGTCGAGGAGGTTGTACAACCTCCTCAACCGGGAGGGAATCCCTCCGGCCGAGGAGGTTGTACAACCTCCTCGACTGGAGGGATCCCTCCGGTCGAGGAGGTTGTACAGCCTCCTCGACCAGAGGGATTCCCTCCCGGTCGAGGAGGTTGTACAGCCTCCTCGACCAGAGGGATTCCCTCCCGGTCGAGGAGGTTGTACAACCTCCTCGACCGGAGGGATTCCCTCCAGTCGAGGAGGTTGTACAACCTCCTCGACCGGGAGGGAATCCCTCCGGCCAAGGAGGTTGTACAACCTCCTCAACCGGGAGGGAATCCCTCTGGCCGAGGAGGTTGTACAACCTCCTCGACTGGAGGGATCCCTCCGGTCAAGGAGGTTGTATACCCTCCTCGACCGGGAAGGAATCCCTCCGGTCGAGGAGGGTATACAGCCTCCTCGACCGGGAGGGATTCCCTCCAGTCGAGGAGGGTAAACAGCCTCCTCGACCGGGAGGGATCCCTCCCGGTCGAGGGGCTTGCAGTCCTCCCCGGCAGGCGTGCGGCTGCACGCCCTTCCTCGGGGGTGTCGCACGCCTGTAGATGGGTGTGCGAACTGCACGCCCATCTACAGGCGTGCCCACGCCCAAGGATGGGCGTGCAGCCCGCACGCCAATAAAAAAAAGGCGTGCGGGCAACACACCTTTTTTTTTATTGGCGTGCAATGGGCGTGGGCGTGCGCCCATCGGCGTGCATTTATCAATGCCCCACTAAGGTGACAGCAGGATGAAAGGAATGGGGGTCTACTTGTTTTATTTCAAGATATATTAAATAAGCAGCAGAGGGAAAACTGAACAAAGGTCAAACTCAACTTTAACTGAACAAAGTTCAAACTTAAATTTAAGAATATTCAAGACATTCTTGACTAATATTTAATAGAATGAGTAAACATGGCAAAATTTACTGAATCTAAGGCTGAAAGGAAGAAATATAACCCAGAGTTGGCCTGGAAATAATATAAAAAGCTTCCTCATTCATTCTCTCATGCATAGACAGCTTACATCCAAGTTTTTTAAGTAGCACTTATAAATTGAATCAACAGACTACTGAAGCTTTGTTAAAATCCTGGCCCTTACCCAAAATAGGGCCTCTTCAGCTTTCTTCTGTTTGCTTTGTTTTTTATCCCTCAGAAATTTATGCCCCAAAAATCTTCCTTGTATTTTAGATTTCTTTTGTTCCTCATCAGAAATGTAGCCTCACTTAGCTCTGATCCCATAACCATCAGACCTGCTCTACTCAAGACTTCTCATCTGGTGGTCTGAGTCCCTGAGTTTACACTCTTTATCTTTTTCCAGCTCATCTTGTCTCCTCATTAGGCCTTAGGCCACATTTTCTTCAAGCTTTTCATTTTCAAGCTCAAGAAACTTGTAATAATAAAGTTTCTCTTTATTGCTCATTTGCTGTGAGGAATTTTCAAAGGTGGAACTTTCAATTTAAACCATTTTTTCAGGGTGATAATACAGTTTCAAAGTAAGTGCATGAGGATTGTTTTAAAACAGTCCCCACAAAATATTTTTATCAGCATTCAGAAAGAAATTTCCCAGTAATTCACTCCTTTTGGCCAACACAATTTCTATTCTTTACCAGTAACCTTGGACCACCTCCAATTTGTTTCCTTTTTTGATGGATATGAAGATTGCCAAATCATACTCATATTTTTTTAAAAAAGGTTTTCCTGTCTCTTAATCTCACCCCTGGCTCCCCCCCCCCCCTCCTGCCTAAATGATGCTACCAGGAAATGGGCGCTTTGTCACGGTGGCCCTGCCATTCCTGGCTCATATTGGCTTATAACTAGAGGGCACAAAATTGGTGGAGGGGGAAAATCTGGGCCCTAGTTCCAAATCCAACCTCCATTTCTTCAAATATTCTTTCAGGAAGACAGTATGGTGAGTTGGATGATATCAGGTTGGTTCTAGCCTTGGCTCAAATCACAAATCTATCAGAAAAAAAAAGCTGAACCAGCAAAGTTTGAAGGTCAGATGTGGGATCTTCCCTGGCTCAAAACAATCCACTTGTTTCAAGGATCAGGTGAAGGTATCCTGGGATCCCCTCAAAAAGAAAGACTCTGACAGAGGAGTTTATATGTTATCTTCAAATATTTGCATCAGTGATCTCTTTTTTTGGTGAGAGAAATTCACCACCAATTATTCCCTATCTTCTGAGAATTATTGTTAACTTCCTTTTAAATCATTTACAAGTACCACATCAATGGCTCTCTATCATCTTTTTAAAACAGTAACACTTGCCAAACCATTCTCAGGCAGGTTGAGTTGAAGTTTCATTTTCTTTTAAGATTGGTTCTTCAAGATCATAATGCATGCTCCTTGTATCAGGACCCATAGATATGCTGTAATCTGGTACTGCTTAGGGATTGATGAGCATAACATTTTATCTATACCAAATTATCAATTACTTTAAATAGTATGTGCTGTCTTTCCCTCTTGGTAAAAAAATACAAATACAATGGATTGTAAACAACCAGATATCCAGGAGCTGCTCACACCAGAGCTTCTGCTTTTGTTGAAAGCCCCTCTTTCAGCAAATTTCTTTCCAAGGCACCCACAACCCCCCCACCTTTGAAAGGAGAGGATTTTATTAATCTAGGGAGGATCTTTCCGGGCCTCCAAAATAAAAATTATGTTTTGGATCTAAGAGAATCCACATTTTTTTTGCTACATTTTCCACAACTGCAGAGAGGTTAAGGAGGCCTGTGGCTACCATACCAATATTCCACAAATTTGTGGCTCAGTGGAGGGATTTTTCAACCGCCAAACCAAGTCGCCCAGAACTTGGGGACTCATCAAGACATTTGGTAGTTGGTTTGGTGGTTGGTTTTGTGCTGTTCTGTTGATAGGGGATGTAAATATTTACCCTACAAACGTTGGTAGAGTTATATAAATTTAAAGACCCCTACCAAGAATATTTTAGAATCTCTACTTAAAGAGCCCTAAAGAGGCCACAATTGGGGTGCAAAGGGGTCTTTCTCTATGATGTTGGCTTACCAAGCTACTTTAGAGAATCCACTATTCTCTCTGTAAAACCACTCTTGAGTGCAGATTTACATAGTATGTAATCATATTATCGGGCGTTGATAAACGCACGCCAACGCCAACCTGCACGCCAAGTTCTTTTGGCGTGTAGGGTCTACACGCCAAAATAAATTGGTGTGTGAGACCCACACGCCAAAAATGGTGTGTGGTTCCCACACGCCATTTTTTTTTGGCGTGTGGGCCCCGCACGCCAAATGAAATTGGCGTGTGGGCCCCGCATGCCAATTGTTTGGCGTGCGGGTCCCCCCTCGCTCACATAATCGAATGGGAGGGCCCATTCAATTACGTGAGCAAGCCCCCTCCCGGCTGACGAGGTTATACAGCCTCGTCAGCGGGGAGGACTTCCTCCCAGCACGAGGCTGTATAACCTTGTCAGCCGGGAGGACTTCCTCCCGGCTGACAAGGTTATACAACCTTGTCAGCCAGGAGGAAGTCCTCCTGGCTGACAAGGTTGTATAACCTCGTTGGCCAGGAGGAATTCCTCCTGGCCGATGAGGTTGTATAGCCTTGCCGGCCGGGAGGACTTCCTCCTGGCTGACGAGGTTGTATAACCTCGTTGGCCAGGAGGAAGTCCTCCCGGCCGACAAGGTTAAACCTCGTCAGCCAGGAGGACTTCCTCCTGGCCAACGAGGTTGTATAGCCTCGCCGGCCGGGAGGACTTCCTCCTGGCCGACAAGGTTATACAGCCTTGTGCCGGGAGGAAGTCCTCCCGGCTGACAAGGTTGTATAACCTCGTCAGCCGGGAGGGGGCTTGCTCACGTAATCAAATGGGCCCTCCCATTCGATTATGTGAGCAAGGGGGGACCCGCACGCCAAACAATTGGCGTGCGGGGCCCACACGCCAAACAATTGGCTTGCGGGGCCCCAACGCCAATTTTATTTGGCGTGCGGGGCCCACACGCCAAAAAAAAATGGTGTGTGGGTCTCACACACCCTTTTTTTTGGCGTGTAGACCCTACACGCCAAAAAAAGATGGCGTGTAGGCCCCGCAAGCCAAAAAAAATTGGCGTGCGGGTTGGCGTTGGCGTGCCCCGTTGGCGTGCGTTTATAAATGCCCCATATTATCCCCCTCATGCCTCTTTAAGGCTCAGTAAAATTCCAATATGTAATTCCTTTGTACCAGCTCTCTAGATTGACATCCCACTAGGGAAAGCCTACCAAATTCCCACACCAAACTCAAGCACAACCAACACCACCAATGGAAACTCCCCCATCCCATTAGACAACAAAGATATCAAACCTGATAGCATCCACAAACAAAAAAAGAGGACCAAAATGGATACCCTGTGAGGAATACAATCTGGCCATTTCTTGGATAAATGTCAGTGAAAAACCCAAATTTTCTATGAATAAGTCAGGTAAGACCTTCCACCAGAAGAGTGAGATGGATTTCAACAACCACTCTAAGGCTCATTATTGCAACAATTTTCCAATAAAAACATGATACACAAGCCTCTCTGGTTACAGAGCATCAGAATTTACTGATTCAAATCATTCAAACCTTCCAGATAGACTGAATTGAACACAGCTAAGCTCAAATTTTCTGCAATCTATAATGCCATAACGCAGAACCAACCAAGAGGTTACAGTCACAAAGATTGGCTTGAATAGTCCAAGAAGATCTATCAGGAGCAAAGTAAAGGTACTTCTTTCAATGCCCTCCTGGCTTGGCCAAAGCTTTGATATGCTCCAAAATGGCAAGCAGACCCCCAAGGTGGCTTTGATGAAGGAAATTTATATTGTTAAGAGCCCCAGGAGTCCAAAAAAAGCATACCAGATCTGGAGGTCTTTGCGAACAACTGCTTCCAAGACCATCATTTTTCTTTTCACCTTCCCTGTGTGCTGGCCTTCAAACCCCAAGGGACAGTTCTTCCAGGCCCAGTGCATGCTATCAAACTGCTAATACAACCCAGAAAGTCACGTAATTAGTTCTTGGCCAGGATAGTCTGCTGTTTGCAATTTGGAGGTCAAAGGTTGGTGGGGGCATAGAGGTCAATGATGTGTTGGGGAAATATCTTGAGTGTTCAGAGCGCAGATGTTTCCTCAATTTGGATGCACTCTTCCATAATATCCTAGTCCCATACACCAATTGTTGGATGGCTGCTGTCATGGTTTGATGAGTTGATAGGCCTATCCAGCCACAGAAGTCCTAGAAATGGGTGATTATCAGCTAATCAGCCAAGATTAGTGAAGACAATCATAAAAATAACACACCACTTTGCAAACCCAGAATCTATTGTGTTGTTACAGATCTCTGCCCAACCAATCAAACAAATGGTGGCTCATTTGTAACCGTCACTCAAGAGCTACGTTGTTATACACCAGATTTTTGACAAAGTAGTCTTCCACAAGCCATTTGTTGCCTTCAATGTGATTACAGAGAAAAATTACTTCCTGGCCAGTGCAAATATGTACTCTGGGTTCAGGCCATACCACTCTTCCTCTTCAATGACCCATAGGTTGTTGAAATGAAGTTGATTGGAATCCACTGTTGGGTGATGTCACTGAGTGGTGCAGTTAGACTAAAGAGTGGAGGCAGCGTTGGTAGCTAAGAGCATCCACAATTGTTGTGGTGCTATTTTCTTTAAGTAATGAGTTGGTAGCGAGTTTTGCCTTCTGCTGAGAAAGATTAAGTGACAGTTTCACATTTGTGAAACTGTAGCACACTCATTAGCTAGCTACATAGAGTTAAAGGGACCCATCACACAATTGTTGGCAAGTTATCTTTCAACTCCATCACTCACCATGCCTATATTGATTCCCTTCCTTCTTCCCCCACTCAATCAATACTTCCCGGTACCTCCTCTCAGCTTATCTCACAGCCTGGTTGAATTTGACAATGACATCCAACAAAGTGAATCCAAAGCGAATGACAACTATCAGAACCACTTTCAACGATGGATATTCAGAAACCAAGTAGCGGCAAATGATTGTCTACTAGCTGATTACTTCAACTTAGCTTCCACCTACAACTCCAGAATGTTTGAGAGGGGGTTCCGAATGAGCAAGTTTATGTTCTTGAGACTGGTGGATGCCCTTCAAGGGCATGATGTATACTGGACACTCCACAAAGTGAGTGTTGGATTTTTTTTTGGCAATAAAATGCCAATTGAGCACTGAAAATTTATTAAAAGGACTGTTGTGGGCAGTTCAGCCTTTCACCCCACCAGAAGATCACCTGCACTATTTGTCAATTGGCCTACGGATGCCCTGCAGATGCTACTGACGAATATGTACAAATTGGGGAAACCACTGCCATTGAATCTTTGAAGCGCTTCATTTCCAACATCATCACCATCTTTGGGAATGAGTATTTGCGTGGACAAAACAATGAAGAGCTTGCCCAGATCATGCAAGAATACAAAGTACATGGTTTTCCTGGCTGTAGAGGGTCAATCAATGGCATGCATTGGGGCTGGAAGAACTGCCCGCAAGCATGGAGTGGACAGTACAAAGGAAAGGAGGGTGAAACAATCATGGTGTTGGAAGCAGTTGCTTCTCAAAATCTTTGCTTATGGCACGCTTTCTTTGGGTCACCGGGTACTCACAACGACATCAAAATCTTGCACAATAGTCCCCTTTTTGATGACTAGGCTACTAATCATCTTTTTCCCCCTCTGATCATTCTCAAAGCTAATCAGTTCCCTAGGTCAAGCCTCTTTGGTATTGTTTAAGGTCAATAATCATGAGTACCCTTATGGGTACTATATTTCCAATGGGATTTATCCCAGTTGGCCGGTACTGATCAAGACCCTCCAGGCCCCTCAATATGATGCAGCTTGGCACTTTTGCAAGCTCCAGGAGGCAGCCAGAAAAGACATTGAATGTGCGTTTGGGGTGTTACAGGCTTGGTTTGGGATGGTCGCAAACCCTTCTCAATTATGGCATTGCCAAGATATCATTTCAATCATGAAATGCTGTTTAATATTACATAACATGATAGTGGAGGAAAACTCTCCTCATGATCCTTTCTTGCATGATCCTCCTCCCCTCAGTATCTCCAAAACCACTATCTGTACAAGTGTCCATGATCCCACAATTTTCCATAGCTTCCAATCACTGGCAGGAAACACTGCAGCTCTCCATAGCTCTCCTGCCCATTATACTCTCATGAATGAACTCAAGATCCACAATTGAATTTCCCATTGTTTATCACAATAGCAATATGTATCATTGAATTATTTTTACCTGATGTTGTCTCACAACAGAAATTTATTTGACATTTCCAATCAAGCAAGAAGAAATTGAGAAAAGTGAGAAAAGGAAACAAGCATTCAATTTTCAGGAGAAGCAGGTGGACAGTTATCATCATCAGCTACAGGTGGACAGTTATCATCATCAGCTACAGCTAATAGTTGAGTTTGGACTTTGTTTTTCAACAATCTTAACATCATTTTGCTCTCAGAGTCGGGAAAATTGTTCTCTGATTGCATTATCACAGACAAATGGGTGGCAGAGGCTTGAACATTAGCCTTCTGTTTCTCAAGGTTGAAATTTTTTTCAACAAGTTTGTTTTGACACCGACTGATGTTATTATTCTTGATCATTACATTAAGTCGTTGATGTGCCAAACTTGAAGCGTCCTCCACTTCACTTTCTTGGGTATTGTGTCAACGTTGCTTGGCTGCATTCACCCCCTTGGGTCGAGAGATTGTGCTAGGAGAAGATGGTGGACCCAATGGGGTGTGGGATTGGTTTGAGGAGGTGAAATCACGAATCCATTTTGGATGGTTCCGGACAACTTCCCAAGCAGATTTGACTTTGAATGGCTGTCCACGAGTTTTCTGCGAGTACATATCCTTTGTGGCCTTCATCCAGTCCATTGGAGAGCTACCACTGGGAGGGTTGGATTCAATTGCCTGGTATATTGAAGAAAATTTAAGGGTAGAAGTGTTTAGATTGGCCCAACTGTATAAAAAGTTTCAATCAGAACCAGTTGCTGATGAGAAAAAAATGAATCCCGCCGGACTCACCAAGTTTTAATAGTCTCCCAATCACAATAGGCTGTTGAGGAATGTGAGTTGAAATCTTCCTCAACTTGCTTGTGGAACATTTGCCCGGTCTGATTCATAGCGTATTCAGGGTCCTTGCTGAAATTTATCCACGATTGAGCCAACTATTCTTCTTCTTGAGGGGTCCAGTTTGGAGCTTGTTTTTTTTTTAGGATTTGGGGTGGATGACGAGTTGTTGGGTGGGGGATCAGCGGGATCCATGATGGTTGAGGTTGACGATATGCAATGTCGGAGGGATATTGAGGGGTTATGGATGGGTTAGCGAGCTCGGTAGATTCTGGTAACTTTAGAGAAAGGACAGGTGATTTGTCGAGCTCGCTACTTGGCGAACACCTAACGAGTCACGAGTGTGAAACAATTAGGCTTTTTGTCGGTAAATATACCTAACGAGCCGAGTTACCGCAACGATTGTGGATGCTCTAAATCCAGGAGGCCTACCAAGCCAAATCGAGGGCGGGTTTGGCTCTTTAGTTAACCCACCGAGCGCCGGGAGACTCGCTGCTTACATAAAGAGTTACCGCAATGGTGGTGGATGCTCTTACAGAGGCAACTGTGGGTCCTCCAAGTTCCCTTGTCAAAACAACAAGGGTTTTGCCCTGTTTTACCCTCATGCAGAAAATGTGGGAATCAGTCAAGTCAGAGGTCAACCAAGTTGACTGAATAAAATGAGAGCCAACACATTGCCCGAATCAGCAAGTAGTCAAATTTAAGCCAATTATCAACAATTTTCTCATGTGTGGACCATCTCAGTCGATGTTCTTGCTGGCCAAGCAGGCAAATACCTTTGCCCGGGTCTCTAACAGATCTGGCATTATCATTACGGACAGGCTTATACGCCTGGCCTATGGGCCTAAATCAAGCTTTGCGACCTGCGTCTGAAGGGGTGGCAGGGTGCTACCGGAAAGCCTGTGTCAATCAGATGGCGCTCACGAGTTTGGGCTGGACAGTGAAATCAAGGGTTTTTACCCGGCAGGCTCTCTACTGATAGGGCGGGTCACGACGAGCGAGTCGACGGGCAGCGCGGATCAGACTGTGGACATGGGTTTCTGAGCACAATGAGAACAAAATTGAAATCTCAAGCCGGCAATAGTCAATTGGCTCGGTGGTGCTGTGACTTGGGATTGTATTGCAGAGCCAAGAATGAATTAAGTAATTACCAACCACCGGCAGCAGGGGCGTCACCGGCAGGGGCACCTCGTCCGATCCCAGCAAATCGGGGACGGAAGCCGCCATCGGCACCAGATTCTTTCTTGCGGTAACCTTCCCGATCGGCACCACCATCGCCACGCGGGGGACGGTAGGCACCACTGGATGGTTGGGGACGTCCGGCGGGGGTAGCTCGTTGGACCTTCTTGAAGGTCGCCGGCACGATCTCTGAGGGGAGATTCAGCCTAGCACCACGATCACCATGCTTCATCAGTTGTCGCGTTTCTTCGTTATCCCATAATGTGCCGACTCACCATTCCCGCAAGTATTCAATTCCTTCATCAGTCAAGGTGTAGTAGTAAAACTGTATTTTTTTACAGCAAAACGACGAAAATCAGTTGTGTATTAGCACCAACATTTGTTTCCAATGATGTCGATCAATTGATTTGAGGATGATGTACCTTCCAAGAGAACTGAGTTTTGATGAAGCCACGAGAGTTCAAGGATTGGCAAGCCTTGATGACGTATAGGTTCTTGACATCCAATTCAACGTGTGTAGGAGCATCGTAGTCCTTCTTGGCGACCATCACACCATCCTTAAAGAGGTTTTCGTAGATCGTACGACGATCTTCTTTTGGGATAATCATTCTATTGAAACATCACGATTGATACATAATCGATTAGGGTGAGAACGACTGTTCAGGAGGGAGGGAAGGAAGACTGACCTGGTCGATGGAGGGTAGGATCGATCTGACCGGCTTTGGTGAGGGTCTCGACTGACGTGGGGCGAGCGGTTTCGGTATTATCTCCTCGAGGTGAGCTCCGGATAGCGTGACCCCTGCAATCAATACGAGCCTTGGTGCGGTCTCACCATTTGAAACCTAAAGGTTGTCGTTGTCCGCGGACGTCGGCCGACGTCCGCACCCAGTGGCGGGGTGTTGTGGAGCTTGGGTTAATGTGGGTTCAAGTCGTTCGATGACCCCCTGCGGTGGAGATGCTCTACCTGGGCGCCTGGTTAATGCCCCATATTGGCTTATCACCCAAAAATGACCATGCTCGATCAACGACAGAGTAGACAAACGGTGTCGGATGAGTCCAGGTAAGAAATTTTCCCAATAACTCTTTGGATTGGAAGAAGATTCGTACCGATGCTCAACATCTGGTTTGATAGCCCTGCAGCGAGCCCGACTTGCATTCCGAGCGAAGAAGTTGATGATCGCCGGGATCTTAACGTTCACGTTTGGAGTGCGCATGTATTCGATAGCGGCGCTCAAGCAGAATGACTTCTCGGACATTCCAGCCCCATCGCTAGAGAAGATTCAGCAGATTTACCGGGCGGACGAAAGGCGAATGCAAGACGAGCAGACAGTTCTCGCCGCTGCGTGGGCTTCCTCCGACCTTACCTCAGCCAGATTATCCCAAAAAAACTGACCAGCACCCGATACACAAGATGACCACAAGAAACATCTGGATGAGCGCAGGTAACAAGGACGCGTCACAGAACAGACGTGCCACGCAAAAGCAGGATGGGTACCGAAGGCAATTGGAACCAGACAGAAACACGGAGTCAATCGTCTCCGAAGATACCCCAAAAGCTTCAATACCAGCGTCAAACACGATCACGTTTGTCCTCATTGGGTCCGGTTGGAAACAGTGCTTGTGATGTTTGTTTTTCATCTTATCTGCTATTGAGCCACTAGAGCACCCCCATCCGCACCCCCCTCTGGAAAGGACCCCGACTGGACCGGATGTCAATAATTCTTTCTTGTGCTTTGCATTCTTGAGTAATGTCCGTGCTCGCTTTACTCCTACCCACCTGACGATCTGCGTCCCTGATATCAAGTCATCCAACTTCATTCTGTCCATTTGATTGGTCTTGCAGGTAGCTGTAGACATGGTATTCTGCGTCTGAGCCATCCGGACGCGGCGGTCTTGAATCATCGCCAGGATTATGAATCAAAGGTCCTTAAACACTTCCATCGCTCCCACCGACATAGTAGATAGCATTGCTCGCCTGGCTCCAAGGTTAATATTCCCTTTACCGATACACTTAAGGTTTATATTCCCATGAGTGTATCTAAATAAGAAATTACAAAATACAAAGGGAGAGATACTCCAAGGCAACACAACAATTATAAAGAGGAAAGGGATATGCGATGAGGACAACAAAACGAGGCCATAAGAGAAAGAAAGCTAATCCAAGAACAAATGTCTTAAGGACCGTCAGGAGGAGTTGTGATTGTTAGAAGAGAGAAATTTTACGGCTCAAGACGCCGAAAGCTGAATCGGAAATTTACGAGAGGTCGATAAGAAGGGGAGGCAATAAGTGATTGCAAATAAGATCGTTGGATATCATTGCTCTTGATATGTTGGAAAGATGAAAGACTTGTAAATAGGGGTTGATGCCAACTATGGAGGAAGAAAGATAAATTCAAAAGAGATAATAAGGGGGTTCACGTTGGTTGGAACTTCCTGGATGGTTTGACTGCTGATGCATGCTTTTATCATAAATTTTATGAAAAAGCCTGCATAAGTTAGCCCTTGATCACAGCCAAACCGTATAATTTTAGCTGATGAGCAAAGCTCACAGTTTTAGGAAGGTTTATCAACTTTTTCGAAATCCGCCTCAAGTGGGCGAGCTACATTCACAAAAGGGAATGATTCAAGACAGGGACGGATGAAAAAAGAGCTCGATAAATGAATGTTCGTTCAGAACAAAGCCAGATCGAAATAGATTTTTGGCCATGTTCTCAACACGTCGGAAATGGGCATCGATGTCAGCTGAGGGATCGAGATGATTGAATTTAAGATCGAGCATATCCTTGACAATGGCGACATGGGCGGTATGGCTCTTGAGCGCAAATTGAAAAAAACCACAAAATGTCCGTGTTTGGAACCGGCTATACACCAAGTCGTCCTGCTAGCCTGGAAGGCGTTAAAATCCTATTCAGTAGCATAGGATTTCGTCTGCCAGGCGTCTTTTGGGGCGTCACCCAGGCGCCCAGCAGTAAGTCCTCGACTTCGAGTGAGAACCAAAGGCGCCTGACGTTAAAGCTTCATCACGTCCTTAAGCCACAGTGTCATCCCATGTCAAATCAAACCACAACTTGTGACAAATTACATGGGGTTATCCCAAGATAAAACATTCTGCAGAAGGCAGTTTCGCGGTGCATTTGAACGATTGACTTGTTACAAACCCGACGTGAGCCAAGATCATACTCACCAGGAAAGTCATCGTTGTTGGAAATTGCATGCTGCTGGAATCTGAAGAGATTGGTGAGAATCACTTATTCTTTTCCATCACACTCACCAATCTCTTCAGATTCCAGCAGCATGCAATTTTCAACAACGATGCCTTTCATGGTGAGTATGATCTTGGCTCACGTCGGGCTTGTAATAAGCCAATCTTTCAAATGCCCGCCCGCGAAACTGCCTTATGCAGAATGTTTGAGCTCACGGCCCACACCTGTTCATGAACAAACCTACATATTGTCTAGTGAGTGTGATTCCTACTTTTTGCTTATTTTCTCCAATGAGTTGACGTAATGTTTCTCATTGATGACAACGAACAGTTCGACCTGCGCCCCCGGCACCCAAGGGTGGATATGTTTGCTCAGGAGAGAGGAACGCAGGAGTCTGTTGTCGCCAGGCTGGGACGTACGATGGGGTCAGTGAGATCCATTTGCACTTGGGCTAACCAAACCGTATCATCGATCGACTCACAGTTGATGATTTTTCTTTTTTCATATCATCCTAACATATGTAGAACAGCCAGGTAATCCAATGTTTCAACGCGAACAAATGTGCTCAAGCATGACACACAGTCACCCCCATGGCCCTAATCGTTGGGCACCAGACCTCTCTATCTCGTTGGATGCAGCTCTCCGATGTTCTATCTCGTTCTCCTACATTTCAACTTGCTATCAGATATATGACCTTCGGTGTCTTGTATCCTCCACTCCCTGAATTCCCTCCCTTACCGCTCGAGGATATTGTATGAGAGTTTTTTTTAGTGTTGTACACATTAATGTCATGAATGCTACCCCATGAAAAATGTATCTCTTCCCACTAAAGTGCTGAGCCACAAGGATTGAATTTTATCATGCCGAGATTGCAACTGTTTTAGAGATAAAAAAGAACTTCAACTTGTTGCTTTGTTTCCAACTTAGCGCATAAGTGGTGCTTCAGTGAAACCATCGTCGTTAAGACGAATCCCCGAGAAAAGGTGACTTGAAGACGAACCTCGGCCCTAAAGTCGACTTCCAGGCCGTTTCAAGGTTTGCCCTGGGAATCCTTCCATGAGTACAGTCTTCAAGTCGACTTGAGAGCCACCAATGGTTCTCAAGTCCACTTGAGAGCCCTAATTTGGTCCCCAAGTCACCCGAGAATCACCGGTGGTCCTCTGCGCCTTGGACTTTTTGCGCTCACTCTGGGGTGGATACTGGCGCAGTGAATGCATTTTTTCAGAATTATGAACCCTGAGCCTTTTTTTAATAAAAAAAAATCAAGGCTGTTGTGAGAATTATCATCATGACAAACAGCAACTGTTGATATTTATTTTGTTTGGAATAAATTTGGGGTGTTATTGGCCATGAATCAGCATACATAACAAATTATTCTTACAAATATCTTACACAGAATATTGGCCATTTCTATTGAAGTATCAAATGAAGATTGCTCACTGGCTGAATCACTGCGGCTTCAAGTACAGTACACAAGCTACGCAAACCATGGACAATTAGATTTGAAACCTAATGTAGGAAGATATAGTTACTGTTCATTCTCACTCGCTTGTAACTTTCTCTTCCCTCATTCAAGTTACAACTCTCATTGTCATTTGTTTCAACTCGTGCATTTCCACTCACTTGTTGTGGTCTTTTCAGGTGTGATCATTTTCTATTCATTCAACTACTTCATCTATCTTTCATCTAGTCTCATTGTTTCACTTCACATCTTTCTCTCAGGTTTGCTCCTTGTTACTCACACTCCTGTCAGTGGTCATTTATCTGACCTTAAGTCGGTTCACAAAAGGTGTGTATCAAATATCATTCAAGTTTACAACTCTCATTGTCATTTGTCTCAACTCGTGCACTGCCAGAATAATTGCCTAGGATGAAGTCATCCCAGTTAACTGGGATGCACTCAACCAATTTAAACTTGGTTGAAATCAACTGATGAGATATAAATCCAAGGGACCCCCCTTGGTTTTATATTTCATTGGTTGAGTTCAACCTACTTTAAATTGTTGTTTGCATCCTAGTTTAACTGGGATGAACTCAACCTAGGCAATTATGCTGGCAGTGGTGCATTTCCACTTACTTGGTCTTTTCAGGTTTGCTCCTTGTTGCTCACACTCCTGTCAGTGGTCATTTATCTGACCTCAAATTGGTTCACAAAAGAACGTGCACTCCATTCCCTCCTTCATCCATTAATATCATTACATGAAGAGATCACATGTAGTACTTTGAGCTGGATGCAGCACTAGCACCATAATTGGGGGTCTTGATTCACATAGGGGTTTGATAGGGTGGTGAGAGTGACCTGGAAGGACCATGGGGATTGAGATTATGTAATCTTTTGCATCCTTGAGTTGTTATGTAGAAAGAAATTATTAAATTGGAAAAGTTAAAACTGTTCCGGTTGTAGACGGAGTAACGGTGGAAACTTCTGATTTTTTTGTTTATATATATAAGTTGTTTTACTAATGTATGTGTTTTGTCTGATTTTATTTTGATATTTATTTTATTTTATTTTATTTTATTTTAATTTATACATTTATTTTATTTTATTTTATTTTATTTTATTTTATTTTATGTTTATTTTCTTTCTAATTTTATTTTATTTTATTTTTATTTTTTATTTTATATTTATTTT
>RDRW01000143.1:0-150234 GCA_007896445.1 Puccinia hordei
GTGCTGAAATCAGATTGTAGCCCAGTCAACGCATCCCATTGATTGGTCAACGAGAGATGGTCTGCTCGACTTGTCCAGAAAACCTTACGCGTCGAGCCTCTCGCTTCAACCTGACGCTGGACGACGTTTCCATCACCCATGTACTTTCTCGCCTGCTTTCAGTGAGGCAGTGGAGAGCAAACAAATTGCTCAACAAACCGCTCAACGGGCTGCCTTCCTGGTCGATCAAGCCATCCAAGAAAAACAGGCCACGAAAATTCGTGCTCAGGGTGAAGCTCGTAGTGCAGAGCTAATTGGTGAGGCTGTCAAACAGAATCGAGGTCAGTGAATCCAAATCCTCTCCCATCTCCCCCTGATTCTGTTCCGACAAAGGATCAATTAAGTGACATCCATCCTTTATTTGATTCTCACAGGATTCTTGCAACTTAGAAGGCTTGAAGCTGCACGTGAGATTGCTGGGGTGGTTGCCCAAAGTGGCAATAGACTGATTCTAGACTCGGACACATTGATGTTAAATGGTGCAGTACTCTTTCATGTGTTCACCAACCGATCTATCGAACCCATCACTAACTCGCTAACTCACTCGACGCAAAATTGTTTTTTAAATCAGTCAACGACGAATCCCTCAACCGACAGAAGAAGTGATTTAAGATCTTATGTCGCAATGCTTTTCGATCACCTGGCGGTCTTCTGGGTTAGGTTGGAAATCCAACTCACGCCAAGTCAAGTTTGATTATATCCATCGCACATACCGCTGCTAAGCAATAAATATCAAGTTACGTCCAACGTATGGCAAAGAAACTTAAATAAAACGTGTAATCCCATGCTCATTTGATAGTCTTACCTGTATCCTGTCATTCATTTTGACTGCGTCTCCGTCTTTCATATGTGAGTGAGCAATGTACGATGCATGGCACACATCAAGGGGTTTGCTGTCTTGCTCTCTTGCGGAAGGCTTCACGTCCTATTTCACATAGACTTCAGCACCGATCTCATCCCCGGCACTGTGCTGGTTTCCTTAGTCTCTCAAAGGGTTGGTTTCTAGTTGAAATGTTAGTAGTTGTGGGCAAGTTCCAGTTTTAAATTGCCTTGTCCTTCTTTATCTTATTAGATGAAGATTGGGGCATTCTCAGATATATCTTTATGAAATGCAGGCAATCAAACTATGTAGTCTTAATTTATGACAAGATGTATAGATGTAGACTGCAAGAAAAAAATTGAATAGAAAAAAACATTTTGCAATGATGGGGGTATCTTTCTGGTGTCTACACAAGAATGTAAGATGAAAAATGTTTTGTCACTCTACTTTTATTCCTTTGTTTACATGTTTTTGAAGGGCCAGGGAGTCAGTACCTAGCCATGGAGGACCGTGTGTTCAGAAGTTGTGTTACCCAGTCTTTAAGGAAGAATGGGATGAAATTCAGTTGGGGAAAGGAAACAGGTGTGCAATGTTGAAACCTGAATACTTGGCTGTTAAAATCCACTGAGCCTGTTTTCTGATGGTCCAGGTAACCTCTGGTTTCTTCTTTGCAGATGCTACAAGACAAGGTGTTTCTGCTAAAAAGTGTATGTGTATTTTCCTTTTTAAGAGACTTGAAGACTAAGAACCTACTATAACACCTTTTCCCCTGTTTTTCCTGTGATATTTTCCCTGTTTAGTATCCTATGCTCCCCACCCAATTATCCCACCTCCGCACTTTATACCCCCCCCCCCTCCTCAACCCTACTGCAGCCCTAACCAGTACCCTTTACTCCACCATGCAGAGCCCCATCAATTTAGTCCTTGCCTTCTTTGATTCCCCCTGCACATATCCTCCCACAATGGCCCCGGCTGGGCCCCAGGTGCCCCAAGCCCTGTGGCTCCACTTGGTAGTCCAGCCACACCACTTCTTTAGCCCCCTTCCACATAACTGTTGAATGCACTATTAGGGCTCTGCCCCTGCAGCATTTGCTGTGCTGAACACCTCCCTCTATTGGCTGCACTATACCTGGTGCATTCAAAAGTAGAAAAACATGATTATGCATTTGGATACCATTCTTTTGGATATTTTCAACTGATATCCAAACCAAATGTGCATGTCATATCTTTTCCTTCCTGTCCTCATTCTTCCTACCTTCTACCCCACTGGTTTCCAGCTGAGCACTTTCTGCACCTACTACAGTAAATCCCCCACAGCGGTCAATTTTGACAATTTCATATTCAGAAAGAGAAGTTTTGATTTGGGCATGACCTTTGATAACTTTCTGAGGATCACTCTTATTATGAAGGTTTTTGGTCTAGGAGTTGGTCCAACCTGGAATGAATTGGTTCCAAGAAAGGGGTCTTGGGGATGCACTCAATCAAGTCCCAGGTGGCATCTGACCAAACCTAACCCTATCTATCCATGACCACCTCATCTTTTACATATCCATTTTCAAACCCCCATGCTTTATAGGCCATTCTTCAGACTGCAAATTGGAAAGGCTTACATGAACATGCTGGAAAGAGTTGTCTGGTATTGATTGGTGTGAGCAGCTTTGTGAAGAAGTCAGACACATTCTTGTCTGTTGGGACATAGGCAAGGTGAAAGTAAGTTGGAGTGTTTTGTGTGATGTCTGAGCCAGTGGTATTTCAACTTTTATTGAAAAGTGCAGTGCTGGTAGATGGTTTCTTTAAGGAATTCCAGGGCGCCCTGATTCTTGCAGAGCAAGGTTACTGCGTTTGGGGGAAGGCAAAGAAAGGGGTGGATATAGTCAAGTAGTTTTTTGGTTCCAGAATATGTGTGGGGTATTCAGATTTGTGGTTGGATGTTGTTGGTACATCAAGTTCCATTTTTTGTGCAACACCAGCCAATCAACCTGTTTTCAGAGGATAGTACAAACACTGACAAAGGAGAAGGCTTGGGTGATTTTTGTGTAGCTAGCATTGGTGTAAGCAACTAGAGTGGAGGGATAGGTAGAAGAATGGCCCCTGCAGCAAGCCCATAATCCTTGTGTGTTTGAAGATAACATAGTAAATGTAGAAAGTGGATCTGGATATGTCAAGTTGCATCATCCTGCACAAACAAACTATATAGCTGGACAGATGAAAAGATGAATAGAAGACACATGGTAGGTTGAGTTGATGCTTATGAACATTGGACTATGTGAATTAAGCAGGTTGATTTATAAATAAACATTGGTTGATTGGTTGTTTTGTATGTTCTTTTCTGTTTTATATTCCTGCCACCAGCCACTTCTGTCAGGAGGCTTTTTGGTGATCCAAATAGGATAACTTTATAATGTTTTGCAAAGAGTTAAAGTGTCATTGAGTCTCCCCATTTTTGGGCTTTTTCCAATGTCCTGAATCCACCTTTTACCATTTGCCTCCATGTTCTGTCTGCCTAGGTATCTCTTGATCATTTTTTGACAAATAGCTGCATGGTGGATGCAAGATCAGGCCTGGTTCACTTAACCAGGTAGTTCAAAAAGCCCACCCTGTGATGGAAGTTGAAAACCCGTTGATGGTAGTGCTGAGTAAATAGGACAGGTGATGGTGTTGGTGTGAAGGGGGGAAATGATTTCATGGCAATCATGCATGCCATACTCCACTAGTATCTCCCTGCAGTAGAAATCCTTGCAACAGGGTGAGAATGTGGTTAGCTCCAGTTGCTGTTATTTCTCTAAATGATTGAGCAGGTGATTCTAGATATGTGTTAATTCAATATATACAATTTGCCTTTGGGGTCTTGCAATAACACTGGGGTCTTATCACCACACCCCTCTTGCATTTGGAACCTTATCAAATAAAATGATGATGAAGACTTGTGTTGTTCTCAAAAATTTATTATGCAGGACCATGGGTGTGTTCATCTCTTAATTTTAAATTACCTTGCTCTGTCACTGTAGTTCCCCCTTTGGGTGAACAATATAATATTTCCAACATCAAATCCGCACAACTCACCTAAAATGTGGTGTACAGAATCAAAGGCCAAAGAATGACTTCATTGATCTTACTTGAGAAAACTTTGGGTCCAGGAACAGGGGACCAAATAAAATCACAACATACTGTTTTGATTTTTTTCTTACTAAATAATTCATCAAAATAATTATTTTTTTCTTCCTAAAACAACCCCATTGCTTGCATGTACATCGAAAACAAACAAAAGCCCAGAAACAATCTGAAGTTATTTGATCATTGTTTTTGAGAGATACTATGATAACAACTAGCAATTCAACACACAAGTGGTTCACATAATGAGAATTTCAAACATTGAGTTAACATCATCTGATTCATACCCATTTTTGGTATTGCTGCCAGGTGAAGAGTTCTTTTGAATCAAATGAGATGTGTAGTTGCAGCGAAGATCCTGGTCCTTCATTGTTCACCAAATCTTCACCTGATTGTTTGGTTCACATTTTTAATGCACATTTTCTCCTTTCCTAAACCTGTTTTGTGCATGTCATGAATATCATGGAAAAAACTCTTGGGAAATTTTATTGGGTAAGTCCCTCTATCTTCTTAGACAGTATCTCCATGTTGGTCTGATTCACTTCAGCTTTGGAAAACTTCTGATTGGATTTTCTTTTGTTTTTTTTCATTGCAAGAGTTTGGTTGCGGCAGTTGATTGACTGATTCCAATAGCTTAATTGTTTTTTAGCATGATAATCATTTCCTACGAGTGACTGTTTAGTTGTATGAACTCCTAGAGGTTTCTTCAAGAAGTATCAGCATTGGGCTGGGAAATGCAAGCAGGAATGAGTAGTTGTTGGAGCTTCAGTTTGAGTCCCAGGCGTAGAAGGAGCTGAAGCGAAGACGGTGGTCCCAAATTTGAAACGATTGTTTTTTGAACTCATTCCACTTGGGGCGAGTCCTTGAGGAAAATCCAAGCCGCTCATAGGGAATGGTTTTCCCCCGGGCTTGTAATAGGCCATTTTGCATTCGGAAGGATATTGGTCAAGACAGAATGGGCAGATGGGTGGCATTTTTCAAGCTTTTTCATACATTCCCCGGAGAATTTTCGAGTGGATTTCTGTATGGTCACCAACTGCAAATCTAAACGGATGGCCAAAAAAATGGGCTAAAGGATGCTGAAGATGAAAGGATAGAGAAACCGGTGCATGCACTGGCTCCATCTCTTTCAATACCGGTGGCATAGACATTGACATCATCGGCAACTCGTTTCCAGAACTCATTTTTTTGTCCGGTTGATTGGATAACATCCTTCAATTTTTTTAGCCAGCTTTTTAAAGATGTTCATCATCTGGTGGGAGTCAGTTTGGAACGCGTTTGCATTGTTGATTGGTGTGTGGAAGATGATCAGATGTTGGTGGATATGGATATACGGTGGCCAGGAAGTGGGGAAATAGCTTGGTGTAGCTATTGTAGCTCTATATCAAGATATAGCTGAGAATAACCATTGCAATGTGTAGTTTGGCTTGTCCTTAGCTCCGCCCGGTGCGTTTGAATTTTGTGCCAAAGTCCAGCTTGCGCCGAACTAGCCACCGGTAATGATGCTCTTACAAAAGACATTTGATGGCCGACCAACAGACGCATGTCTTGAGGCCAGTGGAGTCTGGTAGGCTTTCAGGGACCGAAGCAGAAGTCATGACGGCGACAAACATGTAAAACATATAGTTACGGAAACAAGTGTCTCATTTGAATAAATAAATAAATATGTAAGGTGGGATTGGCTTTGGATATTCAAAATTGACACTTCCCTTCAAAGGAATAAGTGTAACCACGTGACTCGGGATATTTATCTATGTACATATTTATTTGGGGGCCCTTTGACTTGTCTTCTCGGATCATCCACCTGCTGCTTACCACTACACCCAGAATACAAACAAAGATAACCCCGATATCGCCAGTTTAGTGTTAACCAGCCAAGTGGAGTCCATTCGCACACTTCCGGTTGCTCAATCAAGAACATATCCTGAAAAGCCACCATCCCGACTCCGACTGTCTACTTCCTGCAGCATGGGCCCCCGCCAGGACCGACGCCCAGTCTCAGGACGTGAAAAAGAAGAAACTCCAGCAGACGAAGGTCAAGATTCAATTTTCCTTTCGATTCGTAGGGTTGAGGCGATCAGAGAGCTCTCTAAGACATCACTCCTCTTCGAACCGACGGCAGCAATCTCAAAGCTTGGTGAACGAACTAGATGAAACCTTAGCAGATTTAGTCGACCGCGAAAAATATCTCCAGTCAGCTCCACCGGTGCTCTGAACAGACGGAAGACAAGGAAGGCCCGGCAGTTCAATGTGGCAGTTTTGATTTATCGGACCCATCCCTCGGGAATTGCGCTACTCTGCGTGACGCGCCTTCAGCACACGCTGCTACGGTGCCATTGCTCGCCAATTCCTCCGAAACACGCGTACCGCTCACATGACAGCTCTCGTCGACCTTTCAACTTCAGGATGGAAGTCACCGAGGCCGGCCAGATTAGCCTTCTCTACGACCAAATAGACAGGGGCTTACATGAACTGGTAGCCAGCGGATTTACCGTCACTCAGGACGCGTTTGCTCGGAGCTCTGTTTCAAATCGCGCTGGGCGCTCGAACCTCGAGCTCTACTCAGCCGTCAGTCAGTACTTCGATGCCAAAATGAGTCGCGGGAAACACTAAGGTCACTTCGCAAGAGGTGGCTGCCCGTCGCAAGGATGCAAATCGAAACTATGACTCCCATTATGTCCGCCTCGGACGAAGCAGCGTTCGTCCACAACTCGGATGATGCAGCCCAAGATCCACAAGCTTTTACCGACGAAATCCAACACCACACTCAACAAACGGTTGGGCCAAACCTCCCGACTCTTGCTCAACAAGCAGCCGAGCCAAATGTGAATAATGACCCCGGCACCCAATATCAAGCAAGTGCGGACGCGCACCAACGAGAAGTCCAAGCAAATCAGTCGAATCCAACAAACCAACCACCCCCCAACCTGGCCCAAGCAACATGGGCGTTTTTCCCAACGAATCTTCGGGTCCGCATATTCATCAGTCCGTTCCGGCTCATCCAAATGTCTCACATCTCACACTCCGGCCAACAAGCAATTGATCCCAACTTGAATGGCAATGGCTACCCTAACGTCTGGGCTGATCAGTGCGGGGCAACAATGCCGGCCCTGCCCATCAACAGCAAGCAAATCAACAATATGGTTTCCAGGTACCCCATGCAAACTGTTCCGGCCTGTCAAGCCAACGCAGTTCAGCAGCTACCGTCGGATCCCACAGGGACTCAGGCTTCAATAACCAAACAAGCTGCCGAGCATCCGGACATTGCATTCAAGAGATCAACCTCGGTCAACTTAACATCTCATCCACTAGTTGCCAGCGCCTCCGGAGCCGGTAACCATAGTGCGCCCAACGATCAAAACATCTCTAAACCCCATCACCCACCCACTCTTAGTCTCTCCAACTCTCTCAACGTGTCTTCGGCTGAGAGAAGATCAAACGCAGCAGAGGAGCACAAATCTGTTGTTGATAAATCAGCATCTTCAAAGAAGACTCATCATTCCAAGGATCGCTCTTAGGCCACCATACCCCGCTTGATACCGCCCCCTGATGTTTCCTTGTCCCCGTTTATTTCTTGTTGGCCCTGTCCCCTCCTCACCCATTTTCCTTTCGGGCTCAATCTTATATCTCTGTTTCTAATCTATGATACATGTTTTAGTTAATTGAACAAATTGTCAAAAGAGAAGAAAGGTACAGAAACCAATGAGACGTTAATTTTATTGCATTATTTTTTCTTGTCCTGTGTGCACAAGTAAAGAGAAAACCAAACCCCTGCCCCCGTGTGAAAATTGGAAATGATGTCGCTGGGAACACTATAAATAACTCTTTTTTACAAATTAACCCAGCAATTTGGTTTCTTAACCAAGGATTCAAATGGTGTACAACACCGCACATTGCTCATTATGAAAGGGCCACCACTGGTTTTGGGGTGGGTTTTCTTGTTTTGAAGAAAATTAATTGGTGAAACAAATTTGAGATTTTGATCTATGGTATGGACCCCTTGTGTATAGAAATGCTGCGTTAATTACCAGAAAACTTCACTGTCATAGATTATTGAAAAATTTCATGCTGTCACTACTTGACAGCTCTTTCTGGTCAGCTGGGTTGAGGTTATCCCAGTTATGAGATACACTCAACCAAGTTAGAATGTGGTCTCAACTGATGAAATCCAAACCAAAGGATTAATGACTTGATCCCAGCCAATTATTGTAAGTTTTTGAGATGAAAAAAATATTTCAGCAGTAGATATGAAGCTAATAATAGTAAAGAGACTAGAAAATATCAAGTCAAAGAAGAAAAATCTGTTGAAGACCAAAAGTTAGAAAACATAAGAAATTTAAGAAAGAACAATTTTTATCTAGTACCTTCTTTTGTTCAGTTCCTTACTATACCTCTGTGAATTCTGATATGAAGATCAAATAGGAATAGAAATGGGAAGTAAAAAAAAGCCTGAAATGTGAAAAGTAACTGTGTTAACAGTGAGAAAACTAAATTGATGAGACAAAAAGAATAAAACCCATTTTCTATCTCCACCTGAATCACAACCTAGTTCTTCCTAAATTGCCAAAAGATGTTCAAAAATGTGGGTTTGGAAGAGAATTGGCCTTTAGGTTCCTTCACTGTTGATTCAGGGAGCTGGTTGACCAATTTACTGTTCACTGGTGTTTCTAATCTATCAAAGGAAAGGTTGAAAATCACTCAATAAACAATTCTGTCACGCTGCAACTATCAGTCTCAGCCAAACCCGGCTCAGCATTTCCATATGCATCGAACTTCGAATGCAACACTCAGTTTCGAACTTTCAAAGGACCAAATGTGTGACACCTAATCAACAGGACACTCATCCAAACTCATTATCCAATCCGGTCCCTGATTTGAAGATTTCCCTTTCCGGTGATTCGACGGCTCTTCGACGCTTACCCAATAACCTTACTTGGACTAGCTCGCATGCCTCGACTCTCAGCTTGGCGCTTAAACCTTTCAATCAAGCCTCGCACTTACCAATTACATCACCTGGGAATCTCTGTCTTGTATCTTCGAATTAATTGTCATATCATCGATTATGCTTTCATTTGACTTTCTTTTCAAATCACTCGTGTAACTCTAACTACGAGTAAATACTTTCCTTACTCATCTTCACGAAAGCATCATGTCAATATTTGCCTATAAAAGCAACTGTACTTTTCTCTACATTCCCTTTTCCTCACTTAATTAATATAATATTGTTTTACGTTACCTTCCTTAATCAGTCATCACCCTGATTAAATCCGAGTCTGATTTGAGCCCAGTACTTATTACTCACAGCGCATCTTCGAAGCTAGTCTCGAAGTTATCTTCGAGAATTACTTCGACTTGAAGATATCTTCGAGTTGCTTCGAAGAATAGCTTCGACTCATCCTCCAGTTCCCTTTGCGCTTCGATCAACCAAATCCCCATCTGTACGTTGGGTTGGTCGCATGACAGTATATTAATTAAGTCTTACAACAAGTTTATAGATCTTTCTCTCTATTATATCTTGTTGCTCGACAGTCAACTTCTTCGACTGTTGATCTCTTTTGGTGATGCAACGTACACCAGTTCGAACTAGGTCACAAGGTCCGGCCGAACACCCTCTGGACCATGACATTGACCGACGCCGAGCCCCCGCAACTCCCATCGGCAATCGACCTTCCATCGAACAAATTCCTCCTTCGACTCGAAATCAGAATGCGCCTCTTGACCCACTGCGGCAACTCTCTGATTCGGAGGACTCCCTCACTTTTCAGGAACCAATCAACCGAGGGCGACCTCGGCGACGGGACCCACCTCCTTCACCACCTCAAAACCCTTCAGGTTCTAACGAACCCGAAAGGGCGGCCAATGAATCACCGACTTCGATGTTGGTATCCCTTATCAAGGCCCTGAAGACTGAAGGAGGGAATGGACCTCCCAAGTTTCGGACACCCGGAATGAAAGCTCCCGACAAGTTCGACGGCGAGCAATCCTCGAAACTAAGAGGTTTTCTTCAATCCTGCAAAATTCTCTTCTCAAACGACCCGGCAACCTTCTCCCTCGATCGACAGAAGGTACTTTATGCTTCTTCTTATCTCAGTGGCCGAGCCTCACAATGGTTCGAACCTTACCTCGAACTGCTGAACAACACCAAACCGGACTGCATCCTCAATAACTGGGAAAAGTTCGAACAACAGCTGTTCACATTGTTCAGGAGATCCTAATGAAGTTCGCAATGCCGAGTTCGAACTCAATTCTCTTTCGATGAAGGAGAACGGTAAAGCCTCGACCTACATTGCCCAGTTCCGAGTCTTACAATCTCACATCGACTGGAACGACGCGGCTCTTCTGTTTCACTTCCGTAAAGGCCTACCTTCTCGAATCACCGACCAGCTTGCGGTCAGTGGTCATCGACTCTCGACACTCCAACATCTCATCGATCGCACTATCGAGTTGGACAACTGCTATCACGACCGATCTCGAACCAAGAAGATCGACTCCACTCCTGCGACGCAAGATCAATCCTCGAAGAAATCTTCGAATTCGACCTCAAAAAAGATCCATCCTGCAACGTCAAAACCTTCGACCACAACCCCCCAACAAACTCAAACCAGGATTCCTCAAGAGATCTCAAAGGTGCTCAACACCGACGGGGTCCTCAAGGCGGATGAAAAGGCGAGAAGGGAAAAGGAGGGACTTTGTATGTATTGCGGTGGGAAACATCAATTGGATGCTTGTGCTAAAAGAGCAGCCCGTGAGGCAGCTAAGTTGTCAAAAAATTAATGAGTAGTTCTCTTATGATTTGCAAAGAAAACTACTTATCTTCTACCTTTCCGCGAGTCAACCTTCGAGCTTGTGAGACCACTGAGAGTGTTCCAAGTTCGAGATTTATTTTATTTGATTCTTCGAATCAACCATACAGGGTCCTTCTCGACTCTGGTGCTAATGTGTCTTTTATTAGTTCGACATTTGCCAAACAACAGTCCCTTCAGCTCACTGAGACATCAAGATTCCCGATTTTCTTGGTAAGTTCTTCGAAGGAGCCCAGTTTCTGGGTTTCAAAGAAGGCGAAGTGGACCTTTCAATTCAAATCTTTCCCCAGCTTCGAATGGGATCTTTTGGTCTTGGATGCCCAAGGGATGGATGATACCATCCTTGGCCATGACTTTCTGGTGTATTGGAACCCAGATGTTAACTGGCAAGAAGGAGTAATTAACCTTCGACCCAAAATATCTCCAGACACTAACTCTTCTCTCCCAGTCAAAAAAGAATTAAACAGCTTACCCGACTATGTCATTCAGTTAGATGACACTTTTCCGCCAGGAGACTTCGAATATCCTGCCTCTCCCTCTTCCATTTCTTCGAAAGATCACGGGGTAATTGCTTATTGCTCTAACTTATCTCTCACTTCCTTCTTCGAAGAGAAGGAATTACCTTCATTTAAAGGTTTTCTGTACTCCCTGATCCTCTCACATCCCCCTTCGACGACTATTCCAAGCCTTGAAGAAGATGATGAGATCGAAGACCTCGAAACCATCCGAAAGACTCTTCTTCCCATCTACCATGAATTTGCTGATGTTTTTTCCTCTTCGAGAGCGGAGAAACTCCCTCCTCAAAGATCATATGATCACCAGATTGAACTCATAGGTCCGGCACCTTCGCCTGGCCCAGTCTATTCTCTCTCGAAGCAAGAATCGGCTGAACTTCGAGACTACATTGCGGAAAATGTAGGAAAAGGTTTCCTTTGACCAAGCAAGTCGAATACAGGTTCTCCTGTTCTTTTCGTCCCGAAGAAGGATGGGTCCCTCAGACTCTGTGTGGACTACAGACGGCTGAATAATTTCACTCGAAAGAATGCTTATCCAGTTCCTCCCATGTCTCACCTTCTTACTCTCTTCCATGGAGCTACTCACTTCTCGAAGTTCGATCTTCGAGGTGCCTATAATTTGGTTCGAATTGCCGAAGGTCATGAATGGCTGACGGCTATGAGGACCAGATTTGGTAGTTATGAGTATACTGTAATGCCTTTCGGGCTTTGCAATGCTCCCTCCACTTTTCAGAACCTTGTCAACGATATATTCGCTGACATTGTCGAAGTATACGTAGTAGTCTACCTCAACGATATTCTGGTTTACTCAAAGAACCTCGAAGAACACACTTCTCATATCAGAGAAGTGCTTCGAAGACTTCGAGAAAATAACCTTTTCGCCAAACTGTTGAAATGTGAATTTCACAACTCGTCGCTTCATTTCCTCGGGGTAGTCATCTCTACTGATGGTATCAGTATGGACTCGGACAAATGTCAAAAAGTCCTTGACTGGCCCAAGCCCTCGAGTGTTAAAACACTCCAAGGTTTCCTTGGCTTTGCTAATTTTTATCGCAAATTTATAAAGAATTATTCCAAAACCATAGTGAATCTTACTAATCTCCTTCGAAAGGATACTCCTTTCATTTTCACAGTCGAAGCTGAACGGGAGTTTAATACTCTCAAGAAAGCTTTTACTACGGCACCAATTTTGGCTCACTTCAGTGAGATGTGTAAAACCATTGTTGAAACTGACGCAAGTGACTACGCCATTGCAGGTGTTATATCTCAATTCTCCGCTTCTTCGAAGCAAATTCACCCTGTAGCTTTCGAGTCAAGGAAGCTACAATCCGCTGAACTCAATTATGAGATTCATGATAAGGAACTTCTTGCAATTGTCCATTGCTTGAAAAAATGGCGCTCTTATTTGCTCAGCCTACTCGAACCTTTCAAGATTTTGACTGACCATAATGCTCTTAAATATTTTACAAGCACTAAAGTTCTTACTCGCAGGCAGGCTCGTTGGTCTGAACTTCTTTCCGAGTTTAATTTTACTATAAACTATCGACCTGGCAAATTAGCGGTAGTCCCAGATGCTTTGTCACGTCAAGACGACATTTATCCCTCGGAGGGGAGAGCCTTCGCTGATAATAACCCTGCTAATGTTCGAACTATATTTTCTTCTCCTTCCCCTGGTATATCTCTTAATTCAATACATTTGGGACAACTCAGCAAAGAATTCCTTGAGTTAGTTCAAACTCAGAAGGATGACCCTGTTTGTCGACAACTTCGAGGAAAAGACTCGAAGGACTATACAGTTGACAAAGATGACGTGCTCCTTTATAAGGGCAGGTTTGTTGTTCCGAATGATCCTAAAATCAAACTTGATATCTTCGAATCAAGACATGATTCTCCCCTAGCTGGTCACTTCGGCCAGGATAAGACTTACCAACTTATAGCTCGAGACTTCTATTGGCCAGGAATGGTCAAGGATGTAAAAGATTATGTAAACCGTTGTCATACTTGCAATAGGAACAAATCCTCGAAGCATCGGAAGTATGGGTTGCTTCAGCCACTTCCAATTCCACCATTTCCTTGGCATTCTCTCTCTATGGACTTTATCTCTCAACTTCCCCTTAGTGATGGTCATGACGCTATCCTAGTGATAGTGGATTGTTTTTCGAAGATGTCTCTATTTCTTCGAACCAAGACTACTTGTACCTCATTAGACCTTGCGAACTTGTTCATCGAACATGTTTTCTCCAAGCATGGTCTCCCGGATAATATAGTCAGCAATCGTGGCTCATTGTTTGTTTCAGGTTTCTGGACTTCGCTCTGTCAACAACTCAAAATAACTCGCAACTTATCAACTGCCTATCACCCCGAATCAGATGGTCAAACCGAGCGAGTCAATCAAATTCTCGAACAATATCTTCGAATGTTCGTCAGTTATCAGCAGGACGACTGGAGCCAATGGCTTGCCTTGGCCGAATTCGCCTACAACAACGCCACTCACTCCTCAACTCGACAATCACCTTTTCAAACACTCTATGGTCGGAATCCAACCTTCGACTCAATTCACCTCTCACCTTCAACTCCAGCCTCCGATTATCTCTCGAACCTCAAGCTTCTTCAAGATCAACTTCGAATTAACCTCGAAGCAGCCAGTCAACGATACAAGATTCAAGCCGATAAACTTCGACTCGAATCTCCAGCTTACAACATCGGCGACAAAGTATGGCTTGACTCCAGCAACATTCGATCAACTCGACCCGCCAAAAAACTTTCCGAACGAAAATTAGGTCCTTTCACCATCGAATCAATCATCTCAAAGAATGCTTACCGACTCACCCTTCCCTCAAAGTGGAGCGCTATCCACCCAGTCTTTCATGTATCACTCCTAGAGCCAGCTAAGGATCTTTTCCCGGGCAAGACTCATCCCCCTCCAGAACCTGTTAATGTTCAAGATCACCTCGAGTGGGAAGTAATTCGTATCCTCGATTCGAGACTACGCAAAGGCAAACTACAATATCTTGTCGAATGGACTGGATTCCAGTCCGACGAAGATCGAACCTCTTGGGAACCAGCTCAACATCTTCAAAACTCTCCCGCCTTGGTTCAAGACTTCCATACCACGTATCCTCGAAAACCTCGGCAATCCTCTTAATACTCTATCTCATTCTATTTCACTTTTTTCCCCTTTTTTTCCTTTCTTTCTCTCTTTGTTCTTTCTCTCATAACTTTTCTAAAAACACTCTCTTAAATTGTCAAATGTTTCTTATCTCTCAATAAATTTTTCAAATAAACTAATAAAATTAAAATAAAAATAAAATAAAATAATAAACTATCACTAATAACTAATAAATAATAAATAATAAATACTAAAACACTCTATTCTTCTTCATCTTCTTCCTTCAATTTCTTCTCAGCTTCTTCCCAACTTTCCTTCAAATCCTTCACCAATAACATAAATTCCCGCATATCTTTTCCTACAACCAAGTTCGACATTCGCTTCGCAATTCGAACCTGAATCATTTGATGCTCGTCAAAGATCGAACTAATTTTCTTCGACGCTTCTTCGGTCCTCGACTTCTTGCAGGACCAACCTTCGTCCCTCTCCAACTCTTCCTCGTAAATTCGCTTCCTCAAACTACTTCCTTTGACGAAACCTTCGGTTAAAACTCGAGCATCGGTTTCCCTATCTTCATTTTCCACTCCTCTCTCCTCCTCTCCCACTCTTCTCTCCTCATCGACTCCATTCTCCACTTCTCTCCTCTCCTCTCCCTCCACTCTTCTTCCTTCTTCGACTTCTCTTTCTTCGACTCTCTCTTCTTCGATGATTGTTCCAACAATAGCTTCGACTCTTCCTACGGCCCCTTCTATGACTCGAGTCACCTCCGGATTGTTATGTTGTTCAAGCAAAACAATTGGGTCCGGTTCGTCATACAGCGGTGGTGGAGGAGGTGTCATGGTGGTGTATCTTCGATACGGCCCTAACAACGCTAATAAACCAAATTCATTATCATCAGCAATCTCAAAAATTACATTTCTTCTCTTTCTTCTCTTTGTCACTTACTTAAATCTCCCGGTTGTTCCAATTCTGGTGTCTCAAGTAAATTTGGTATCGGATAATTCACTCGAGTGATGGCTCTTCTTGGACGAGCACCTCGAACTTGGACGATGGAAGGCGATCTGGATGGTGGTGGTATTGGGGGAACTGCGGTCGAAACGGCACGACTACTTATAGCCGAAATGGGCAAAGCATCCTCCGAACCAAAAGGAAACCCATGTTCAAAGACACAGGGCACCCGAACTCTTCGACACATCTCACATTTTGACCTATCCCCTCTTGTCGCGGTACTTGGCGAGCACGTCAAGTTCTGTCGAATGCATCTTCGGCATCTTCGATCAATGACTTCGACTTCTGACATTTTCGATTTTTCCTTTTCTTTTTGTTTTCTTCTGTATTTTTTCTGTTCTTCTTCTTTGATTTAATTAAGTAAAGTAGTGTGTGGGAAGTAAGATGGTGGGAATTCTTTACCTTCGACCTTCGCAGGAGCTTGGCTTTTATACCCGGGCATCTGTCACGCTGCAACTATCAGTCTCAGCCAAACCCGGCTCAGCATTTCCATATGCATCAAACTTCGAATGCAACACTCAGTTTCGAACTTTCAAAGGACCAAATGCGTGACACCTAATCAACGGGACACTCATCCAAACTCATTATCCAATCCGGTCCCTGATTTGAAGATTTCCCTTTCCGGTGATTCGACGGCTCTTCGACGCTTACCCAATAACCTTACTTGGACTAGCTCGCATGCCTCGACTCTCAGCTTGGCGCTTAAACCTTTCAATCAAGCCTCGCACTTACCAATTACATCACCTGGGAATCTCTGTCTTGTATCTTCGAATTAATTGTCATATCATCGATTATGCTTTCATTTGACTTTCTTTTCAAATCACTCGTGTAACTCTAACTACGAGTAAATACTTTCCTTACTCATCTTCACGAAAGCATCATGTCAATATTTGCCTATAAAAGCAACTGTACTTTTCTCTACATTCCCTTTTCCTCACTTAATTAATATAATATTGTTTTACGTTACCTTCCTTAATCAGTCATCACCCTGATTAAATCCGAGTCTGATTTGAGCCCAGTACTTATTACTCACAGCGCATCTTCGAAGCTAGTCTCGAAGTTATCTTCGAGAATTACTTCGACTTGAAGATATCTTCGAGTTGCTTCGAAGAATAGCTTCGACTCATCCTCCAGTTCCCTTTGCGCTTCAATCAACCAAATCCCCATCTGTACGTTGGGTTGGTCGCATGACAGTATATTAATTAAGTCTTACAACAAGTTTATAGATCTTTCTCTCTATTATATCTTGTTGCTCGACAGTCAACTTCTTCGACTGTTGATCTCTTTTGGTGATGCAACGTACACCAGTTCGAACTAGGTCACAAGGTCCGGCCGAACACCCTCTGGACCATGACATTGACCGACGCCAAGCCCCCGCAACTCCCATCGGCAATCGACCTTCCATCGAACAAATTCCTCCTTCGACTCGAAATCAGAATGCGCCTCTTGACCCACTGCGGCAACTCTCTGATTCGGAGGACTCCCTCACTTTTCAGGAACCAATCAACCGAGGGCGACCTCGGCGACGGGACCCACCTCCTTCACCACCTCAAAACCCTTCAGGTTCTAACGAACCCGAAAGGGCGGCCAATGAATCACCGACTTCGATGTTGGTATCCCTTATCAAGGCCCTGAAGACTGAAGGAGGGAATGGACCTCCCAAGTTTCGGACACCCGGAATGAAAGCTCCCGACAAGTTCGACGGCGAGCAATCCTCGAAACTAAGAGGTTTTCTTCAATCCTGCAAAATTCTCTTCTCAAACGACCCGGCAACCTTCTCCCTCGATCGACAGAAGGTACTTTATGCTTCTTCTTATCTCAGTGGCCGAGCCTCACAATGGTTCGAACCTTACCTCGAACTGCTGAACAACACCAAACCGGACTGCATCCTCAATAACTGGGAAAAGTTCGAACAACAGCTGTTCACATTGTTCAGAGATCCTAATGAAGTTCGCAATGCCGAGTTCGAACTCAATTCTCTTTCGATGAAGGAGAACGGTAAAGCCTCGACCTACATTGCCCAGTTCCGAGTCTTACAATCTCACATCGACTGGAACGACGCGGCTCTTCTGTTTCACTTCCGTAAAGGCCTACCTTCTCGAATCACCGACCAGCTTGCGGTCAGTGGTCATCGACTCTCGACACTCCAACATCTCATCGATCGCACTATCGAGTTGGACAACTGCTATCACGACCGATCTCGAACCAAGAAGATCGACTCCACTCCTGCGACGCAAGATCAATCCTCGAAGAAATCTTCGAATTCGACCTCAAAAAAGATCCATCCTGCAACGTCAAAACCTTCGACCACAACCCCCCAACAAACTCAAACCAGGATTCCTCAAGAGATCTCAAAGGTGCTCAACACCGACGGGGTCCTCAAGGCGGATGAAAAGGCGAGAAGGGAAAAGGAGGGACTTTGTATGTATTGCGGTGGGAAACATCAATTGGATGCTTGTGCTAAAAGAGCAGCCCGTGAGGCAGCTAAGTTGTCAAAAAATTAATGAGTAGTTCTCTTATGATTTGCAAAGAAAACTACTTATCTTCTACCTTTCCGCGAGTCAACCTTCGAGCTTGTGAGACCACTGAGAGTGTTCCAAGTTCGAGATTTATTTTATTTGATTCTTGGAATCAACCATACAGGGTCCTTCTCGACTCTGGTGCTAATGTGTCTTTTATTAGTTCGACATTTGCCAAACAACAGTCCCTTCAGCTCACTGAGACATCAAGATTCCCGATTTTCTTGGTAAGTTCTTCGAAGGAGCCCAGTTTCTGGGTTTCAAAGAAGGCGAAGTGGACCTTTCAATTCAAATCTTTCCCCAGCTTCGAATGGGATCTTTTGGTCTTGGATGCCCAAGGGATGGATGATACCATCCTTGGCCATGACTTTCTGGTGTATTGGAACCCAGATGTTAACTGGCAAGAAGGAGTAATTAACCTTCGACCCAAAATATCTCCAGACACTAACTCTTCTCTCCCAGTCAAAAAAGAATTAAACAGCTTACCCGACTATGTCATTCAGTTAGATGACACTTTTCCGCCAGGAGACTTCGAATATCCTGCCTCTCCCTCTTCCATTTCTTCGAAAGATCACGGGGTAATTGCTTATTGCTCTAACTTATCTCTCACTTCCTTCTTCGAAGAGAAGGAATTACCTTCATTTAAAGGTTTTCTGTACTCCCTGATCCTCTCACATCCCCCTTCGACGACTATTCCAAGCCTTGAAGAAGATGATGAGATCGAAGACCTCGAAACCATCCGAAAGACTCTTCTTCCCATCTACCATGAATTTGCTGATGTTTTTTCCTCTTCGAGAGCGGAGAAACTCCCTCCTCAAAGATCATATGATCACCAGATTGAACTCATAGGTCCGGCACCTTCGCCTGGCCCAGTCTATTCTCTCTCGAAGCAAGAATCGGCTGAACTTCGAGACTACATTGCGGAAAATGTAGGAAAAGGTTTCCTTTGACCAAGCAAGTCGAATACAGGTTCTCCTGTTCTTTTCGTCCCGAAGAAGGATGGGTCCCTCAGACTCTGTGTGGACTACAGACGGCTGAATAATGTCACTCGAAAGAATGCTTATCCAGTTCCTCCCATGTCTCACCTTCTTACTCTCTTCCATGGAGCTACTCACTTCTCGAAGTTCGATCTTCGAGGTGCCTATAATTTGGTTCGAATTGCCGAAGGTCATGAATGGCTGACGGCTATGAGGACCAGATTTGGTAGTTATGAGTATACTGTAATGCCTTTCGGGCTTTGCAATGCTCCCTCCACTTTTCAGAACCTTGTCAACGATATATTCGCTGACATTGTCGAAGTATACGTAGTAGTCTACCTCAACGATATTCTGGTTTACTCAAAGAACCTCGAAGAACACACTTCTCATATCAGAGAAGTGCTTCGAAGACTTCGAGAAAATAACCTTTTCGCCAAACTGTTGAAATGTGAATTTCACAACTCGTCGCTTCATTTCCTCGGGGTAGTCATCTCTACTGATGGTATCAGTATGGACTCGGACAAATGTCAAAAAGTCCTTGACTGGCCCAAGCCCTCGAGTGTTAAAACACTCCAAGGTTTCCTTGGCTTTGCTAATTTTTATCGCAAATTTATAAAGAATTATTCCAAAACCATAGTGAATCTTACTAATCTCCTTCGAAAGGATACTCCTTTCATTTTCACAGTCGAAGCTGAACGGGAGTTTAATACTCTCAAGAAAGCTTTTACTACGGCACCAATTTTGGCTCACTTCAGTGAGATGTGTAAAACCATTGTTGAAACTGACGCAAGTGACTACGCCATTGCAGGTGTTATATCTCAATTCTCCGCTTCTTCGAAGCAAATTCACCCTGTAGCTTTCGAGTCAAGGAAGCTACAATCCGCTGAACTCAATTATGAGATTCATGATAAGGAACTTCTTGCAATTGTCCATTGCTTGAAAAAATGGCGCTCTTATTTGCTCAGCCTACTCGAACCTTTCAAGATTTTGACTGACCATAATGCTCTTAAATATTTTACAAGCACTAAAGTTCTTACTCGCAGGCAGGCTCGTTGGTCTGAACTTCTTTCCGAGTTTAATTTTACTATAAACTATCGACCTGGCAAATTAGCGGTAGTCCCAGATGCTTTGTCACGTCAAGACGACATTTATCCCTCGGAGGGGAGAGCCTTCGCTGATAATAACCCTGCTAATGTTCGAACTATATTTTCTTCTCCTTCCCCTGGTATATCTCTTAATTCAATACATTTGGGACAACTCAGCAAAGAATTCCTTGAGTTAGTTCAAACTCAGAAGGATGACCCTGTTTGTCGACAACTTCGAGGAAAAGACTCGAAGGACTATACAGTTGACAAAGATGACGTGCTCCTTTATAAGGGCAGGTTTGTTGTTCCGAATGATCCTAAAATCAAACTTGATATCTTCGAATCAAGACATGATTCTCCCCTAGCTGGTCACTTCGGCCAGGATAAGACTTACCAACTTATAGCTCGAGACTTCTATTGGCCAGGAATGGTCAAGGATGTAAAAGATTATGTAAACCGTTGTCATACTTGCAATAGGAACAAATCCTCGAAGCATCGGAAGTATGGGTTGCTTCAGCCACTTCCAATTCCACCATTTCCTTGGCATTCTCTCTCTATGGACTTTATCTCTCAACTTCCCCTTAGTGATGGTCATGACGCTATCCTAGTGATAGTGGATTGTTTTTCGAAGATGTCTCTATTTCTTCGAACCAAGACTACTTGTACCTCATTAGACCTTGCGAACTTGTTCATCGAACATGTTTTCTCCAAGCATGGTCTCCCGGATAATATAGTCAGCAATCGTGGCTCATTGTTTGTTTCAGGTTTCTGGACTTCGCTCTGTCAACAACTCAAAATAACTCGCAACTTATCAACTGCCTATCACCCCGAATCAGATGGTCAAACCGAGCGAGTCAATCAAATTCTCGAACAATATCTTCGAATGTTCGTCAGTTATCAGCAGGACGACTGGAGCCAATGGCTTGCCTTGGCCGAATTCGCCTACAACAACGCCACTCACTCCTCAACTCGACAATCACCTTTTCAAACACTCTATGGTCGGAATCCAACCTTCGACTCAATTCACCTCTCACCTTCAACTCCAGCCTCCGATTATCTCTCGAACCTCAAGCTTCTTCAAGATCAACTTCGAATTAACCTCGAAGCAGCCAGTCAACGATACAAGATTCAAGCCGATAAACTTCGACTCGAATCTCCAGCTTACAACATCGGCGACAAAGTATGGCTTGACTCCAGCAACATTCGATCAACTCGACCCGCCAAAAAACTTTCCGAACGAAAATTAGGTCCTTTCACCATCGAATCAATCATCTCAAAGAATGCTTACCGACTCACCCTTCCCTCAAAGTGGAGCGCTATCCACCCAGTCTTTCATGTATCACTCCTAGAGCCAGCTAAGGATCTTTTCCCGGGCAAGACTCATCCCCCTCCAGAACCTGTTAATGTTCAAGATCACCTCGAGTGGGAAGTAATTCGTATCCTCGATTCGAGACTACGCAAAGGCAAACTACAATATCTTGTCGAATGGACTGGATTCCAGTCCGACGAAGATCGAACCTCTTGGGAACCAGCTCAACATCTTCAAAACTCTCCCGCCTTGGTTCAAGACTTCCATACCACGTATCCTCGAAAACCTCGGCAATCCTCTTAATACTCTATCTCATTCTATTTCACTTTTTTCCCCTTTTTTTCCTTTCTTTCTCTCTTTGTTCTTTCTCTCATAACTTTTCTAAAAACACTCTCTTAAATTGTCAAATGTTTCTTATCTCTCAATAAATTTTTCAAATAAACTAATAAAATTAAAATAAAAATAAAATAAAATAATAAACTATCACTAATAACTAATAAATAATAAATAATAAATACTAAAACACTCTATTCTTCTTCATCTTCTTCCTTCAATTTCTTCTCAGCTTCTTCCCAACTTTCCTTCAAATCCTTCACCAATAACATAAATTCCCGCATATCTTTTCCTACAACCAAGTTCGACATTCGCTTCGCAATTCGAACCTGAATCATTTGATGCTCGTCAAAGATCGAACTAATTTTCTTCGACGCTTCTTCGGTCCTCGACTTCTTGCAGGACCAACCTTCGTCCCTCTCCAACTCTTCCTCGTAAATTCGCTTCCTCAAACTACTTCCTTTGACGAAACCTTCGGTTAAAACTCGAGCATCGGTTTCCCTATCTTCATTTTCCACTCCTCTCTCCTCCTCTCCCACTCTTCTCTCCTCATCGACTCCATTCTCCACTTCTCTCCTCTCCTCTCCCTCCACTCTTCTTCCTTCTTCGACTTCTCTTTCTTCGACTCTCTCTTCTTCGATGATTGTTCCAACAATAGCTTCGACTCTTCCTACGGCCCCTTCTATGACTCGAGTCACCTCCGGATTGTTATGTTGTTCAAGCAAAACAATTGGGTCCGGTTCGTCATACAGCGGTGGTGGAGGAGGTGTCATGGTGGTGTATCTTCGATACGGCCCTAACAACGCTAATAAACCAAATTCATTATCATCAGCAATCTCAAAAATTACATTTCTTCTCTTTCTTCTCTTTGTCACTTACTTAAATCTCCCGGTTGTTCCAATTCTGGTGTCTCAAGTAAATTTGGTATCGGATAATTCACTCGAGTGATGGCTCTTCTTGGACGAGCACCTCGAACTTGGACGATGGAAGGCGATCTGGATGGTGGTGGTATTGGGGGAACTGCGGTCGAAACGGCACGACTACTTATAGCCGAAATGGGCAAAGCATCCTCCGAACCAAAAGGAAACCCATGTTCAAAGACACAGGGCACCCGAACTCTTCGACACATCTCACATTTTGACCTATCCCCTCTTGTCGCGGTACTTGGCGAGCACGTCAAGTTCTGTCGAATGCATCTTCGGCATCTTCGATCAATGACTTCGACTTCTGACATTTTCGATTTTTCCTTTTCTTTTTGTTTTCTTCTGTATTTTTTCTGTTCTTCTTCTTTGATTTAATTAAGTAAAGTAGTGTGTGGGAAGTAAGATGGTGGGAATTCTTTACCTTCGACCTTCGCAGGAGCTTGGCTTTTATACCCGGGCATCTGTCACGCTGCAACTATCAGTCTCAGCCAAACCCGGCTCAGCATTTCCATATGCATCAAACTTCGAATGCAACACTCAGTTTCGAACTTTCAAAGGACCAAATGCGTGACACCTAATCAACGGGACACTCATCCAAACTCATTATCCAATCCGGTCCCTGATTTGAAGATTTCCCTTTCCGGTGATTCGACGGCTCTTCGACGCTTACCCAATAACCTTACTTGGACTAGCTCGCATGCCTCGACTCTCAGCTTGGCGCTTAAACCTTTCAATCAAGCCTCGCACTTACCAATTACATCACCTGGGAATCTCTGTCTTGTATCTTCGAATTAATTGTCATATCATCGATTATGCTTTCATTTGACTTTCTTTTCAAATCACTCGTGTAACTCTAACTACGAGTAAATACTTTCCTTACTCATCTTCACGAAAGCATCATGTCAATATTTGCCTATAAAAGCAACTGTACTTTTCTCTACATTCCCTTTTCCTCACTTAATTAATATAATATTGTTTTACGTTACCTTCCTTAATCAGTCATCACCCTGATTAAATCCGAGTCTGATTTGAGCCCAGTACTTATTACTCACAGCGCATCTTCGAAGCTAGTCTCGAAGTTATCTTCGAGAATTACTTCGACTTGAAGATATCTTCGAGTTGCTTCGAAGAATAGCTTCGACTCATCCTCCAGTTCCCTTTGCGCTTCAATCAACCAAATCCCCATCTGTACGTTGGGTTGGTCGCATGACAGTATATTAATTAAGTCTTACAACAAGTTTATAGATCTTTCTCTCTATTATATCTTGTTGCTCGACAGTCAACTTCTTCGACTGTTGATCTCTTTTGGTGATGCAACGTACACCAGTTCGAACTAGGTCACAAGGTCCGGCCGAACACCCTCTGGACCATGACATTGACCGACGCCAAGCCCCCGCAACTC
This sequence comes from Puccinia hordei, assembly GCA_007896445.1. Classification (NCBI taxonomy): domain Eukaryota; kingdom Fungi; phylum Basidiomycota; class Pucciniomycetes; order Pucciniales; family Pucciniaceae; genus Puccinia; species Puccinia hordei. Next base: position 23,954 of record RDRW01000143.1, read on the forward strand.
CCATCGGCAATCGACCTTCCATCGAACAAATTCCTCCTTCGACTCGAAATCAGAATGCGCCTCTTGACCCACTGCGGCAACTCTCTGATTCGGAGGACTCCCTCACTTTTCAGGAACCAATCAACCGAGGGCGACCTCGGCGACGGGACCCACCTCCTTCACCACCTCAAAACCCTTCAGGTTCTAACGAACCCGAAAGGGCGGCCAATGAATCACCGACTTCGATGTTGGTATCCCTTATCAAGGCCCTGAAGACTGAAGGAGGGAATGGACCTCCCAAGTTTCGGACACCCGGAATGAAAGCTCCCGACAAGTTCGACGGCGAGCAATCCTCGAAACTAAGAGGTTTTCTTCAATCCTGCAAAATTCTCTTCTCAAACGACCCGGCAACCTTCTCCCTCGATCGACAGAAGGTACTTTATGCTTCTTCTTATCTCAGTGGCCGAGCCTCACAATGGTTCGAACCTTACCTCGAACTGCTGAACAACACCAAACCGGACTGCATCCTCAATAACTGGGAAAAGTTCGAACAACAGCTGTTCACATTGTTCAGAGATCCTAATGAAGTTCGCAATGCCGAGTTCGAACTCAATTCTCTTTCGATGAAGGAGAACGGTAAAGCCTCGACCTACATTGCCCAGTTCCGAGTCTTACAATCTCACATCGACTGGAACGACGCGGCTCTTCTGTTTCACTTCCGTAAAGGCCTACCTTCTCGAATCACCGACCAGCTTGCGGTCAGTGGTCATCGACTCTCGACACTCCAACATCTCATCGATCGCACTATCGAGTTGGACAACTGCTATCACGACCGATCTCGAACCAAGAAGATCGACTCCACTCCTGCGACGCAAGATCAATCCTCGAAGAAATCTTCGAATTCGACCTCAAAAAAGATCCATCCTGCAACGTCAAAACCTTCGACCACAACCCCCCAACAAACTCAAACCAGGATTCCTCAAGAGATCTCAAAGGTGCTCAACACCGACGGGGTCCTCAAGGCGGATGAAAAGGCGAGAAGGGAAAAGGAGGGACTTTGTATGTATTGCGGTGGGAAACATCAATTGGATGCTTGTGCTAAAAGAGCAGCCCGTGAGGCAGCTAAGTTGTCAAAAAATTAATGAGTAGTTCTCTTATGATTTGCAAAGAAAACTACTTATCTTCTACCTTTCCGCGAGTCAACCTTCGAGCTTGTGAGACCACTGAGAGTGTTCCAAGTTCGAGATTTATTTTATTTGATTCTTGGAATCAACCATACAGGGTCCTTCTCGACTCTGGTGCTAATGTGTCTTTTATTAGTTCGACATTTGCCAAACAACAGTCCCTTCAGCTCACTGAGACATCAAGATTCCCGATTTTCTTGGTAAGTTCTTCGAAGGAGCCCAGTTTCTGGGTTTCAAAGAAGGCGAAGTGGACCTTTCAATTCAAATCTTTCCCCAGCTTCGAATGGGATCTTTTGGTCTTGGATGCCCAAGGGATGGATGATACCATCCTTGGCCATGACTTTCTGGTGTATTGGAACCCAGATGTTAACTGGCAAGAAGGAGTAATTAACCTTCGACCCAAAATATCTCCAGACACTAACTCTTCTCTCCCAGTCAAAAAAGAATTAAACAGCTTACCCGACTATGTCATTCAGTTAGATGACACTTTTCCGCCAGGAGACTTCGAATATCCTGCCTCTCCCTCTTCCATTTCTTCGAAAGATCACGGGGTAATTGCTTATTGCTCTAACTTATCTCTCACTTCCTTCTTCGAAGAGAAGGAATTACCTTCATTTAAAGGTTTTCTGTACTCCCTGATCCTCTCACATCCCCCTTCGACGACTATTCCAAGCCTTGAAGAAGATGATGAGATCGAAGACCTCGAAACCATCCGAAAGACTCTTCTTCCCATCTACCATGAATTTGCTGATGTTTTTTCCTCTTCGAGAGCGGAGAAACTCCCTCCTCAAAGATCATATGATCACCAGATTGAACTCATAGGTCCGGCACCTTCGCCTGGCCCAGTCTATTCTCTCTCGAAGCAAGAATCGGCTGAACTTCGAGACTACATTGCGGAAAATGTAGGAAAAGGTTTCCTTTGACCAAGCAAGTCGAATACAGGTTCTCCTGTTCTTTTCGTCCCGAAGAAGGATGGGTCCCTCAGACTCTGTGTGGACTACAGACGGCTGAATAATGTCACTCGAAAGAATGCTTATCCAGTTCCTCCCATGTCTCACCTTCTTACTCTCTTCCATGGAGCTACTCACTTCTCGAAGTTCGATCTTCGAGGTGCCTATAATTTGGTTCGAATTGCCGAAGGTCATGAATGGCTGACGGCTATGAGGACCAGATTTGGTAGTTATGAGTATACTGTAATGCCTTTCGGGCTTTGCAATGCTCCCTCCACTTTTCAGAACCTTGTCAACGATATATTCGCTGACATTGTCGAAGTATACGTAGTAGTCTACCTCAACGATATTCTGGTTTACTCAAAGAACCTCGAAGAACACACTTCTCATATCAGAGAAGTGCTTCGAAGACTTCGAGAAAATAACCTTTTCGCCAAACTGTTGAAATGTGAATTTCACAACTCGTCGCTTCATTTCCTCGGGGTAGTCATCTCTACTGATGGTATCAGTATGGACTCGGACAAATGTCAAAAAGTCCTTGACTGGCCCAAGCCCTCGAGTGTTAAAACACTCCAAGGTTTCCTTGGCTTTGCTAATTTTTATCGCAAATTTATAAAGAATTATTCCAAAACCATAGTGAATCTTACTAATCTCCTTCGAAAGGATACTCCTTTCATTTTCACAGTCGAAGCTGAACGGGAGTTTAATACTCTCAAGAAAGCTTTTACTACGGCACCAATTTTGGCTCACTTCAGTGAGATGTGTAAAACCATTGTTGAAACTGACGCAAGTGACTACGCCATTGCAGGTGTTATATCTCAATTCTCCGCTTCTTCGAAGCAAATTCACCCTGTAGCTTTCGAGTCAAGGAAGCTACAATCCGCTGAACTCAATTATGAGATTCATGATAAGGAACTTCTTGCAATTGTCCATTGCTTGAAAAAATGGCGCTCTTATTTGCTCAGCCTACTCGAACCTTTCAAGATTTTGACTGACCATAATGCTCTTAAATATTTTACAAGCACTAAAGTTCTTACTCGCAGGCAGGCTCGTTGGTCTGAACTTCTTTCCGAGTTTAATTTTACTATAAACTATCGACCTGGCAAATTAGCGGTAGTCCCAGATGCTTTGTCACGTCAAGACGACATTTATCCCTCGGAGGGGAGAGCCTTCGCTGATAATAACCCTGCTAATGTTCGAACTATATTTTCTTCTCCTTCCCCTGGTATATCTCTTAATTCAATACATTTGGGACAACTCAGCAAAGAATTCCTTGAGTTAGTTCAAACTCAGAAGGATGACCCTGTTTGTCGACAACTTCGAGGAAAAGACTCGAAGGACTATACAGTTGACAAAGATGACGTGCTCCTTTATAAGGGCAGGTTTGTTGTTCCGAATGATCCTAAAATCAAACTTGATATCTTCGAATCAAGACATGATTCTCCCCTAGCTGGTCACTTCGGCCAGGATAAGACTTACCAACTTATAGCTCGAGACTTCTATTGGCCAGGAATGGTCAAGGATGTAAAAGATTATGTAAACCGTTGTCATACTTGCAATAGGAACAAATCCTCGAAGCATCGGAAGTATGGGTTGCTTCAGCCACTTCCAATTCCACCATTTCCTTGGCATTCTCTCTCTATGGACTTTATCTCTCAACTTCCCCTTAGTGATGGTCATGACGCTATCCTAGTGATAGTGGATTGTTTTTCGAAGATGTCTCTATTTCTTCGAACCAAGACTACTTGTACCTCATTAGACCTTGCGAACTTGTTCATCGAACATGTTTTCTCCAAGCATGGTCTCCCGGATAATATAGTCAGCAATCGTGGCTCATTGTTTGTTTCAGGTTTCTGGACTTCGCTCTGTCAACAACTCAAAATAACTCGCAACTTATCAACTGCCTATCACCCCGAATCAGATGGTCAAACCGAGCGAGTCAATCAAATTCTCGAACAATATCTTCGAATGTTCGTCAGTTATCAGCAGGACGACTGGAGCCAATGGCTTGCCTTGGCCGAATTCGCCTACAACAACGCCACTCACTCCTCAACTCGACAATCACCTTTTCAAACACTCTATGGTCGGAATCCAACCTTCGACTCAATTCACCTCTCACCTTCAACTCCAGCCTCCGATTATCTCTCGAACCTCAAGCTTCTTCAAGATCAACTTCGAATTAACCTCGAAGCAGCCAGTCAACGATACAAGATTCAAGCCGATAAACTTCGACTCGAATCTCCAGCTTACAACATCGGCGACAAAGTATGGCTTGACTCCAGCAACATTCGATCAACTCGACCCGCCAAAAAACTTTCCGAACGAAAATTAGGTCCTTTCACCATCGAATCAATCATCTCAAAGAATGCTTACCGACTCACCCTTCCCTCAAAGTGGAGCGCTATCCACCCAGTCTTTCATGTATCACTCCTAGAGCCAGCTAAGGATCTTTTCCCGGGCAAGACTCATCCCCCTCCAGAACCTGTTAATGTTCAAGATCACCTCGAGTGGGAAGTAATTCGTATCCTCGATTCGAGACTACGCAAAGGCAAACTACAATATCTTGTCGAATGGACTGGATTCCAGTCCGACGAAGATCGAACCTCTTGGGAACCAGCTCAACATCTTCAAAACTCTCCCGCCTTGGTTCAAGACTTCCATACCACGTATCCTCGAAAACCTCGGCAATCCTCTTAATACTCTATCTCATTCTATTTCACTTTTTTCCCCTTTTTTTCCTTTCTTTCTCTCTTTGTTCTTTCTCTCATAACTTTTCTAAAAACACTCTCTTAAATTGTCAAATGTTTCTTATCTCTCAATAAATTTTTCAAATAAACTAATAAAATTAAAATAAAAATAAAATAAAATAATAAACTATCACTAATAACTAATAAATAATAAATAATAAATACTAAAACACTCTATTCTTCTTCATCTTCTTCCTTCAATTTCTTCTCAGCTTCTTCCCAACTTTCCTTCAAATCCTTCACCAATAACATAAATTCCCGCATATCTTTTCCTACAACCAAGTTCGACATTCGCTTCGCAATTCGAACCTGAATCATTTGATGCTCGTCAAAGATCGAACTAATTTTCTTCGACGCTTCTTCGGTCCTCGACTTCTTGCAGGACCAACCTTCGTCCCTCTCCAACTCTTCCTCGTAAATTCGCTTCCTCAAACTACTTCCTTTGACGAAACCTTCGGTTAAAACTCGAGCATCGGTTTCCCTATCTTCATTTTCCACTCCTCTCTCCTCCTCTCCCACTCTTCTCTCCTCATCGACTCCATTCTCCACTTCTCTCCTCTCCTCTCCCTCCACTCTTCTTCCTTCTTCGACTTCTCTTTCTTCGACTCTCTCTTCTTCGATGATTGTTCCAACAATAGCTTCGACTCTTCCTACGGCCCCTTCTATGACTCGAGTCACCTCCGGATTGTTATGTTGTTCAAGCAAAACAATTGGGTCCGGTTCGTCATACAGCGGTGGTGGAGGAGGTGTCATGGTGGTGTATCTTCGATACGGCCCTAACAACGCTAATAAACCAAATTCATTATCATCAGCAATCTCAAAAATTACATTTCTTCTCTTTCTTCTCTTTGTCACTTACTTAAATCTCCCGGTTGTTCCAATTCTGGTGTCTCAAGTAAATTTGGTATCGGATAATTCACTCGAGTGATGGCTCTTCTTGGACGAGCACCTCGAACTTGGACGATGGAAGGCGATCTGGATGGTGGTGGTATTGGGGGAACTGCGGTCGAAACGGCACGACTACTTATAGCCGAAATGGGCAAAGCATCCTCCGAACCAAAAGGAAACCCATGTTCAAAGACACAGGGCACCCGAACTCTTCGACACATCTCACATTTTGACCTATCCCCTCTTGTCGCGGTACTTGGCGAGCACGTCAAGTTCTGTCGAATGCATCTTCGGCATCTTCGATCAATGACTTCGACTTCTGACATTTTCGATTTTTCCTTTTCTTTTTGTTTTCTTCTGTATTTTTTCTGTTCTTCTTCTTTGATTTAATTAAGTAAAGTAGTGTGTGGGAAGTAAGATGGTGGGAATTCTTTACCTTCGACCTTCGCAGGAGCTTGGCTTTTATACCCGGGCATCTGTCACGCTGCAACTATCAGTCTCAGCCAAACCCGGCTCAGCATTTCCATATGCATCAAACTTCGAATGCAACACTCAGTTTCGAACTTTCAAAGGACCAAATGCGTGACACCTAATCAACGGGACACTCATCCAAACTCATTATCCAATCCGGTCCCTGATTTGAAGATTTCCCTTTCCGGTGATTCGACGGCTCTTCGACGCTTACCCAATAACCTTACTTGGACTAGCTCGCATGCCTCGACTCTCAGCTTGGCGCTTAAACCTTTCAATCAAGCCTCGCACTTACCAATTACATCACCTGGGAATCTCTGTCTTGTATCTTCGAATTAATTGTCATATCATCGATTATGCTTTCATTTGACTTTCTTTTCAAATCACTCGTGTAACTCTAACTACGAGTAAATACTTTCCTTACTCATCTTCACGAAAGCATCATGTCAATATTTGCCTATAAAAGCAACTGTACTTTTCTCTACATTCCCTTTTCCTCACTTAATTAATATAATATTGTTTTACGTTACCTTCCTTAATCAGTCATCACCCTGATTAAATCCGAGTCTGATTTGAGCCCAGTACTTATTACTCACAGCGCATCTTCGAAGCTAGTCTCGAAGTTATCTTCGAGAATTACTTCGACTTGAAGATATCTTCGAGTTGCTTCGAAGAATAGCTTCGACTCATCCTCCAGTTCCCTTTGCGCTTCGATCAACCAAATCCCCATCTGTACGTTGGGTTGGTCGCATGACAAATTCCCCCACTGAAATAATGTGACCTTTCATCTTATGAAAAAGTCAAAGATATGAAAAAGTCAAAGATTGGATAATTAATCCATCCTTCTTGGATCACCCAAAATGAGTCTCATCACCCTTTGATGAACCCAGTCAAGAACCACCACCCACTGGAGTAACTGCTTGCCCAGCCAGTGGATTCAAGAAGAGGACAGACCATCTGGTCAGTTGTGCATTAGCCAGTATAACAGAAAAAATTCAAGCAAATATTTATTTGTTTTCAATACCAAACTTTTATCTGTGTCACCAAACTAACTTCAATTCCATCCAATCGCTACAAGAAATCAGCTCAGACTGGATATATACAAGAAAAACAGTGGGAAAAGACTGATCTCAGTCCATCACCTCTTTTTTGTATCTTCCCTTGTTTCTCAACTGGCCAACAATTTATGTTCCCGCAAAAGAAAATTACCCTCTGAAACAGCTAGTGATCAAAAATCAAATAAATACAAATTTGGCAACTTGAAACAGGCTCAATTTTACTGGTTCTTACAAAACAAAACCTTGGTGCCTTCAAAGAGGATTTCTGCCAGCCCTAGAGATACTCCAGAGTATCCTAAGAAAATATTTAAATGTAAAATATAATGAAATACTGTAGTAATACTGTAAATAATAACATATCATAAGATATTATTAGATCAATCAACTCAGAATGTAAAATAAGGTGGGGTAGCTCACTCAAAATACCACTAAATTACTACTCCTTCACTGCCAGCATAATTGCCTAGGATGAAGTCATCCCAGTTAGACTGGGATGCACTCAACCAATTTAAACTTGGTTGAAATAAACTGATGAAATATAAATCCAAGGGACCCCCCTTGGTTTTATATTTCATTGGTTGAGTTCAACCTACTTTAAATTGGTTGTTTGCATCCTAGTTTAACTGGCATGAACTCAACCTAGGCAATTATGCTGGCAGTGCTTCTATTACTTTATCATATATTAAAGGTATTTGGTAATAAGAAGGAATAAAAATTATAGAATATGGATTAAAATTTATTGTCATAAAACTTAAAAGCTGAGAGAAAATGATTTTATTTGCATAAATATAAGAATAATAAAATTATGCTAATAAGAAAGAAATTAACTAAGTGCGTGGTAATTTCCCAGTATTTTTCTATTAAATTAATTGGCCCATGATGTTATTGGTTATACATTGATGCCATGAGGTCATGGGGACATAGAAAATGCTGTGCTACATTTAATACAATTCCCATTACATCATAGTTCATTTGGATTGTAATACATTAGAGCAGAATATACAACAACACTCTAGAACCTTCCTCTGAAGACCTCTTGAATATAAAAGGAGGCCATTTCCTATCCTGGGATTGGATCCTCAGCATATTCACCCAGTACCACATTAGTAAGTACCCTGAATATTCTCCTCCTACTTTTAGAGTAGTTTTACCCTTTTATTATCCAGCCCACCTTGTTTACTGGAATATTTATCAAGTTACCTTAGAACCTTCCCATCTTAGACCTGGAAATATCCCTTATAAAGAAGTTGCAGAAAGTCTACCCACCTCTGACAGTAGCCAATCATCTGGAGTGCTTGCCAGCTGCTTAGTAACAATTTATACTGTTACACATATGTGAAAAAAACAGAAAGATAGCCAAACCTATACAGTTAGCTGTTAGTCTTCTCCTGATTGAATGATTTGTAAATAAAATAAGACAATTATAAGGAATGTAGGGTATCCTCTGTGTATAGTTTTGACACTACAGAGAGAACAATAGTAATTATTATTCAGATAAACTTTCAGTACAGTGATAGTACCTGGATTCTTTATAAACATTAAGCCAGTTTTTCATACACATAGCTGGCAATTCTTCTGTGCACATGAGAAGTACAAAAGAAAAGGACTTTCTGACTTGTCTTGGGAGCAAGATCACCTTTAATTTATCTTTTAGAATTTGATTATTCCATTTTAATTTGTTGGACAAAAATAATGAGAAAAGTCACAAAATTGATGGATTTTCTGTCTTTATTGAAAAGTGTAAAGGAGCTGGGCCTCACCAACTTTAGATAACTGTGGAGCAGAAGAATTTCAAATTGGTCTCTGAGGTTTTTGTCTCTTATCTACATATAAATAAGAGAATGAGCTTTGCAAGCCAAACAAACCATGTACAATTTTTACTGGATCAATACATGCAACCTAACAGGTTGCCATTGGCCGGTTAGGTTGCATGACACGGATTGTGGATCACACTGCCAGCATAATTGCCTAGGTTGAGTTCATCCCAGTTAAACTAGGATGCAAAAAACCAATTGAAATTAGGTTGACCTCAACCAATGAAATATAAAACCAAGGGGGGTCCCTTGGATTTATATTTCATCAGTTGATTTCAACCAAGTTTAAATTGGTTGAGTGCATCCCAGTGTAACTGGGATGACTTCATCCTAGGCAATTATGCTGGCAGTGTCAGTGTTGATCTGTTTCAGAAGTCAACCATTGATGGCTCCTCTCAGAAACAAGCTGTCATTGGAGTCAATGGCTTTTTTCTGCTGCAGCAGCCATCAAATTGGCTGTCCTCAGCAAAGATAACAGCCATTGATGTGGCTGTCCTCAGCAAAGATAACAGCCATCAACATTGATGACCCCTCTTTGCTGAGCAGCCATTTTTGATGGTTGTCCTTTTGAATCTTCAAAGGATAAACCATCACTCCCCCCTCCAAATTAAAGAACAAAAAAAAATCCAGAAACTTTCTTTTCACCCCAAACATTTTCAAACAAAAGTTAATTTGTTTGCCCTCTCCTCCAATCAAAAAAAAAAAAACCTCTCCATCCAATTTTTTCTCTCTTTTTTTACAATAGGGGGTATCAAATATGACCCAATCCACCATTATCTAATCAACTGGTTTTCAAAATCCACCATTTTTAAAAACCATGGATATTTGTATAAAAGGGTTCAGAATTCCCGTAAGTCAAATTTTTGGAAAAACATAATTCACTGGTTTTAATTGTGGATTTGGTCATATTTGATACCCCCTAATAAAAAAAAAATAAATGATTCAACTAAATCTTGATCATACCAAAAAAAAAGTACTTCATATATTTTTTGGAATTGGATGATAAAATATATTTCCTCAATATATTATTTTCCAATTTTTTCTAATTTGATTTCATTCAACTTTAAATACTTGAAAAATATGTATTCACTGGCCTTGAGCTTACTAAAGAATTTTGAGTGATCAAACTGTATTTCAGAACAAAAGCCAGACTAAAAGAGAAAGCAAAAAGAAGTTAGAACAAAAAGCAAGCAGTAGAAAATAATGAAGAGTAAAAGAATAAACCAACATGAGGTGTGAGAGTAGAATAGAAGAAGATTAGGTGACGAGGAGAGAGCAGAGAGTCGGCACTGAGAGACTAGGACTTTGAGAAACACATGATAAGAATTAGGTCAAGCTTATGAGAAAGGCAAGCAGATGAGGATCTCACCGGACAAGAGAGACGGACACGAGCGAAGAGATAACAAGAGAGAAAGAACACAAAGAGAGAAAAAGGGAAGAGAGAAAGAAACAGAAACAGGGAAGGGAGAAGACAGTTGAGGAGAATAGGAGTGAAGAGTGAGTTGATTGAAGGTTCGAGTAGAAGAGAGATCTTGAGGGGGAATGAACGATTCAATGGTCAGAGCAAGATGAAGTTCGCTGCCTTCTGAGTAGACTTGAAAGGAGTGAGGTCGAGAGAGAGGAGTTAAAACTAGTGACATTCATGTGACATGACTGAGGGAATCGATGAGCAAGGGAAGACTCAGGATCTGAAAATTCAACACCCCCCGTGACCGGTGAGATAAGAATCGAGACTAATGGCTATTGGAAATAAAAGAATTGACCAGAAGAGACAGAGAGTCTTTAGAGGAAGGTTTGGTGAGTGAGTCAGCAAGCATATCTTGAGTTCTAATCAGGACAATGTTTATCGTTTTATTTTTGACTTCTTGACGGAGGCCTTTTGTTTTCAAATCGATGTGTCGAGTTTTAGGATTGGAGCCAAACTTCTTGAGTTTGTCGTCCAAGCCTTTATTATCTATGTAATGAGTGTTAGAAAATTTTTCTTTGAAGGTTGAGTCGTCGCAAGTGAGCTGAAAGTGAAGTTTTCGATTGTCAATGAAGTGTTTGGGAGTAGGAATTTGAATGTTCCAGAGATCGAACATTAGGGCTTTGAGCCAAGTACCTTCCTGAAACGAATCCATCAGGGGATTGAGTTCTGCCTCGGTAGATGAATATGTAATGCTCTTTTGACGAGCACTACTCCAAGAGAGAAGGGAACCGTGCAGAAAACATAGGTATCCAGATTGAGATCGACGAGAGTCCGGATCATCTCCCCAAGTCGCGTCACTGTAAATTTCGAGATATTTAGAAGGATCCTTGATTTCCAGCGTGAATTTGTAGTGTCGAGTGTGCTTCAGATATTGCCAGGTCTTCTTAACTTCTCGCCAGTGAGTAAGACCAGGTTTAACAGAGTACCGCGATAAACTAGAGACGGCAAAGCTAAGATCGGGCCTGGTGTACATAGCGATATAGTTCAAGAGACCAACTGCAGATCGGTAATTGATGTTGAGTCGTTTGAATTGTTCAAAATCTTCGTTGGAGGCTTCTTTCAGTTGAAGGTTGGGAGTGAGGGGAGTGAGAGAAGGATTAGAGTCCACTAGACCAAGTTCCTCCAATCCATGATTGATATGTTTGGGTTGGGAAAGAAAAATCTTAGAACCCTGTTGTTCGAATTTCATTCCTAAAATGGTGTTAGGATCATGAGACGTAGAGTTGGAAAATTGCTCTTCAAATTTTCTTTCAAAATCGTTTCCGAGACCTACTAAAATTAGGTCATCGACATGGAAGAATAGACGAGATACATTGTCGTTGCACAGGTAAAGACAAGGATCACTGTCTGACTCGGAAAATCCAACTTCAGTGAGCCATTTGGTCAGTGTCTCGTACCAGTTCTTGGGCAACTGCTTGAGACCGTATAGGGACTTTTTCAATTTGAGATAGGGAGAATCACGATTAACGCCCTTAGGAGTCTTGATGTAGACATCCTCGGAGAGAGGTGCGTGGAGGAAAGCACCTTGAACATCAAATTGCCGAATTGAAAGATTCTTGTGAAGCGCATAGAGAAGAAGCATTTTGAGGGTAGCCACTTTGCCAGTGGGAGCGAAAGTACCTTCAAAGTCCGTACCTTCTATTTGGTTGAAACCTTGAACACAGAGACGGCCTTTGAATTTGAGAGGATCACCGTGGCAGTTGTCCTTGATCTTGAAAATCCAAGTAGTGTTGAGCGGATTGGGAGGAGTTTGATAGTGATTGTCCCACACTTGATGATTCTCGATCGAGGAGATTTCGTTTTCAACAGCACCTTTCCAGTGAATTGAGTCGTCGCAGCGAATAGCCGATTCAAAGGTGGGTGGTTCATAATAATGATGAAAACCGAATCTAACCGGTGGTTTGATGTTGCTGCGATCTCGTAACTTGCGGCTAGAGGGAAGAGTGTGTTTGGAATCGGATTGAGAAGTGAGTTGGTTCTGTATATTGTCATCCGATGAGAAGGAATTTTCAAGTTCTATGAAGCGAGATTGCTTATCGATGTCAGATTGACTGGGAGGATCTATTTTGACATTGTCCAAGGGATCTTTGAGGTCGTCAGACTCTTCTTGGTCAGAAGGAGTCTGAGCAATCTTTTCAAGAGAGGATTTGATTTTCTCTTCACCAAATGTATCTTCTAAGTCACCAAGATGAGTTGAAGAATACTCCGGGTTGAGTTGGTGAAGGAATTGAACATGTTTAGTATTGAATAACACCCCCTCCTTGGAGAGGATTCGATAAGATCGTAGAGCAGGTAAGAAGCCTATTAAGACTCCTTCCTTTCCATTCTCATTGAATTTGAGGCCTTTGACTCGGTGTTGGTCCAGGTACACTACAGGATTGCCCAAAGGTTTTAGAAAATTCGCGGGAAGATTATATCCGTGCATTAAGAAAAAGGGAGATTGAATTTCACCTTTCTTAGGGATCTGGTTGAGAGACAGACAGCACGCCTTCAGAACTTCGTGCCAAAGAGATTTTGGAAGATGAGAGGAGTGAAAGGATGCTCTAATCGATTCGACAATCGAGCGATTTGCCCTTTCAGCCCTACCATTATGTTCAGGGTGATAGGGTTCAGAAATTAGAGGTCGAATATGATTCTCTTCAAAGAATCGCACTAACCTGCGGCCAGTGAATTCTCCTCCTCCGTCCGAGCAGACAAGATTTGGAAAGTATCCTAGTCTTTTCTTTTCATTTTCGAGTAAATTGATCAAAATTTCCGGTGTTTCGTCCTTTTTAACAAGAGGAAATCCAGCCAAGTAACCAGAAAAGTTATCGACAACGGTTAGGATGTATCAATGATGTCCTCGAGACACAGGTTTGATGGGACCGATCAGGTCTAGATGGATACGTTCGAAAGGTTTGGAAGCTCGACGAGATTCATTTGGGAAAGAGGTTTTGGTTATTTTAGACATGATGCAAGATTTGCATTCGAAATCCGACTTTTCTTTGCTGGAGATTGACTTGTCGATGAAGGCCTCTAATCGTTGTACAGACGCATGACCCATTTTAAGGTGAGTTTCCATGAGAGTTTCAGTGCGAGGTGTGAAATGAGCAGAGAAATTCGAAACGGAGCCGATTCGATCTGGATTCCGAACAGTGAAAAGATTGTTCTTGATGGAACCTTGGAAGGCAATTCGTTCTCCTTTGGTTACTCGAAAAATACCCTTTTGGGAATGAAGAGAGCAACCTCGATCCATTAGTTGGCCGGCACTGATTAGATTAACCACGATATCAGGAACAAAGAGGCATTCAAGGAGGGTGATAACGTTGTTGCCCCATTGGAGAGTGACGTTGCCTCGTCCTTTCACTGGAAGGGTGGCTCCTTCTTTGCCCGTGCGGATAACGTCGTCTTCGCCACAGAGTATTGAATCGAAGAACCGAGAATCGTTAAAGATATGTACCGACGCACCACTGTCAAGAATGATTTTTGAGTCTGAACTTCCATTTTCAATCCAGAGGGTAATCAGACTCATGTAGTAGTTGACTCCCTTGCTGGCCTTCCATTTGGACTGAGCTTCCCTGCACCATTCCGGAGCTAATTCGGGGTGAAGGTGCCAGCACGTCTCGGGTGGATGGTTTTGAGCGGGATTGTGATTTCCGTCCGTACAGCGTTTTGGTTGTGAAAAATTCCCAGAGGCTTGTTTGCTCCTTTGATCGCTAGAGCTGCCGTTAGATTTGAACTTCCGTTGGTTCGTGGATGTCAAGGCAGCTTCCGTAGACGTAGACTTTTCCACCACTTCCGCTTTGGACTCGTTGTTGAATTGAATCAAATGGTTGCAAACGAATTCAACTGAGAGGTCCTTGTCAGAGTGCATGATCTGACGCTTGAGAGATTGAAGATTAGACGGAAGTTTGAAGAGAATTAAATAGGCCAGAATATCAGAGGGTAGGTCTATTCCTACATCTACCATCTTCTTGATTGCTACTTGAATGTTGGTGACAAAAGATTCCAATGCATCTTCCTTGCAGGATAGATATAGGAAGTTGTTGAACATCCTCGCTCTATTTGAAGATTGAGCTGAGGCGAATCTGTCTTTGATGGCCTTCCATAGTTTCTGAGCAGAGTCTCGGTTGTCGGAAGTCACGACGTTGTTGTGAGTGATGCTATCAATTTTTGATATAATCAATAATTTTAATTCTGCATTGTCGTCTGTCGTTAACGGAATTGTCTGATGCTCGAGATCCTTCAGAACACCCCTGAGTTCGAGCAGCGCCGTCATCTTATCCGTCCAGATTGAATAGTTTTCCTCGGAGAGTTGAGGAATCGTCTCCAAGGCCGTTTTGAGCATGGCCTGCCTAAATCCATCGTTCACCTGCTTTGAGCTCGCCGACACCCCGGCGCCTGCCATTCCGCTCATTCCGGCTTTCGTCACGTTCGTTAATCGGTTTTCGAGTCGGTGTGAGCGCTTTTAACCGTAAAGAATTTTGAGTGATCAAACTGTATTTCAGAACAAAAGCCAGACTAAAAGAGAAAGCAAAAAGAAGTTAGAACAAAAAGCAAGCAGTAGAAAATAATGAAGAGTAAAAGAATAAACCAACATGAGGTGTGAGAGTAGAATAGAAGAAGATCAGGTGACGAGGAGAGAGCAGAGAGTCGGCACTGAGAGACTAGGACTTTGAGAAACACATGATAAGAATTAGGTCAAGCTTATGAGAAAGGCAAGCAGATGAGGATCTCACCGGACAAGAGAGACGGACACGAGTGAAGAGATAACAAGAGAGAAAGAACACAAAGAGAGAAAAAGGGAAGAGAGAAAGAAACAGAAACAGGGAAGGGAGAAGACAGTTGAGGAGAATAGGAGTGAAGAGTGAGTTGATTGAAGGTTCGAGTAGAAGAGAGATCTTGAGGGGGAATGAACGATTCAATGGTCAGAGCGAGATGAAGTTCGCTGCCTTCTGAGTAGACTTGAAAGGAGTGAGGTCGAGAGAGAGGAGTTAAAACTAGTGACATTCATGTGACATGACTGAGGGAATCGATGAGCAAGGGAAGACTCAGGATCTGAAAATTCAACACTTACCATTCTTCTTTGTCCCAAGTGCTTGAGGCATTTGAGTAATACCAGTGGGAACCACAACGTCAAGCACCGATTTGACTATTGTTTTTTTTTGATCCACACTTAAGAACAAGCTTGAACAAGCATCTTGAGAATTGAGCCTCTTGAATGCGCGCGATTGAAGATAGTCAGAGATGCTGTTGGGACTAGAATCCAGTTGCGCAGAGGATTCTTCCATGGAGGCTTCAACTTCAGGTAAGGACAGAAACCACTTCAACCAGTCTGTCAAGTCCTGTGTGATAAAAATGCTTGAGGGGTTTGTTGGGTGAGGCTGCTGGCATTGGCGTTTTGAGGGCGGTAACCGTCAATTTGGACCGTGTGAGACATGGTTGAGAGACAGGATTGTGTTTGCTCTGAATAGGTCCTCCCCGCATACTAGTGATTTGGGAGTTGCACGGTAGCCACATGTGAACGGTGCTGTTTCAATGTTGTACAATGAGTAGCATTTTGGACAGCAGACATGTTCTTCAAGTTCAGGGGTGAGTTTCAATTGTTTTGTAATGGTGTGGACATCCATTGGGATCTTTTGTTCCATTTTGACATCAGGGGGAAGCTGGCGACAATTTTTAATTAGATATAGGATATAGCCAACTGCCTTGCAACACTTGGCTTGACTAATACCGCAGAACAAATAGAGCCATGGGATAAAGTATAGGACATAATCTAAAATAGTACACACCAATGAGCTCTGTAAGCCAGTCAGGGAAATTGGGATGAATATACGCACAGTGAGAGATGCCAATTGGTTTGTATTTGGGGTTGTCTGAGGTAACGGGGTCTATGTTTCTAGAGTTGACATCAGGGATTGGCGGGGAAGGTTTTTTGTCTTGGAGAAGGGATGGGAATTCTTCAAGGGCCAGCTTAACCATTGATTCCGCCAATTGTTCTCCGTTGCCTTTTGTAGTATTATTCCAGTGCTTCTGTCAAGTTCTAGGATGTAAATAAAGTCCTTGGTGAGTGATGCCATTCTCAACAAAAATATTCTCTTGACATTTCAGACATGTGCAAAGCTCCCTTTGGGTTGAAGAATCCATGAGGCAAAGATTGAACTTGTTCAAGAAAGCAAAAATGGTTAGCAAGTCATCTTGGAAGAGAAAAGACGCAATGCTTACAGAGAAAAGATGGGGAAATGGAGAGTGTAGATTGGAATTCACGAGTGTAGTGCGGGTGATGTATGTAAAAATGTAGTTGCAGCTTTGAGTCCATCATGTGCATATCACTGGGAATTACATAGTGGGTGTATGGATATAGACATGCATAGAATGGAAACATCACCTGATGTTTCAGGCAAGGTTTTCACAGGCCGCGCAACCTCAAGAAAACCACGCGCCGCAGTTCCGCAGAAAACGTCACCTGCTTGCGCATGGTGCAAGTAGGCTACAGACGCTTGTGACTTCCAGGGTGTTGGTTGGTAGTGCTCATGGTTCAGCTGGTGATACATCATGGTAGCAGACTAACAGGCAACTCAACACCCCCCCCTTGCTACATGATGTGGAGAGTGGGGATTGAACCCAAGAGGTATGGGGATTAGACCCATTATGTGTGGGGATTAGACCCTGTAGGTGTGGGGATTTGACCCAAGGAAGTATGGGGATTTGGACCCATGTAGGTGTGGCCACTGTGGGAGTTGAACCCGGGACCTTGATTTAGGCTTAGAGGGGTTTTTGGTCTTACATGAAGCAGTCACATCTTCACTAAGTAACATAAGGATGAACTACATCATATTCAGATCCACAGAATAGCTTCCAGGTCAACTCAGCTGTAAAAACTAATTGCAAAAACCCATCAACCACCACAAATTCATCTTCACCCCCCCATATTACGTCCTCATGATGTTATACAGGGGCCTTGTACATGCTGAAGGCCTGTTCAATTGGGTTCATGTCCACTTAATTTGATAATTTTGGCTACAGACCCATTTCAGTGTTTTCCATAAAAAGAAAGCCATTTGGTAATGGAAAAGGATTAATTGATGGGATCTATCCACCCAGAAATTCAGCAAGACATCCAATTGATATAGAAAAAAAAATTCTAACTCACCAAAAACTTTTCCAGGAAAAATTCAAAATCCAATTGGTTGAAAGTTTCCTCTTTTAACATGTGAGAAACCAAGCCGGAGATCAAAATATCAGGTGTAATTTTGTATGCCCTATGCTCCTTGATTAAAACTTTTTGGGTCTTGTTGGCATACATTTAGATGGTTTATAAGTCTCCTGGTCCTTGAAAAACTGTAACTATTCATCAGTTGGTTCCAGTGGCCATCCCCTACTTTGATATGTCTCTCCCCTACTTTTAAATGTCTCTAGATTTCATACTACCATGAAAGTACTACTATAAAGTTGATTCAATCAATAAATGGATGTAGTATGAATAGTGGCCCCCAAAATTCGGTTGATTTCTGAAATTGACTTTCCTTTGAGTGCTGCTCTAACAGCCATATATTTCATCTTGGGAAAGTACTTAATGAAGCCCATTGTCTGTCTGAATTTAAAAATAAGACTAATTCAACAGTTAGTGTCAGCCCTAGAGATACTCCAGAGTATCCTAAGAACTGACTAAACTGTAACATACAATAAAAATACTGTATTACTAATGTAAATAATAACATATCATAAAATATTATTATATTAATCAAATCATAATGTAAAATTAAGTGGGGTAGCTCACTCAAACCACCACCAAATTCCTACTCCTTCTAGTACTTTATCATAGAATAAGGATACTTGAAGAAAAGGGAATAAAAAGTATAAATTATGGATTAGAAATTATTGTCATAAAAGCTGAGAGAAAATAAGCTTATTTGCATAAATATAATGATAATAAAATTATGCTTATAGGAAAGAAATTACCAAAGTGCATGGTAATTTCCCAGTATTGTTCTATTGAATGAATTGGCCCATGATGTGATTGGTTATACATACATGTCATGAGGTCATGGGGACATAGAAAATACTGTGCTCAATTCAATACAATTCCCATTGCATCATAATGCATTTGAACTGTAATACATCAGAGCAGAATATACAACAACATTCTAGAACCTTCCCCTGAAGACCTCTAGAATATAAAAGGATGCCATTTCCTGGCCTAGGATTGGATCCTCAGCATATTCACCCACCCTGAATATTCTCCTCCTCCTTTTAGAGTAGTGTTATTCCTTTTATTATCCAAAACACCTTATTTACTGGACCAGTTATCAAGCTATCTTAGAACCTCCCCATCTTAGAATTTGTACTATTCCTTATAAAGCAGTTTCTGCAAGACTACCACCTCTGACAGTAGCCAATCAGCTCAAGTGCTTGCCAGCTGCTTAGTAACAATTTTTATTGTTACATACCTCTCAAAAAGACAGACAGATAGCCAAATCTATATGGTTAGCTGTTAGTTTTCTCCTGATTGACTAGTTTGTATATCAAATAGACAATTATAAGGAGTTTAGGTTATCCTCTGTGCATAGTTTGAACACTATAGAGAGAGAATAATACTTATTATTATTCTGATAAACTTCAGCACAGTGATAGTACCTTGCTTTTTATAGAAATTAAGCCAGTGTTTCATACACATAGCTGACACTTAGAATGATGAAGTTGTAGGGAATAGTGATGGAGGAATAATAATCAGAAAATTCTACTTACCTCATCTAGTTTACACTGGGTTGGTAGGGATATTGATTACTGGATATCCAAACCAGCATGGAGGTTCCTGGATGGTCTAGGGGTAACCATCAACCACATAAGCTCTGTGTCTCCCCTGAAACAACAAATTAAACTCACTCTGTTAGAATTCTGTGACATCCTAGCTACATCTCTCAACCCCTCTTCTTCACTCCACATAACTATAATCAACACTTAATCTCAACCTTGTACTCTCCACTTCACACCTCATCAACTCAATCTCATCAACAACTCACTATCTACCCTACTCACCTCTCACTCCCTTCTCTTATTTCTTATTCCCCATTCTAATCTATTCCTTATCTTCAACTGTCAACTCTCTCTTAACTCAAGTCACACAATTCCTCCCTGGTATGATCAACTTCACTCATCTCTCTCTATAGTCACGTACTAACCATTCTTTCTCAGTTTCCTTATCCTTCCACTTTCCTACTGTTCTGTTGTCTCAGTCTCTTTGTAACACTCAAATACTGCTATGCTCGAATGTTGGTTACTTCTTTCATTCTCTTTCTCCTCTCTTCTCTTTCTACATTCTAACCTTGTCTTCTCTTCAAAGTCCTTGCTCCTTTTTAGTCTGCAATCAATATCATTTATAAGTCTTTTACACTCCAGATAGAGTGAAAGGCTTGTGTTTGATTCCTGGAAAGCCAGGACAGCTACACCCCCCCCCCTTCATTTGCAATGCCTTTATTATAGCATCCACAGTTGTTTTGATAAATTTTTGAAAAATGTGGAGCTCTTAGAAAGCTTGAAACCTAATTTATCCAGAGTGTCCACACTCCAAGCCTGATCCATACCCATGGTCCTGTGCAACTTGAGTCAATAAATCCAATTGCAGAGGAACACTACACGGGGTGGGAGAATTAGGGGATGTTTGTTGGGAGGAGGGTTCACTAAAAAGTGACTTGTGAAATTTAGGGACAACTTACCTTGTTGAGCTCAATAGATGTCCCTAACTTTATGGACCTCTATCAAGAGTCCTAGAGATTCTATAGCTATTGTGCACTATAGAGCGCACAAGTGGGGCTTTTTCTTGATACAGTTGGCTTATCAAGCCATTTTTCTCTTATTTGTCCCCTTAAACAGACCCTCTATTTTCACTTTCAACACCCATTACCCATTTACCTGCCACAGCTCAGTAACATAGATCAAATTGTCTAGATTACCGCTTCCTCACAGAAACTTGGTTCCTCATAAGACTAAGTACATGATTTTTTTTTACAGTTTAAGAAACTTGTAATGAGAAACAGATGATTATACTCATAGTGTGCAATGCCACCGGAAAAATTACACTTTCAAGAAGAAGAAAAACTGCACAGTAGTCCATGCCCTCCCCACCCCCGGCCCTTTGGCTAGGGGGTGAAAATATTATTTGGTGGGGGGAAAAAAAAATCAAGTGCGGGAGCTGCAGATACAGCTAATGTACAAAACCTTGCGGAATTTCGGGGGGTTTTTTTTTTTTTTTGCCCACCGATTTTTTTTTTCCCCCAAAAAAAATTTTTTTCACCCGGCCCCGACTCCCGAAGCCCAGTGTAACTGACTGGGCGGAAGCATTCTCAATATTTACAATATCATACACTAATCCCAATATACTACGCCGAGAGACACTGAAGGAGCCAAAGGACGCCAAAGGACGCCAAAGGACATCAGCAGAAATAATCTCCTGATGATGTCCAGCAATTTCGACATTGAAGGTGAGCACTGACTATATCTTATAATTTCTTGTTAGCTAGGATTTTAGCTGGTTCATTGAAATCTACCCTCTCCAGATGATCCAGTGGATTATTACGACAATTACAACCTCCCATCGTTATCCGCAATCAATCAATGGTTGAAAAACGATACCCAACCAGACGGTGCGGCTCTTTTGAATGCTGAGCGATATAAACCCTCGAATTTAGCTCCTCCAATCGGTCCAATCAAACCCCCTATGAATCCTAGGACTCAAGATCCGCAAAACGACAAGCAAATTACCCCATTTTCCCAAGACCGACAACGTGGAGAGGAAGACAATGATGACAACAAAAAGGTCAAGATATTGCTTGAATATAAACTCTTCTTTTCAGTTCCAGAAGAGAAACCATCTAACCCTTGTCAAAAAAAACGAAAGGCTAGTGCTAGCACTCACAAGGAAAGGTTCCGCTCTCTGGCATCCAATCCCGGGAAATTGAGCTTTGAATGGGACCCAGAAGTCAAAAATCTCAATGCCTTCAAGATGGCAGCAATCAAAGCAATCAGCATTCTGGACGAGCTCAAAGTTGCAGCTCATTTGCAAGAGCAAGATGATGATGGAGAATTGATTTGGGGGGCTACAATTCCTCACAGAGGCCGTTTCGCAAATAAAAACAAAGCACTTTTGGAGGATGATGAAGATCTGTCGGATTTCCTTGAAGAATGTAAAGGCCCTCGCAAAGGAAGACGTTTCACCATTACTATGATCCAAAAGGACCCAAAAATTTCAGCTCAGGTGAGCAATGCTTCTTTCTTTTCCCCTCTTGGTTCCATTACACTTATTAAATCCTTCTTTTCCTTATAGAAACGGGAGATTCTGAAATCCCTCAAGAAGAAAAAACCAGCCGAGGAAGATGATGAAGAAGATGAGCCCACTGCAGGTGCAGTATCATTGGCAACTATCATGAGGAACATTCAAGAGTTGCGTGCGGCTCATGAGCCATGTGAGGATCTTTCTGGATCAGCCAAGGTTCTGGTCTTCATCAACCCAAGTAACCCTCAAGAGTACATTAAGCTGACCATGGATTGTCTGCTTTTATGGGCAAGAGCAATGGTCAGCTGATTGGTACAGATTACTCAAAATGTGATGACTTACCATTGATTTTTTTTGATTTCAGGAGGAAAACCCCAAGATCACCATCTCAAAGCCTCCAAAGTCGGATGCATTTGCATTCACATCAAAAACCAAGCGACTGAACGCAAACAGTCGGATGTCAGACATCAAACCAATTACACCAAGAACCACGCCAAAGCAGTCAAATCCGTTGATCTCTCCGGATTTGTCGGCAAATCTGTCCCCCACAACGACATTATCTCCAATTTATTGCGGCTGGAGTCCGCACATGGCTGCTATGATGGGATGGCAACCTAGTCCCTGGGGATGGCCAGGTATGCCTCACATGAATCTACCTAGAATGGCATCCGCGACCGCAACAACTATCAACTCGGCTACTCCAATTCCTCTATCCATCTCGAATCCTTCAACTTCTTTACCACCTGCAATCCCATTGTCTCTGGAGCCTTTGGACGACGACCTTGAACTTGAAGATTTCTTCCGCTTTGCACATGTGGAACCCAATCAGAAGCTCTTGGATGGTCTTGAAGAGCTAGGTATTGCTCATTTCTCACATTTCCATAGCTTTTCAGCTGCCAACCTCAAAGGTGCGGGGGTTAAAATGGGCCATGCTAGAATACTTCTGGACAACTTAAAGAAGTACGAGAGACACTTAAAATCACGTCGCAACTCTAACCGTACCTAAGGAATATGATACATTTCCCTTTTTTCATCTTTGCTTTTGTTTCCTTTCCCCTTATATTCCTGTCATTATTTGTGTTAACTCCTTGCACCTTCAAGTGCATATGAAACACTTGCACTACTTACCAGTGAAAACCAAGCACGAAACAGGGATTGAAGCGATCAGGGAAATGAATTCCGCCCGCTGATCCTCATCTTGGTTTGGATTAACGACCCGCACAGATTTCTTTGACATCTTCAATTGGTTCCGCAACGTCTTGGAAATTGTGGAGCTACTGATGTTGATGCCGTGTTTGTTGTGCAAGGAAAGTTGTATTTTGTTGACATATACAGTTGGTTTATCTTCAATCATCTCCTTGATGAATTGAAGGTCTTCATTGGTTAAGTTTAGCGGTCGGCCTCTGGCTTCATACGTCTGAGGATTGCAAACAACCGCACGTGTATCCTGGTAAAGCTGCGTCCATCGGGTAATGGAATCTTGACTAATCGAGGCTCCCAATGAGGTGTTGATATCGGTTAGCGACTTTCCATCGATCCAAGCTAAGACGGCCGAGTATTTCAGATTGGCTGAGTACTTTTGAAACACCATGGCCGCTTTTCTAACTGTGAGACAGAAAGGGGAAAATATTAGTATCCCCAAAAAAAAGAGAGAAGAGAAAATATGCTCACGTTGAGAGTTATTTGGGGTGTCCTTCGGTGTGGTTGTATTGCAATACAGAGCAATCCAGATGACTTCCGCCCGGTTACACTGGGCTTCGGGAGTCGGGGCCGGGTGAAAAAAACTTTTCGGGGGGGAAAAATCGGTGGGCAAAAAAAAAAAAAAACCCGAAATTCCGCAAGGTTTTGTACATTAGCTGTACACTGAAAACTGCGCGTGGGCCTCCGGCGGCGCGTTCGTGGACAAAGGACTGGTTGTTTTGTTCATCTGTGTTCGAGTGCCCGGGTGGAGATTCCAGACTATCTACCTACCCAATTTAACTCTCTTTGCCAAGTTGGCCCGTAGACGTTTACTTTCTGCTTGTGATAGATAAAAACCCAGATACCCCCCTAGGTCCGTCCCTCCATCAAGCCCCGCCATATGAATATGTTGCTAACCATTCACCTCGAACACTGAATTAAATACTTGATCTCTTCTATCTTCGGTTCACCACCAGATCATGACCTCTTCCAACAGTCAAAGCGGTCCCAGCTGCAAGGCCACGGGTGATGACCCGCAGGATCCGATCCTTGCTTCCATACGCACTATGGAAGCCATTAGAGACTTCGCTGCCGACATTATTCCTCTTCGATCGGACGGAGCCAATATACACGAATGGGTCGGTGAGGTCGACAAAACACTCTCGGACTTGGTGGATCGCCCAAAATACCTCCAGGGAACTCCGGTCACACCTTTCAGCAAGGCCGAAGATAAAATAGCGCGTAACATGATATATTGGACCATCCCACGCGAGCTAAGATCTTGCATTAATGATACCACATCTGCTCACGAAGCGTACAAAGCTCTCCAAGCACAGTTCTTACGCAATAATCGCACATCCCACATGGCAGCCCTCGTCGACTTGTTCAACGTCCACGCCCCAATCAGCGAGCCTCATCACATCACGATGCTGTATGACCGAATGTATAAAGGAGTTCACGAACTAGTTGCCAGTGGATTTGTTGTCAACGAAGACACATTGTTGGGGGCATTGTTCCAAATCGCAGTCGGACGGGGAAACACTCGACTCTACGCTGCCACTAGCAAGTGCCTAGATACCCTAGTTCCCAGTGATAGACCAGTCACATCGCGTGAAGTAGCTGCTGCCGCCAGAAGAGAATTCGAGCATTTAAGAAATACAGTCTTTGACGAAGAGCCGATCACTCATACCCCGAACGAAGTGACTGAATCTCTTCATGCTCCCGTCAATGAGGAAGGTAATCCCATCATCCCATGTAATGGGCCAAACCTGTCTACAAATGCTCCCGCCAATACGCACGCAGCAAGCCAATCAACTGAGGACCACCCCCCGGCAAACATACCATCCAAACGCCAAAATCCGCGACAAGAGTTACGATCACACCGTGAAAGTGGTTCGTCAACCGCTCGAGCTGATCAACCTGCAAGCTCTAAAGAGTCTTCCTCTTCGGCTGCTAAAGAACCCAGTACCCCACCCGTCGTTCAAGCTACCCAACCAACAAAACCCGCAGCTCAAACGAATTCCACAGTCAAGAACGCCGCTGAAGCCACTCAGCCAGTCAACCCTTCTGCCCAACCACAGCCTCCTCTATTCAGTAATTTCCTTCCTAGTGCTGACTTCGGCGGTGCCACCGGCTCTGAAAAGGCGCGAGCCATATCTCCCGCCCCAACCAAACCACCGACGACTAATAACACGGCCACCTCCAGTTTGTTTGGAAAGACTCCCGTCAGCAGTAGTCCATCGGTCACCAACATTACTCCTTCATCAGTCTCGACAACGGAGACCACCGGTCTGTTCGCAAAAACTGCCTCAGCCGCCGCTTCCACCAATCTGTTTGCCAGTTCTGGGTTGACGGCCACCCCGCTACCCACGAGCATTACTCCTTCATCAGTCTCGACAACGGAGACCACCGGTGTGTTCGCAAAAGCTGCCACCAATCTGTTTG
Organism: Puccinia hordei; assembly: GCA_007896445.1. Classification (NCBI taxonomy): domain Eukaryota; kingdom Fungi; phylum Basidiomycota; class Pucciniomycetes; order Pucciniales; family Pucciniaceae; genus Puccinia; species Puccinia hordei. Next base: position 49,388 of record RDRW01000143.1, read on the forward strand.
CCAGTTCTGGATTGACGGCCACCCCGCTACCCATGAACATCATTGGATCCCAGAACAACGCTCAACCTGACTCAGGAAAGACCTCTCTCTTTGGCAACAGCTTGTCTTTTAGTACCTCCAACACGACCACTACTGCTACACCGGCCGCTAAATCATCCGACAAACGCTTCTTCAGGCCCTCCCGGTGATACATGCGTGTAATCGAGCGCAGCCTTTTGACCCCGTGTTTCGTTCCCAAAAAAATGTTTCCTGTTCTTACTGTATAAAATCCCTCTAGGCGCTTGAATCCATTGCTTCTGTATTGCTTTGAACTGGTAGATATCTGCCCCATGCCCAAAAGAGGGCTTATTTCTTTTTTTGTTCTTTTTCATTATTTTGACTAACTCAACCCAGCTAGGTCCTCAACTTGCGCCCCTTTCTTGTCATGTATTTCATCTGCCCCCATCTGAAATACAAAACTCACTTAGTTCTGAGACCTGCTCTACTCCTGACTTCTCTTCTGGTGATATGAGTCCCTGGGTGTACTGCACTCTTGATCTTTCTCTCCGTACTGGGCCTTAGGCCACATTTCTTTCATGAACACTTACCAAAAATAAATTCACAGACAATGAATATTTTACATGGCTCAAATCTTTAATATGAAGGCCTTGTATTATTTCTTGATAGCTGCTTTACAAAAGCCTCCCCTGAGCTACACTAGTGATGTGTCTGTGCTGGCACTATGTTGAAGAATCCTAGCAATGCTGTCAATAACAATGCATTAGATCTGTTGTGACATAAGTGTCACAGGCATTTCCCATACTTGCTGTAGCATGGTTAGCATGGGCCAAGCCAGGGATGAGAGAGATTAGAGTGACTCCACTGCAGGCACTAAACTGGAGTGCTATCCCAGGTTTAGTGTCCCACCCCTGGAAATAACCCCCCACCGGGGAAGGCATTTGGGTCGCTATCAACCTTGAGTGGGAGCTGGGGAGGGAGTGGGTTGCCATTCCTAGAGTCTCACTCCCTCCTGTGAAATGTTGACTGTTGATGATATCTCAGGTGTACTTGATGTGAAATGTACACAACATCCATCACCCCACCCCTGAACCTGTCCAATTTTTTTTTTCTTTGCACCTCTGTTGGCAACATCACTACCAGAAATGGTTTTTCTTGATCCTCTCACCACCAACACTTCTAGCCTTACTACCAATAATCTCCTGGCCAATGCTACCAACACAAAGCTGATTGGTCCATATTGAAGGACTTAATTGATATTGGGATTGACATGGGGATGGTAGCTTCTTGGTTGATAGATGATAGGCTATGTACCTCCCCAGATAGCTCCTCCCACTGGATGCCACATTGGGAGGCAAAGCTGGTAGCTGGGGCTGCATCTGGCATTTTTATCTCCCCAAATTTACGGCCCCCAGTGGAGTTGCTCTTACTATTGTGACACACTACACTCTTGACATGTGTACTCAAATAGGTTATGAGCCTATTTATCAATGAAAAATTCAATGCATTGACCACCTTTCTTTTTCAAATCCACCCATCTCTATCATCTCCCCACAAGCCATCAATTCAAACTGACAGTGTTTAGCTCTCACTTGGTAGCTCAGCATAGAGCATAATTGGCTGTAATCAAGGTATCTTGTGTTGCTTTTTCATAAAACTGTGGGGTGGTCTTGGTTAAATTAGACCAGCTCTTTCCCTTTTCTTTACTTGAGAAGCAAAGATCTTCTGTACCTGTGAGCTAGGAAGACTAGATGTCCTGCTGTGCACAGTGGTGGTAGCCCATGACTGGTAAAAATGGGAACAGTTACTCATTTTCTGCTCTACTCCATCTTTCTTCTCTCTTACTCCCTTAATATTCTACATTTTTATGGTGATTTTCACTTTTTCTCAATTTTACCAGCCCCATCTGCCTTGTTTTTGTCTTCATCAATTCCTACATCTGGATTCTGCTCCAATGTCTTGTTTTTCCTCCCTTGGAGCATCTAGCCAAAAATTGGACAATGGTGTGGGCAATGTGGTCTTGGAAGGCAGGGTGCAAATGGAAGTTCTGTTTTACTTGACCACCAGTACTTGTTTTAACACAAGATTGGCCTAATACTTTCAAAAAGCTATGAAATCATGTGAAAAAGATTCCTGGTCCAAGGCAATTGCTACTGAGTTAAATAACTTATGCAGGTGTGTGTCTGGCAAATAATGTTACAACCAAGGGACAAGAAGCCACTGAATGGCAGATGATTGCTTGCTGTGAAGCCAGTAATTTATGGTTCAGGAGTTCTATTTAAAGCTTGATTTTTTTTCCAAAGGCTACAAAAAAATAGCAGGTGCTGGCTTTAATGAAATGTTTGCACCTACAGAAATGTTTGTGGCTTTGAGACTTTTATTGATGGTGGCAGCTGAAAATTTATGGGCCATCCACAATTTTGATTTTTTGCTGCTTATCTTAGTTCTCCAATTGCCAAAGATTTGCGGGTGAAGAAACCCAAGGGTATGAATTTTCTGCTGGTTCATACTCTTCTATTGAAAAAATCTTTGTATGATACTTGAAAGACAGCTCACTTCTGGTGGCTACAACTAAAACGGGTAATAGGTGATATGGGCTATACACCATTGCAGTATGATAAATAATTATACATTTTGACTCATCAATTGGAGCAGGGAGTCATATGGATTCATGTTGATGATAGAGTTGTGACCACACCCAATGGAAATTTTCTTAGGAAGTCAGAATCAGACCTGAAATATATATTGAAATTCAGATGGAATTCAAATCTGACATTGCTTGTGGGTTGAAATGTTGACCAAACTGTGGATGGTTTTACCCTTTGTCAGGAAGATATCATGTTGAGTTTTTTTTGTTTATTCTTGTATGCTTTGAATGTGCTCCGTTCTCTGCTTTAGTTGCTCTCCTTGCTCTAACTCGCACAGAAACTCAGTGAGAAGGACAACAGTGATTGGTTAGGGCTTGAAGTTCTAGGAACAAAAAGCTGAATTTACTGCTCTCTTCAAACCTTAACCTCAAAAGGTTTCTTGGTTCACTCAATACCTATCTGTCTGAAGGTCTTGACTCATATTTGACATCAAGACCTCAAAATTTCAAGACCTCAAGCAATACTGTAAAGTCTCATCACTCACTGCAAATCTCAACATCATATAATCATTCCTTTACATTATTAAAAAGTCCTCACTTATTCTATATTTCCCATCTCATTAGTGGTAAATCTCTCTCGTATTATTTCTCATGTTTTTGCTATTGTTTCTGATTTTGTTTGTCTTTATTCTGGTTTTGGTTTCTAGAAATAAAATCATCAAATTTTAATATATTACAAAAGGATCACTTGACACAGAATGGGATGGGAGAAAGGTGTTGAAGACACCTCTGCCAGCTGGGTATAATGGGACAGCAGAAAGTGGAAGAGACCCAGAATTATCAGGGAAGCATCTATCTGTGATTGGAACACTTAGCCATTTAGTGGTGGGAACTTGTCCGGATATTTGCTTTGCTGTCAATTATTTAGCCTGTTTTTCAGCAAAACCTGGAACAGCACATTGGAAAGGTATGAATCACTTGATCAGCTATATAGCAGCCACACCAAAAAAGAAGTTGTGCCTGTTTCCAAAGCATGATGTCAAACCTTCAAAAAAATTGCAATGCTTTGTGGGGAGGAAAATTCTCAAGATCAGCATGTGGTGTGTTGGTTTTGTTTTTGAATTTTCCGGACTGATGGGTTCCGCGGAGGCAAGATTCTGTTGCCTCATTGACTTGCCATGCGGAGTATATGGCTTTATGGGTAGGAACTCGGTGTGGGTGAGACATTTACTAAAAGACGTACTCAAGGTAGATTATGTTGAGCATTTACACTGCAATAATCAGTCTGCTATGTGTGTATCTACTGATGAGGCATCTAAAAACGGAAAAGGAAATCGGACTGGGAATTTTACATACTAGCAAATCTCTTTTTCAGAAAAAGACAGCTTTACATTGGGTAAACACAAAAGAGAAGATAGCTTACATTTTTACGAAGAGTCTAGGTCCTGATGTGTTTACAAGATTAAAGTCCACGGTCTTGGGGGAACACTAAGTGTTTTTTTTTTCGTCCATTCATTATATCAGCTTTTATCTTTCTGTTTGTTATATTTTTCTCTCTATTTTTGGTTGTAATACGGTGTTGTGACAAAGTGCCACAGGCATTTCCCGTACTCGCCGCAGCACGGTTACGCAGGACTAGGAGAGAGGAAGAAATTCAAGTACACTACCACATAGTTAGCCTTCACGTCACAGCACACCGCAGCTCTGGGGCAGGAGTGCCAGGAGAGTTGTAAAATTGAAACACGGGTCTTCGCAGTCCCATCCCTCGCATTGAACTTACTTGTGTAACTGGAGGTGAGGAAGCGGGGAACAAGCAGTGTGCAGCTTTCAGCAGTGTCGGGACTCGGAGCGGTGTCTCCGGAAAGAGCGGTGTGAGCTGAATGCTTACATAAGCGGCCTCCGGAACATATCCTTGGAAACATAAGGCGGTTGCTGCCGAGAAACTCACGCGGAACCACTCCAACAAACCCAAGCCAACCACACAATGAGCTCCTCACTCTCATCCAGCGATACCCACGAAAACAATCTAACAATCCCATCTTCGAGTGGTCATGAAGAAACTCAGACACTGCCCGATCCGAACAGCAAGCCGGTTGCTCTCCGCTCTGCACTCAAAATATCCTCAACGTCAGGTTCGCAGAACCCGCACATACCCCCTTCGAAGCAATCCGAGGAACTTCAAGACGGATTGCGTAGTGCCTCAAGTCCAAGTCTGCCGAGCTCCACCGTCGGCCCTTCAACATCTTCCCCGTTGACCCCTGGTGGATTTCCTCTTCGGCCTAGTCTCTCTCGTGCTCGCTCCTCGGGTGAAATTCTCCCACCGGGCTATGAGCGTCGGGTTGGATTCTCCACAATGGAAACCGAAGAACCGACAAACGGTGGTGGGACTGGTGCCGAATACAGCTTCACCCTCCAAGCTAAGAGCTCGAACTACAAGCCCCGTCGGGACTCGAGATGTTTCTTAGTAGCCACAGATGGTGAATCTTACTCGATTCAAGCACTTGACTGGCTAATGTCATCCTTGGTAGAGGTTAGTACTTTTTGGCTATTGCAGCTGCCCTCTATCCAATACAATCCCTGGACTTGGAGCTTTCGTTTACGGTCATTTCGGCTTTTTAACAGCATGGCGATGAGGTCGTTGTACTCCAAGCTGCCGAACCAGGAAGCTCGGCCCACAAGGATGTAGAAAAAGCGGAACATGCTAAAACTGAAGCCCAAGAAGTTCTTCGTCATGTATTGGCTAAAAACGACCGTCAGATAACTGTCACCGTCGAATTTGTCATCGGCCCTGCAATCAAAACAATTCAACGGTTCGTCCTATTCTTGGTCCCTTGCTCATTTTCCAGTCTGACTTCCAAGATTCACCCTTCCTTCCCCTTGCGTCTTTCTAGAATGTTAGAAGTTTATCGACCAGACTCGTTGGTAGTTGGAACCCGAGGAAAAAATCCCTCGGCTTGGCAAAAAGCGTTTTCACTGAGCTCTACCAGTCAATATCTAGTTGCCCGCTCACCAGTGGTAAGTTGCAATTCCAATATGCAGCTGTTTCTTACGACGAGAATCAGGATGCTGATCCTTCGCCATTTTAGCCTGTGATTGTAGTTAGACCTGAAAGAAAAGTTAGACAATCCAGGGAAGCCCGAGCCAAAGACCCCAAACGACGATCCTATCAAACCTTGTTGGGAATCTCTTCCAAACCTGTTCTCTCTCCATTGCCTACTCGGTTTGAATCCGATCCAGACGCCAATGCGTTAAGGAGAGAACAAACTAACCCAGTCTAGCCAAAACTCATTTTTGTCCTCCGCAACCTGTCTCCGATTGCTTATCTTTTTGTTTGTTTGTTGTATTTTCTTGTCTCAGTTAACCTACTCAGTGGGTGTCCAGAATGTATCGGTATCATGCTTGTCTCTAAAGTAATCCTCCACCTAGTCTATCAGGCTATTTGGATATGTATCCTCCTAATTATTGTGCACTCTCATAGCAAAACTGATCTACCCCGAACCTGATGAAGTCCCTCCTTACCTGAGGTCTCGCCAGATGAAATTCCTATCAGGAATTCCGGAGTGACAGTATTCTGAGGTTCGGTCCAGAACTTAACATCCGTATCGCTGGCTAACTTAGCGTGAGCTAAGGACTTTAGCCACAGATAACCGCACCGGTTCCGGTTAGCTTGAGCAAGTCACTCGAAGCTAGAATCTGGCTAACCGTTGCTAATGTAGCAACGGTACTCACAATCTACATATGAAGCTAGAGCCAAGAAGCTATCGATCTGCTTGCCCAACATACACATCCGATTCACCTACAGCTGCTCAACAATCTTGAACTCCAATGCCACCAAAACGAGGCCCGAATTGGACACCACAAGAAGATGAGCAACTTGCGAAAAGCTGGCTCAAAACATCCGAGGATGCGATCCGATCGAACGGTCAAAAGCGCGGAGACTTCTTCAACCTAATTGAGAAGACTACAACCTCTACACACCCGGCGAGACTAGAGATGGGGAAAAGTCATGCCAGTGAGCCATATGATCATTCTTCTCGCATCCTTTTACTTATTTTTTACTTCCTTTGCCTCGAGATGGGGCCATATCCAAAAGTGGACCTTGAAATTCTCGGGCATATATCAAAAGCTCGAGAGGAACCACCATCCGGCTCGTCTTTGAGAGATCTGCTTTACGGCGCCAAAAAAGAATTTTACGAGAAAGAAGGCACAATTTACCTATGAACAGGTGGACTGTGGTCAAGGATTCTCCCAATGGGCATCGTTGGCGCAAACTCGACAAACTACTGCCAATGTTACCATCCCAGTCTCCACTCCGACACCAAGCTCCTACTCCTCAGTCTGAAGCTGGCAATATGTCCTCAACCAAACCCAGCTACTGACGATAGCAAAACCTTGGAAGCACCGCTTGGAGTTCGTTCGGCTAAGCGTGCCAGAAGCAAGAGCACTACAACGCAAAGAAAATGAAAGTTTTGTCGGAACGATCGAGCAACTACCGCGAGCTCAATGAAAAAAACCAACGAGATCCGTCAGCAGATGTCCAAAGCTGAAGTAGCCAGCCAAAGAAAATGTCAAAGAGCAATTCGATTTGCCGGACGAGGTCTCGCGAAATTCTTGCGACTCCAGAAGGCTTCTATCCTCGCGGATCTCCAACAAGAGCTCAAAGAAACAAAAACAGCTGCAGCAAAGTCAAACCAAACTGGCCCTCCGAGGCCTCCAATGAGCAGGAGCCAAGTCTCAATAGCCACAAGCGACCTCGACGGCACTGAAGAAAATCCTTCAAGTACCCCGATCATCTCGAACCATGAGGATGATCAAAGTGACTATGATATGATAACGAGGACAACATCTGTCCAAACTTCTCAATCATTCCCTTTTCTAGCTCAATCTTGTTGTCCTGCTTGCTAGCTACTTGTTTCCTCTCATTTTCAAGCTTGCAAAAAAGTCCAAAAAAAAATCACTTTGCACCAAAGAAAAATGAAACGCTTCCCTTGTTTAGCTGCTACTTTTTTCCTCTCAGTTTTAAAAGTAAAAAAAAAATGAGAAAAGAAAGAAAATTTTCTCTTCTTTCTATTTATTTCATAGTAAAATATATCAAGAAACAGCTTTTTGAGTTATATAACATGAAATTTGTTCATTCCTGTTCGTTTCTGGCTCCATGTCGGGCCCAGTTGAATCAATGAGGTATTGGTAAGCCTTCGATGTTGTGCTCCCGAAGTGAGCTCGATTGTCGGATTTGTTGCTGGCGTAAAGTTACGGTATACTTCGAGGTGGAACGAGCTCATGCGGTGAGGTAACTCAAAAGTGTCTGTAGATTCGCGCTCGTGTCCTCGCAATCTTTGTGAAGGATAACGAGTTCGCATGATTGAAACCATGTCGTGGGGGTTCCAGAAGGGGGTGAGGCGATTATGGCCCATCGTGATTGTAAAACACCGAATGCCCTTTCAATTCTTTTCGAGCGGCTTCTTGAGCTTTTGATGTTGAGATCGAGCGTCTTGATTCACACCCTTGGCTTTATAGGGTTGACCAGGCAGGATATATTCCATCAACCAGGTAATAACATGTTGATATTGACGGCCGCAGACTTCGAATTCAACGTCCCAGGCAGTTCCAGAAGTCGTTCTTCAAAAATAGGCGACCGATGGGTTAATATCGTTAGACCCCTGCCGTCAAAAAAACTGCCAGATCCATAATCGTATCGGCGATGGCTTCAAAACAATAGTCGGTCCGTCTTCTTTCCCTTTAAGACCAGAGCAGTTGGGCAGCTTCCATCCCCAGTGCATAATCCAGGCTGCCGATGCAGCCTGGAAAGCCTCAAGATTGTTGATATCTCTTGTCAAGTCGTCGGCAGTTGGCTTTTGTATACTCGTCCCCGTAAAGCAGTTCAACATTCAAGAAATGCTTGGCTTTCGAGCAGTCTTCACCGATTCGACAATATTCATCGGTGGCGTCTGATGCCATCCGTAGGATGTCGGAGAGCACATGTGATCTTCTGAAAACTTGACAGGCCCATTTTTCCTGTGGCATCCTGTAAGCAATTTTCAGTTCCATCTCAAGATATCCAAAATACACAGAAGAAAAAACATGGTCGTTGAACAAAGTATGGATGAATCTGTTAGTGGGCTGCACCAGGAATAACTCTCTTCTGAGTCGGAAACGCCTCTCAAAGCACGATGGTACGTTGAACCATCAATAAAATAGCCTTCAGAGCATCTCGGTCCGGCGGCGTGGTTTCTTTCTTTGTTTGGGCGGCGTTGGGGTCGAGGGTTTGGACTTCGTCTTCGTCAGTCTCTGAAAGTTCTCCAATCGAGCTGAATCCGTCTTCCTCATCCTCTTCTTCTTCATCTTCATCCTCTGTCTGTCGCGAATAGGTCCTCAACAAGTTGTCGTCGTGTATAGTGGTTGATCGTGGCTAAGGGGAGCTAGTTAGTTTAGCTGGGCAGTTAGCCACGATGGATGTTGTTGAAGTGGGCGCGCTAAGTTAACTTGGCTTAAATTTGAACTTTTAGCCGCGGGCTAAAATAGCAAACCGATACGGATGCCTTAACAAAGAGAATAGCTATTCATTCAAACTAATCTGAAAATGGCCTAAGTCTGGCCTTCTTTTGGTTGAGTTCAACCAAGTTTAAATCAGTTGAGTATATTGATCCCAGTTGAACTAGGATATCCTCAGCCCAGCCAAATCTGCTGGCAGCCAGCAGGTGTAAAAATTAGTGATAGGGCTAAATCCTTTCTAGCAAGGGCAAGGACAGACTGTGCGACAGATATGTCCCTGGTAGAGAAAGAAAACCAATGACAACAAACAATGATCAAACCATAACATAGACTGCTATGGACCAATGAAAAGTTTGAAATATTTAAAGAGCCAGAATCATAAAAACTGTGAAAAAAAGTAAGAGACTGGCAGAGTTGACACAAAAGTACCACTTGACATGTCAATGAAGATTTTGGCTCTTTGAATAGAGGCAAAAAAGAGGGGGCTATCTTGAAGGATCCAATAGGACCAAGGAGCAAGTGGAACATAGACAGAAGAGAGGAGCAAATAAAGGGACAGGGGCTATCTTGAAGGATCCAAGGATACCAAGGAGCAGTTAGAGGTGAAGAATTCAGATCAGCAGAGGGGAACAAACTTAAGTAGTCACAACTATAGAGTTGCAAGATCCACCTATACAAATTGACAAGAAACAACAGGACAAGAACAGGACATAGATTGTTCAACAGGACAGGAACTGATCACTTGGTCACACAGGATGAAAGGATGTGGCAAGGCTGATATTCTGACAGTCAACTGGGTGAAATGTTGTAATTTCAAGATCAATGGAGGGCCAGAATCAGAAAGGCTTATTAACCCTTGAAGACCCAACAGATTACTCCCTCTTCCTGAGAGAAAACCACTACAGAATTATTCTGAGATCCTTCAATTCTATATCTTGGTTAAATATTAATTCATTCTTTCCTCCTAATAATCTTCTTCTATAATTCAAAAAACCTGATAGTGTGGTATTCCAAATCCTATTTCAAGTATCATTCAGCTTAATATCCATTCATCAACTTCCAGGAGCTGTAATATCAGCAATATGATTGCATATTTGGAATTTAGGGTTTACTTTAAGGTTTGCATTGATCAATGAAAAGATATATAGTTAAAAAAATTATAGTGAATAATAATTACATAGTATACAAGTCTATAGCCCCCAATTTTGGGGAAGCTAATGGTGACTTCTGACACGGATCAACGCCAATCCGCGATCCGTGTCATGCAACCTAACGGGCCGACGTCGACCCGTTAGGTTGCAGTGTTGATGCAGTGAAATGTGCATGGTTTGTTTGGCTCCAGGAGCCTATTTTTTTAGTTTTAAGTAAATATATAGAATTAGTATAGATTTAAGTGTCTGGTAACAAGAAAAAGAACATGCTCCAGGGCACAGCCTAAATGCATAACTTCACCAGAAGAAATAGCTCACTTCATGCACTCCCTGCATGAAGCAGTGCAAGATTAGAGAACATCACCAGAATATACAGCTCAATTTATGCTCTCCTTGCATAGAGGCAGTGCAGAACAAGAAACCCCACCAGCATAAATACCTCAATCAGGTGTTGCACCAGCAAAAATCCCTGATATATTACTATATAAGGATGCAACCTCTTCCCTCTTCAGAGGAGGGGGGGAGAATCCATCCCACTCCCATCTAGCTAGCAACTAAATAAATTACCCATCAATATAGTAGTCTGATCTTAATCAGGTGACCCACAAAAAAATCTTTCATATATTATCAGTTTAAAATACAGCTAATGTACTATAGTTGCAGAATTTCAGGTTTTTTTTTTTTTTTTTTTGCACAATTTTCCCCCCCCCCCTGAATTTGTTTTTTACCCAACCCCAAATCCCAGTGTAACTGGCTTGGTGGACGGACAATCACCTGATCTGTATCTCTCTGTATCCCAATACACTCACGTCAAAGGAAGCCACCAAAAATAATCAAATAATCTACCAATGATGTCCAGGAATTTCAACATCAATGGTAAGTAAACTTATTTTGTATTATTTACAAGTACATAGCCTGCAAAAAAAACTGGCTCAACTGCCTGCAGTTGACATGGGAAACTCTAAGGAGGGCGGTGTTACTCCAACCTTTCTCAAAGTGAATCAACCAAGCTTCAATGCAGACTGTGCATGTTGCACAGGATTGCCCAAACGCCAATGTATGGGTGGAGATACCGGCAGCTGTTGGAGCATCCACATGTCAACTGTCATGCAGTTTTTCTTGCAGTGTAGCCCCCAATTTTGGGGGGAGGGACTTGTGGAGACACGGATTGACCCAATATCCGACGTCGACCCAGGCCGACGTCGACCCATAGGTTGCATGTATTGATACAGTACAAACCTTGCATGGTTTGTTTGGCTCCAGGAGCCTATTTTTTTAGTTTTATAGTAGTTAGATGTTTTTTTGGTTTTTTCATTGACATTGTGCCTCTCCAGATGACCCATTGGACGATTACAACAAACACAACCTTCCATCATTAACTCAGATCAATCAATAGTTGAACCTGTTAGAATTTGGTGTTCTCAAGTGTCACCTGAAATGTCATGCTCTCTTCAAAGTGACAATCTCCCTTTTCAGTTCCCAGCCTTGACTTTCCTCTGGCTCATCAAATCCCCTCTCATTCAACTAATCTTCCTTCTTCCCATTCCAACACTTCACTCCATCACTTATCCCTTCGACTCCCTTCTCATTGTTTCCTATTCCCTGTTTCTTTCAAACTTCTCTTCCCTTCTTCTTCTTCTACTCAGATAAAGCACAGCACCATCAATCATATTGTCCGGTGAGACTCACAGCCTCTCAATACAGTGTCTTACTTTAACTAACATTTCTCTTCAGTCCTCCTTCTACCTCTCTCTCTCTCTTCAACATCAAACCCAGTTCCTTCTTCACTTACCTACTCCTGTCCTCCTCAATTTTGGTTGTCTGATTTCTTTCTTTATCTCTTTCTTCTTCTGCTGTTTCTTTCTATCTCATTTTTGACTCATTCTAACTTTTTCTTTAACTTAGCCCATTCTGGTTTTAGATAACAATCAATTCAGAAATTAAAAGTCTTTGAGAACCATGATATTGAATTGGACGGTGTGGCTCCTTTGAATATTCAGACATCCAATAACTTCACTTCAGATCCTCTGATCTCTCCAATTTCCGCACCCTCTGTAACCCAAGAATTGCAACATGGCAAGCAAGTTACCCCATTCACTCAAGACTGCCAACATGGACAGATAGTTGATTATGAAAACACCAAGGTAAAAATTTCTCTTGAATACAAACTTTTCTTTTTGGTACTGGAAGATAAACCGACTAACCCTTGTCAGAAAAAACGGAAGGCTAGCACAAGCAATCATGAGGAAAAGTTCAGATCTCTTGCATCCGACCCCGGTAAATTACACTTCAAATGGGACACAGAAAACAAAAATCTAAATGCGTTCACGATGGCGGCTATCAAAGCAATCAAGACCCTTGATGAGTTTGAAGTGGCGACTCATTCACAAGAGCAAGAGGATGACAGAAAACTCATTTGGGGAGCTACTATACCTCACGGCAGACGATTTGCTAATAAAAATAAGGCCTTTTTGGAGGACAATGAGGATCTATTGGAGTTCCTCAACAAATGCAAAGGGCCTTGCAATGGGAGGCGTTTCATGATTACTATGATCCAGAAGGATCCCAAGATTACAGCCCAGGTCAGCCAGTTCTTATTCTATTTTGGCACTGTTTGGAATGTTTAAATGATATTATCTTCATTGTAATCATGACAGAAAAAGAAAATTCTCAAATCACTCAAGAATAAAAATGTGCCAGAAGAAGAAGAAGATGCTGAGCCCTCTGCAGGCGCTTTTTTGTCAGCAACTATTATGCAGAACATTCAAGAGCTCCGGGTGGCACATGAGCCATGTGAGGATTTATCGGGATCAGCTGAGGTTCCAGTTTTTGTCAACCCAAGCAACCCCCAAGAGTTCATAAAGCTTACAATGGATTGTATCCTTGTATGGGCGAGAGCAAAGGTCAGCCATTCATGCCATACATCTCAAAGTAGGATTCTAATCAAATTCTTTTCCAGGAGGAAAACCCGGAGATCACTGTATCAAAGCCTCCAAAGTCCGACTCCTTTTAATTCACAACAAAATCTAAGTGGCCCAATTCCAATGGTCAATCCTCCAACACCACTCTGATTTCACCCAGAAAATCAAACTCATCAATATCTTTGGATTCCACATTAATTCCATCTCCTATGGCCTCAATCTCCCCAATTACGTGCAGCTGTAGTACACAGATGGCAGCTATGATGGGGTGGAAACCCCCTCCTTGGGGATGGCCGGGTATGCCTCAACCAACCTTTGCGGCTCACATGAACCTCGCGGGAATCACCTCAGCCACTCTGCCCAATCCAAAATCTGCAGCAACTCCATTGCCTCTGTTGATGGCAAATCCGATGGGTTCAAGTTCTTGGCAACAAACAATACCATTGTCTCTGGCGCCATCAGACGATGACCTTGACCTGGAAGACTTCTTTTGATTTGAACACATTGAACCAAATCAAAAACTGTTAGACGGTCTTGAAGAGCTAGGAATTACAAATTTTTCTCATTTTCATAGTTTTTCAGCGGCAGACCTTGAAGGCGCGGGGGTTAAAATGGGACACACTAGAATCCTCATGGACAAGCTGAAAAAATATGAGTGACACTTAAAATCACGCTGTAATGCTAACCGTCCCCAATGAACCATTTTACTTGTACTATTTCCCCTTGTGTGTCTTCCTAAGAGAGTCTGTGGTATGTAATATTAAAGAAATGATAAGATACATCTCAAACAATTCAAAAAGTGCTGAACTTGCTTTCTGAGTTTTTTTCAATTCAAGCTCTTTTTTTTATTGTTTTGTGTCCTCCTAAGTTTTTTCAATTTGAGTTGGTTTTTTTTCCCTGTCCTTTTGTGTCCTCATAAGAATAACACATGTGCAACATATGCTTGTAATTTTTTCATTTCATTTATAAAAATAGAATTTGAGTAATAAGAATAACATCTTAATATTGAAACTGCAGGAGAATATGATTGGGACAATTGGGTGTGGAGATAGAGTAAAATTGAGATCACAATCAAGAATAAGAAAGAAACATCAATTTGGGACTAATCAACTGAATACCCAGCTCCTCAAAAGAGCTTCCTGGTCAAGTCAGCAGAAAAAACAAGATCAATGAAACCTTCAATGACATCACAGTCTTTGTCACCTCCAGTCAACAAATCCTTGTATCGGATTTGTAGACTGAAAACCCCTTTTAAATGGGGTTAAAGTCTGGAGAATAGGGGGGCAAGTATCGCACAAGGCAACCTTGAGAATCTACAATTTCATCCACTCAACCGTTGTTATGAATTTGAGCATTATTGAGGACCAGAACACTTTGAGGAGTTGGAAATGGATTCATCAATGGAACCTAAACCCATCATTTTGTTAGATAAGCTATAACCTTGTCAAGATGAAATGGGAACTAGGCTTACCAAAATATTTTCAAGGAAGTATTCAAAGTTCAATTGGTTGACTGACTCCTCCTGGACCATGTGTGCTACCAAACCAGTAGACAAAATAGCCGGAATGGCATTGTATTGATGCCTGCTTTGCTGACGCGGAACCCATTTTGTTCATTGACCTACTGGGGCCCAGCCTTTCTTCCTTGATACAACTTCGAGGCAGACCCCAGATTCATCTGATTACAAAGATCAGTGTATTGATCTAAATCAATCTATAAGGTCCATGAGACAGGCAGAGAAAACTTACCAGTGAATACAAGGCATGAAACCGGGACTGAAGCAATGAGTGAGATGAATTCAGCCCGTGCTTCCTGATCTTGGTTTGGATTGACAACCCGTACTGATTTCTTAGACAGGTTCAACTGGTTCTGTAACATTTTTGAGATTGTGGAGCTACTGATATTGATGCCATGGTTTTTGCGGAGAGAACATTGTATTTTGTCAACATATACCGTAGGTTTGTCTTCGATCAATCCCTTGATGAAATCAAGGTCTTTTGTGTTTAAATCAAACGGTTGGCCTCTGGCTTCTTACGTCTGAGGATCACACACCACTGCACAGGTATCCTGGTACAGCTTAGTCCATTGGTTGATTGAGTCAGGGCTGATTGAAGCTCCCAAAGAGCTGTTGATATTGGTTAGTGATTTCCTGTCAATCCAAGCTGCTGAGTACTTCTGGAAAACCATGGCACCTATTCTATATCACAGAAATATAATTAGTTTTAATTCATCACAGAAATAGAATATAGTTAGTAGTCACAAACCAAATTTAGAAGAGAAAGATTTCTTATGGTGAGGAGTGATTTCTGGTGTCCTTCAACGTGAATGTATTGCGATACAGAGAGATACAGATCAGGTGATTGTCCGTCCACCAAGCCGGTTACACTGGGATTCAGGGTTGGGTAGAAAAAATTTTTTTGGGGAAAAAAAAACCTCAGTGCAAAAAAAAAAAAACCCTGAAATTCCGCAAGCTTTAGTACATTAGCTGTACACCAAAGAAATCAAAAGAAAAAAATGTGCTCTTTTAACTAAAGTTTAAGGAAGAGGGCACAACATTTTGAATATTTCACATTATACCAAAAAATTCTTCTACTCATTTGCTCAGATGGCATCTAAAAGAAGAACAAAGAAACCATACACCTATTAGCACGGTTCACGTAGAGGATTTTTAACCTTGTTGAATATAAACATCAACAAAGTTTTCATAAACATCAACAACACATCAACAACACCGTTCACGTAGGTGAAACAACTTATAACCTCATCCTCCCCCCAACCACTTCCACTCCCCCAATTTACGAGTAAGTTTTGTTTTGGAGAGATACCAGGGGGATATCAACTATCGGGTGGATATAAGTTGGATATAAGCAGGTTATAGATGCACTGGGCGGGATAGCGTTAGGTTAAACTTTATATCAGAGGTGTTAAAATGTTTAAAATTGTTGTTGAAGTTTAGCCTACGTGAACCGTGCTATTATATATATAACACTGTTCCTTATCAATTCCAAAAGCTTGTATTCCAGTTACCAACAACTTTCTGTAACAATCCACCCACTATCTACTTCCCTGAACCCTTCATCAGACTCATTTCTGATTACTTGTAGTTGAAATTAGATCTTTGTCTAATAAGAGATTACTACAAGCCACAACAATGAATAAAATTGTTGTGTTAACTCTTGTAGTAAATAGAGGGGAAGGTCTTTCAAACCACCCATAACATTCTAATAGATTCATAGTTACCTGAAATACTATAACTGCTATTTCCCCCTCACAGAACTGCCCCCATCCCAAAAGGAGCTCTCACAATGGTCTGAAAATTATATCCTAGTAAGCATTAGGAATGGCACATCCTGAGTATCACCAATTAATAGCCTTATATCTTTAAGATGATCATCCTCATCAATTCTTTTTATTAGCTGGCAATAAACCAATTTTGCTAGTCAGCCAGTTTTTAACACATCCCAATCATATAAAACACTTGAGAGCACTTGTGGACAGTCAAAAACTGGGTTGTGTATCTCGTGTGACACTCCAGTGAACCACAGCTTCCGACTGGTCGATCGTTGAAGGTAAAGAGAACTCCAACCTCATCAATCACCAACCTCATCAGTCACCAACCTCATCAATCACCAACCTCGGAACGTACACCAATCGTAATCGTAACTACTGGTGCTTGGCGACATACATAAACATCTACTTCCGAAAAACGATTCAAAACGTAATCGTGTCGCATCGTTGGATTGGCCTGTGACGATGATCAAGGAAACAGACGAACAGTTCTGGTCAGGTACGCCATGCCACATCTGAAGATGTATCTTCTAAGCAGAATGTGTTGATCTCTATCTGATTAAATTATTGTCACTCAAAAGCGTTTCACCAGGCCTTATCAATCCATCCCACCTCCCAACTTGCCGAGCTCGATCGAGCTCTGACTCGATCTCTGAACATGATGGGCTCCAACCTGGGTTAGCAACTTTTGAATCCCTCGACCTGTTGAATTCATCTTTTAAATTTTGAACGGCTTTCCATATGATATCAGTGGGCTGCCTATCCGATGAACAATCGCTCCATCATGCGATCTCGAAACTACTCCACAGTCCTTTATTCCTCAATCACAGCCAACGGGCTACCAATTCAATCATCCTCATCCTAATCGACGTAAGTAAGTCCTCCATCTAATCTTCCTCTCAACCGCCTTCCAGTCCAGTCACCAGCCACCTCTATCTTTACAAGATTCAACTGCGGTTTAGCCATATCGACCCTTGTTGCTTTTGATCCTTCGATAATACCATCAACAAAACCTACTCATCAATCATCCCGCCTCGCAGCCATCAACACCGCTCTCGCTAATCTTCGTCGCATGCCTCGTACTCCTACTTAACGGATTTGAAAATTCCATCTTTTTCCGCACCTTACGCACCATCAACCTCCCTTCTCTCGACCTCACCAACTCATCATCCACAATCACTTCCCTCAACCCATCTACCGAGCTCTCCCAGTTGATCCCTGTCTTACTTGCTATCGGTACCCGAGTTGGATTGGTCCCCTCATCATTTATCAATCCTCTCTCCAACCATGATCAATCAACTGAGTATCGGACAGCTCACCCTCAGACTGCTCATCTCCCGTCTTAGCCAACGAAAGGTATGCCGAACGTAAACTGGGTCCTCTCCTATCTGGATTACTTTATGAGTTATGCCGGGTACAGAAGCTAGAAGATCGAACTTTGAGCTTGTTTTCGGAGCAGCTAATCGATAACCTATTTCAGTTGGTCGAATTGACTCGAGATCAGGAGGATGAGACGTTTAATTATAATCTCATCAAACTCATCGTCAGTACCTCACATTTTGTAATCTTTTGATTGTCGATCTGTTTTGGATATAAAATCTGTCTTTTGAACCAATTGACTGATCATACCGTACTGAAACAGATTGCTCTCAATGAACAATTCATGCTAGCAGGCTTACACCATGAGCCGCAAAAACCGATTGACAACGCCACCCATCGCCACCGACGCAAGAGTTACCAGGCGTCCGATGTAGAAAGTAACATTATTATTCGTACAATGAAATACCGTCTAGACGAGAGCAAAACGTTTGGCGAGAACCTAATCTTCATCCTAAACAGAGCCTCCCATTCCACCTCCGAGGGACTATGCGTATCTCTATTAATCCTAAAGATTCTATACCTGCTATTTACAACCCCAGGGACTCATGAATATTTTTATACAAATGATCTGTGCGTCTTGGTCGACATCTTCATCCGAGAACTATCAGATCTTCCTAACGAAAGTAATGACGTAAGTTCCCTCACCACTCAACCCAACAATCTACTTCGACTAACACATTTTTCCTAACAATATTAGCTTCGTCACACTTACCTCAGGGTGCTCCATCCACTTCTCACTCACACTCAACTGCGTAGTTATCCTTACAAGCGAGAAGAAATACGTCATGTACTCTTGTCGCACATCAAATACGCGCATCTGCAAGATGTTAATCCAACCACCAGAAGACTGATTGATAGGAATCTACAGTCTGATTGGTGTCTTGAGCTCGAGAGAGCAGAAGCCTCTCTGAATCGACCCAGATTGGCCAAACTCAGCTGCGAACCCATCCGATCACTGAGCGTGGAGACCCTCGTAAGTGAATTAAGTGGTGGTGGAAGCATTGCGGAGGTGATCACATCGAACACAGACAGCATACCAATTGCTAGACCCGTTCAATCGACAGTCTTGCAGGCATCTCATCAGCTTTCTCTTGCATCACCATCGGCTAAGCCTCAGTCCAATAGAACCACCATGTCCAATCTCCACGCTATTTCGCGTTCGCCGGCTCCTCTTGATAACCTCTCCCAGGCGTTTATCCAAGTGGTCATTGCAGACACCAACGAATCTTCTGAGGAGTCACAAGTCGCCCAGACTACCCACCCTATCGCATCATCAACGTCACCGCCGGAGGCGATTGACCGACCACCATCTATAGTTAGTGCTCGGTCGAATAGTCCAAACTCCGAAAGCTCTCTCAGGCCGAACTCTTCGTGTTCCATGTCCCATTCTCCTGCTCGACGGCCTGCGCCGAAGCCTCCGACTTCGAAGCGAAAAGCACAGCTCGGTTCTCACTTGTCACCCGACCCGAATCCCACTGCACCGAGTTCTGCCGAGATCCCCCCGACCAGGTATTCGGAGAGCATCCAGTATCACGTACCAGCTGGCCTAACATCGAAGAATGAAATAGATCTGGAGAGACAGCGGCATGCATCGGGGCCTCCCCCGGACTCGCGTTGCCCCTCAACATCATACCATCGGCCACATCCCCCTAGCCTCGACAAACCCCACCGCCGAGCTCCACCCACCCCGCCCCTGCCTCCCAGCCCGGCCCGCCCTGACGAAGCTAAGCTGCAAAGCACCAGGAGAAGGAAAGCCCCTCTGCCACCGAGAGAACCTTTCAGTAAACTCAGATCTACTAAGAGCAGCGGTCATCTTTCCATCCATCCCTCCCCTGCACTGCCCCCCTCACCTTCTTGGAAACCTGGACACGGTCGCGTCGTCTCACTCTCGGATAAAAACAACCAGCCTCTCGCCCCTGATCCTCAAGTTGATAAAGGTGATAGCAACCCGTTCGGAGAATAATCAAGCCATATATTGTTGTATGCTTCCACTTTTGCTCCGCTATTTATTTCCACTCATTTCGGTTTATCTACTTCATTTTCACCCTTCTCACCTTGGTAAATTGGTTCAGATATAGATTGAAGATGTAAAAAAAAAAAAAAAAAAAAAAAAAAAGAACGCGGAAGCGTTTTCACCTTCATGTACCCAGTTACATGAGAGTGACACAGTTGAGATTACATTCAGCCAGAAATTCTATTCTGGTCTGAACAGTTGATGATTGACATTGAATAATTACATATCATTTCATGATGAAACTCACCTATTTTTAGACAATGAGACAGTTAAAAAACATGGTGATAACAGCCCGACCCACTGTAGACAAACATTAGAACCAACTACTGAGACTATGGTGCTCCCACGATAGTGCTCTTAAAGCTTGCCTGGTGCATCCTGTGTGAGATGTGATCAGGTTACCCAAAACTTTAGATGTACAGTCGTAGGAACAATCTCTGGAATGTTGTTGGAAATCCTTCTTGTTGGATGGCGATGCCGACTAAATCAATCTCAACTTTTTTGAACGGACCAGTTTGGGCTGTGAATCTGAATGTGATGACGCTGCCGTAATCACGTTTGTCTTGTTAGCTGAATCCAAATGAAACTAGAGAAGCCGGGAACTCGGTTAAAAAAAGGGTTCGCCTGACAGCACAAGGGAGTAGTGTGAGCCCAAGGCCATCGTCTCACTCAGTCCGGCAAGCCGGGTTATGAGTGAGGGCGTTTCAAAGATAAGAGTAATTAATTGATTGGTTCGATGAACCAATACCAGTAATTACACTGATAAGAACAGATACTACACTTGATCTAAGCCAAAAGGCCAGAATGGATGCTGGCCAACCTGTTTCTTGGTATATATACCCACCGTAATCTTACCGGTGATCGAGTCGCGCAAGAAACGTAATCTAAACCGCGCGCCCCGTCAAGCGGGTGGCGTCGCTTCTTCGATGCCCATTTCGGTTTTGGGCTGCCCTCACTCCAGGGGAGCCCGTATCTCATCTAACTTGACACCATTCCCTCGTTTCGGAGGACCCTGGGCTGACGCGAAGCGCCCCTCGTGAAAAGTGCGAGCCTCCACAGGAGAGACTTGTGACTAATGTTGGACTTTGGGCTGGAAGCTGGGAAGCTTTTTTGCTGGGAAAATGTTACCCTCACTTTCCCCCACCCTCCCTAGATGAAATTTGGCACACCAAATAGACGGTCCAAAAGGCTATATTTTTCTTATCATTCCCACACTAAATCAGGTTGCCCAAGGTTGAGGGCTTGCAGACCCACAAGAAAATAGGACTTCAGGGGGTCTTCCCATTCCTTCTTTCATCTTCTTCAATACTTCCTTGCCATGTACCTGTGCATCTCAATATCCTGTATTTGAGCTGCATGAGGTGAATAAACACAAACCTATGCTGCCTTGTTCGAGATCTTGTTACAAAATCTTGAGCTAGCTTGTAAAAAATGGCTGAAGTTGTGCCTCAAATTGAATATTGTAATCCTCATGTAAATCAGAAATCATCTGAGCCTTGAAAACTGAAATATCTGACTGGTAATTTTATGGTGTTTTCCTTTTTCTAATTCTAGCAGATTTGGCTGGGTATTTGGTACTGATATCCCAAAATTCATTTGTTTGATAATTGTCATTGATGATATCATTAAAGTTTTCTTTATTTAAAAAGATGAGGCAATCAAGTAATTTGGGAAGTTTGGTAAAAAAAACAGTTGGAAAATGTTCACTTGCTCATTCCATTATCAATCTCTTTCTCCATCTCCTGCATTTACATATGCTGGATCATCCTCACAGAGTGGGATGTACCCCAGCTATGTAGAAGTAATTTCACAAATCAGGCTTGTACTGTTTGTTGTTCAAATCAAATGGCTCAATAGAACTTAAAATTTTTCCATTCAAAATTCAATCAGGAGGCAAAAAGGAGTAACTTAAAGTGCATCCATTTTATCTTGATCATTTTTAAATGATCCTTGAGCAAACTTCTTGAGTGGGTTTTGTTGAATTCTCCAGTTCTTCTCAACAAAGATCACTGCAAGTCCCTATTGGCCATCCATCCCACATTAGACTATCATCTGAGCAATAGATGCAGGATCACTCCTCCCCATGTGTACCACAATCCAGACGTGCTTGCTTCCGGTTTTTGGCCAAGGCCAAGTACAATAAACTGCAAAAAAAAGCTGCTTCAACTGTCACCAGTTGAAATGCGGAATAATTTAGTCAAGCTTTGTTCTTACTTGATGGTGATCACTTCAAGGTTAATTTTGGTGCACAGTAACTTAAAATCTTGCACAGTCACTGTGCATCCAAGCTTGCTTCAAGTATGTCTGGATTAAGGTTGGAGTGAGATCAAAGCTCTTGCATGTCAACTGGTAGCAGTTGAAGCAGTTTTTCTTGCAGTGATATAGTGCACAATATTGAAGGAAAATATCCTCCCAAGAAGTCTTACACACAATCAATTTTTTCACCAGTGCATGAGTGATACCTATTGATAAAGCTGCTTTGAGGGACAAATGCACCCCCAGGTTTCTTGAAAGGTGTTTCTACAGCCTCCATAACTGTTAGTGTTTTGATTGTGTGAAACTGAAAAGAAAATTGGCTCAACTGCAGGCAGTGGGGCCAGTTTTTCTTGTAGTGTGATCTTCTGTCAATAAGTTTTGGTACTAAACAGTTGTTGTAGATGTCCTTCCTGGGAAGAGTAACTTTTATAAACTGAAGTGTTGATGAAAAAGAATTCTCCAGTTCAATATTGTCAGCCACCAAGATATTACATGTATTATGTAACATGTAATAATGTAACATGTAATACTTGAAAACTGCAAACTTGAATAATTATTATTATTCTTTATTTTTATTATTTTTTATAGTTTGAACAAAAAGGAATTTAGACCTTATCATTTTATCAAATTGTACAATAGTCTAACAGTTAGAGACTGGCTCAGTAATAACTTTTATTGACATAAGACCTGAGCTCAAGCCACACTCATGACCACATTGAATAAAAATCATTTATTTAAATTATATCTATTTTTTACTAAAATTAAGTTATAATTTAATTAATGAAAATCTTTGGAAAATTAATTTTCAAACATGAAATAAATGGATAAAGAACCACTTATTGGCATAGTTTTCTTCTTGAAAATCCTGGAAGATCCAAGATTAACCTATAGTAATTTATAGTATAAAATTACACATAAATAAAGGTAAATCTTTATGTAAAGTATATTAATTATGCAGTAATGACTTATAAATTAATTCCCACATGTTTAACTCTCCAGAGCAAGCGCTTTTCCAAGCTCCAACCCCAAAGGAAGTTACATGTACATGTGATTAAGAATATTTAGTTTAATTAAGAAAAATAAACATTAAATTAAATTAATTAATGTGAAATAAACATGGCATCATTTTAATTAAAAATGACACCATGCTTCCCTTCTTACCACGAACAGGCTGATCAGAATCACCTGTCAACATTGCCCCAATCCCCACTGTCAATTAAATTGCAGAGGAATTAATACAAATATTTTATTATTTAAGGAGGAGGTTTCTTCACCAAATTGAAGATATCCTCCCCCCATCAATTTTAACCTACACCAGATAACTTATTATAAGCTACAAAGGCGCTCACCTTCTCCTGTAAGTAAGGAGGACTGGCCTTTATTTATATACTATCTAAATTAGTTAAAATTCTTCAAAACAAATCCCCCCCAATTAATTAAAATACCTTTAATTGATTGGAAGAACCGTGTTCAAATCTGGTTAGCCCTTCAGAGGATTTATTCCCATAACTGAAGTGTTGGCAGCAGGTTCATAACCTGTTTTTATTTGATACTTAGTGTTATTATAACACTTAAGTAATTATTCTTATTGGCAAATCAGTTCATTACACTTAATAAGTGTAATATTTTTCTTTTAGTCCTTACTGTACACGCCACAATAAGTGGAGTAGAGTACAGAAAGCTGACAAATATGGATAATGTGGATCTCAGGACTGGTGAGCTCTCCATGCAATATATATATATGTCTCTTTCATGGAGCCCAAGAATCTTCAAAATTCCATCAACCACCACTGGACAAACGGTTACAAAAAGTAATAAGATAGGCTTTTCATTAAAAAAGAGGAGATGCAGTCCATGTTTTTCCCAAAACAAGGTCTGAAAAAACCATAGTCCTTTATTTGGGTATGGGCAGAATTTGTTTTCTTGAGGTGAACATCTCAACAAGGCCTCATAGATAGATAATGTGAGCATTGTTTACCAAAACCATAGACAGGTGTTTCTAGAAAGAATTACACAAGTAAACCACATCAAGGGATTTTCTGTTGAGAAAAAATCTCAGGACTCAGGTAGATAAAGTTTTGGTATTTACTCTCCATTCATGATTGCATCAGCAGGCTCTTTATTGATTTTCATCTTGGTTAAATTTATTACTGTTAATCCAGCTTTCTACTTCTCAAAAAACCACTGGATTACATATGTAAATGCTCCAATCAGCTCAAATATGCATAACCATATCCAAAATTTCAAATTTGTCAAAACTTGTCTCAAGCGCCTTGAGCTGTTTTCCCCTTTCTGTAGTCAATTAAATTATTCAAACACCAAAGCAAGGGAAGAACTGTATGTATTCCAACTTTTTATCACTCATCTATGGTCAGCAGTAGTGATGGAGAATTGGGCATTGATAAATTGACACCCCTGCTGGGGGCACACCCATTTTTGGGTATCAGCATGGATCTGGATGGGTGTGCAGGTCATATATGCATCCACCAGCATGTTAAAACTGTCAAAATACAGGTGTTCAGGCATGAAGCAGCAAACCCCTGTATGGGAAAGGGGATCAGCCTTCATGTCCTTTTTTGGGTGTCAGAATGCCACTGGATGGACTAATGTAAATAGTAACATATCATAAAATATTGTTATATCAATCCACTCAGAATGTAAAATTAAGTGGGGTAGCTCACTCAAACCACCACTAAATTCCTACTCCTTCCAGTAATTTATCATATATTCAAGGTATTTAGTAAGATGAAGGAATAAAAATTATAAATTATTGATTAAATAGTACTGTCATAAAACCTGAAAGAAAATAAGATTATTTGCATAAATATAAGAATAATAAAATTATACTAATAAGAAATAAATTACCTAAGTGCATCATAATTTCCCAGTATTGTTCTATTATATTAATTGGCCCATGATGTGATTGGTTATACATACATGTCATGAGGTCATGGGGAAATAGAAAATATTGTGCTCAATTTAATACAATTCCCATTGCATCATAGTGAATTTGAATTGTAATACATTAAAGCAGAATGTACAACAACATTCTAGAACCTTCCCCTGAAGACCTCTAGAATATAAAAGGAGGCCATTTCCTGGCCTAGGATTGGATCCTCAGCATATTCACCCAGTACAACATTAGTAAGTACCCTTAATATTCTCCTCCTAATTTTAGAGTAGTGTTATCCCTTTATTATCCAACCCACCTTATTTATGTTGATATGAACAAAACATCTGTCCCCATGTGACATCCCTCTACATCCCTCTAGACAACATCCCTCTAGACAACATCTCTCTAGACCCAAAACCTGCGCTCAATCCCTTGCTCACTCCTCTTCAATTCTCACCACAATTGACCTTTTCTCTTGCTCACTCCCCTCAATGATATCATGCTGGCTCATTATTCTCAATGAAATCATTCCACTCTGACCTTTCTCTTACTTATTAGATAGTATCAATCCCCTCATGATTTTTACTTCTTTCCTTAGGGAACACACTAGATTATTAAATATTAAATCTTATCAATATTATATTGCTCCTCCACTCGTTGACTTGACCCTCTCTCAATTAGAAATTTCTTGTCATAAAATTATCATTGTTCTTTGTCTTCACCAACTCTATTCTTTATCTGCAATCCTCTTTGACATGTATGATCCTCCAACTTATCCCTTCTGTTTGACAAATCCACCAACTTATATTCTATATTCCTGAGTCAGACTCTAGTATGTATTATCTACTATCATCAACTTCTTTCCTAAGAACATTTATGATTGACTTTTTTTCTTTTCTAGTTCTTTTTCTTATTGTATCTTCCTCTTTGTCCTCATTGTCTTCTGTCTCTATTTATTGTGTTATTTGTCTTTAGGTATTTTATTTTCCTTTTTCTGAATGTTTGTTCTCATGTTTTTCTCATCAAAAACTTATAAATTATATTGCTTAGTTTGATAATTCACAATTTACTGGAATATTTATCAAGCTACCTTAGAACCTCCCCATCTTAGACCTTGAAATATTCCTGATAAAGTGGTTGCAGCAAGACTACCACCTCCGACAGTAGCCCATCAGCTTAAGTGCTTTCCAGCTGCTTAGTAACCATTTATACTGTTATATATATCTTAAAAAAAAAAGATACCCAAACCTATATGGTTAGCTGTTAGTCTTCCCTGATTGACTAATTTGTAAAGCAAATATGACAATTATAATGAGTTTAGGTTATCCTCTGTGCATAGTTTGGATATTATAGAGAGAATAATAGTAATTATTATTAAGATAACCTTTCAGCACAGTGATAGTACCTTTATTTTTTATAGAAATTAAGCCAGTTTTTCATACACATAGCAGACAGGTAGGTTCTGCCTTGAGTGCTTTATTAGAGACTCTGAGTGTCCTTCTTCCTGGTTGGTTCTGGTGATCTTGGTTTCCTCTGCAGGATGGACAATGGTTAGTAGATGACTAACTGGATTCCCTGACACACCTTTACTTAGCAAGTGGACCGTTCCACTGGCTTTGGCCTTCCTGGTAGTTCCCTTCACAGTTTGTTGTCTAAAATTCCATTTCCTTAATATCCACACACACTGTAGATATTAAGATTTGTTTTATAAGAGATGTCTTTTCCACTGAAGATGAAGAGATGTCTTTTCCACTGAAGATGATAGCTATCTCCTCTGATTATCAGATCCTCTAATCATAGAACATCCATCCCCCATTTATGTCCCAAAATCCCTGGTACCTCCTCTGGAACCCTACTATCCTGTCTCCCTGATTACTCATTGCACTGCAGTCTGCCCCCAACTACTATACCCTGTTGACCGCAGTTAATAGTTGCCCCTGTATCTGCCCCTGCTCCATTTGTGGTCCAAGTTCCCCAAGCCCTGTGACTCCACCTAGTCCTGGCGTTGTTGTGCATACTGAAGTGGACTTTGTCTGCCTGACTGATTGCCCGCACCAACTATAAAATGTTGCTCCTGAGCCCTTGTTCTTTCCCCACAAAATTTCTGGAGACATTTGGTATGTATCCTCTTCCTCAGTCTTCCTCTGAGCCCCCGGTCGCGGCCTCAGCCTCAGTGCTGCACCAACTGTATATAACTACTCCCATGGTTCCAGCACACCACTGTATGGGTGCCAAAACACCACTGGATGGGCTTGAAGGTCACATGCCCCTCCACAACCATGTTACACCTGTTGAAATACAGTTGTACGGGTGTGCAGCTGTACACCCCTGTATAGGAGAGGGTGTGCAGCTGGTACACCCTTTCTCTGTGTATATGTATTGGTGATAGCCCATAAATATACACGGGAGGTGATTTCAGCATACCCAGATCTGGGTTCACTTACATCAGCCCTCCCAGAAACAGCCTCCCTACTGTAACATTCACAGCAATGTCACAGATGTGATACTTCATACATAAACCTTTCCTCAGATTTGACAAACTCCCTCTTCCGCTTGGACTCATCAATCAATTGTGACACCTTATTTCTTTTGTCCTTAGTACTTTTTTGTTTCCTGTATCCATTGGAATACAGCTCTTCCCCCCCCCCTTCTTTGTTTACTGTTTTCACTTTAGAGACCCAGGATCACATAATGAAACCAACACAATCCATTCTATCCAATGTAATTTAAAATGTTGAGAAGCTTGAGTTTCACCAAGAAGAAGCCCTTAGTTTACTGAATATTATTGTTTTATTCACTGCATATATCAATTTCCAAGCAGTTGTTGGACATATTTTTTGGAACAATTTCTGTAATCCATACCCATTTTAATACTGAACTTTTTGCACAAAATATGTCCAACAACTGCTCAGACAAGATTGTCCAATTATTTTTCTTATGCAGTAACTGTTGAATTTGGAATATCTTATTGAGATATCACTTTATAAGCATACTCTTCAACCAGTTGTGTAGTGATAGATTTAGTTTGAACCCAAGTGTAAAACCTAGTGTATTGAATAGTTAAATAGCAACACTTGTATCAATTACTATTTCTCTTTTCTCCATTCAGTTTCTCACTTTACTGTTTCAACTCAAATTTCACAACTAGGTGTGCTCCTCTGTTGTCTCACAGGTCTGTTTGTACAGTGTACTCAAATTGCTTGGTCTTGCAAAAGATTCAACTGCGCCTATAGTTGTATATATCTTGCCATGTAAAGACTCCCATTCTGAAGCATAACCTTGACTATTTGATGCAACATGACATCACTCTATATTTTCTTTTCCCCATCTCAAAATCAAGATTAAACCTCTTTCTTGTTTTAAATCAATCATCAAAGCAAGTTCAGCTCATCAAATATGTGCACTCAAGGTCACTCAATCAGGCATATTATCTTGTCTTCTAAGGTTCTTATTTCACATTCTTTTTCTTCTTATCCTTGTAAACCATCTTGTTGACCAACTTGAAATTCTTTTTCAAATAGTCAGTTCCTGTGTATTGTAGAGTGGTAGATCCTATTAGCTTATCATATTAAGATCTCATCTCACTATGTGCTTGCTCTTTTTAGGTGAAATATTTACTTCATTGTTTATTACTTTTCATTGTTTCATTGTTTCATTATTTATTATTTATTATTTCTTTTTAGACTCTGAATTTATTAGTGACTTCAGGTAAGTTTTATATAGACAAGTTATGTTAACAATACAACTACTTTAATTGATTTGTGATTGCATATTGTTGGAATTCTGTCTCCTCATCCCCAAAAGACCTTTATTCCTGAATAAATAAAGATTTTTTTTATCAATTTTATAGCATCACTAGTGAGATAAATAGCCTTCTCACACCTTGTAGTCAAAGAACACTGTGTAGTAGATTTGTTTTAGTCATTTTTTCCTCATGTGTAGTCTCAAAAATAGTATCTTATTCATTATTGTTTTGTATTCATTTTCCTCTCAACCACATTCCGCCCACTTGAAGATTGCCTTTAAATACCAAGTCTACAAAAAGGAATAAGACCTCATCAGTTTTTCACATCCCTTCTCCTCTCTCTCTCTCTTCTCTTCAAATTTTAACACATGATGGGATTTGAATTTGAGGGTTGGTGGTTTTTGAAAATTGTGCTTACTTGAGGGGGCTGGGTGAGCAGGGTGATGATGGGATAAATGGTGGGAGCAAGGCATCCTTATGGATTTTTTTCTCATTTGTTTCTTTCTGGAAAGAGTGGCACTTGAGGTATTTTTGCTTTTACTGGAGAAAAGGTGAGTTGCACTTCCTTCTGCACAGGGTGCATGAATTTACCTATTTCTTGGTGAAACACTGAAACTCTGCACTGTCTCAGGTGGTATCCACATATAGAAAACCCTTTGCAATAGGCTAGTTGTTCTGGAAAAGCCCCAAATATCAATACCTCCTTTGTTGATGAAGCATTAACAAGCTATCCAATCCAATCTCACCAACCATCAACACCAAACAAACAAATCTCAAAATTCTGAATTGGATAGATGGCAATGAATAGGCCCACCAGGAAAAAACAATGATCACTTGATGGCAAGTGACATTTGGGCAACTTCACTCATCTATCCTCCATCTATCCACTGCTACTACTTGAATTACTTTAGAACAAAATTGGGTATTCATTTTTCTAGAGGCTGTGCCTGCTCATAACAGCTCTTTCTGCCTTCTGTGAATATAAGTTCTGGGTAGCTGCTCAGCGCTGCTCAGGTTTGATTGGAATAGGTACATAGCTCAGTGGAAACTTGATTCCAACCCTTGTTGATTTGCCTTCCTTCTGCCCAAACGTCATGTCTGAGCTGCACCAGATTGAACACTGAACTGCACCAAAATGAACACTGAGCTACACTAGGGGTAATACTGAGCTACCAGAGTGAAAACTGAGCTTCCCCAGGGGGAATATTGAGCTATTCTGGAGTGAACACTTATAAGATGTGCCAGACTGAACACTCATCTGTGCAAGAGTTTGCAATGAGCTTTGCTGTGGTGACTCCTGTGCTCAGCCAGGGTAAATTGATGAGCAACAGAAAGTAAATGAAACCAGTGAAAACTGGGCAGAATCAGTGAAAAATGAGCAGAATTAGTGACACCAAGCAGAATCAGTGAAAAATGAGTGGAATCAGTAAAAATGAGCAGAATCAGTTAAAACTAAGTAGGATGTGGAAAATGCACAGAATAAGTCAAAACTGAGCCAAATCAGTGAAAAATGAGCAGAATCAGTGGAAACTGAGCAGAATCATTGGAAACTGAGCAGAATCAGTGGAAACTGAGCAGAATCAGTGGAAACTGAGCAGAATCAGTGGAAACTGAGCAGAATCAGTGGAGATTGAGCAGAATCAGTGGACACTGAGCTGAATCAGTTGAAACTGAGCAGAATAAGTGGACACTGAGCTGATTCAGTGAAGTTTGATCTGAGCCAGTGGAAAAGGAGCTATTAAATTAAACCACCAGTGAGAATCAAATATACTGGAAGAGTAGGATTGGAGCAGCTTTGGAGCTGCAACCAAAGTTGCAGAATGTCACTTGTAATCAAGTGAGCATTTTTTTCTCCTGGTGCTTCCTGATCACATTGGTAAATTTAACATGAATCTACTGATGCTTATCATACAATTGAACAAAATTCTCAACTTCATTCATAACTGTCAGAAATGAAAGAACCTAAATGAGGTATA
Source organism: Puccinia hordei (assembly GCA_007896445.1). Taxonomy (NCBI): domain Eukaryota; kingdom Fungi; phylum Basidiomycota; class Pucciniomycetes; order Pucciniales; family Pucciniaceae; genus Puccinia; species Puccinia hordei. Next base: position 80,088 of record RDRW01000143.1, read on the forward strand.
AAAATTTAATCCAAATTTTGATCATAAGCATCAGTAAACTCTTGGTGACTTTAGCAATGTGAACTGGGCTAATGCATTGGGGTGTTGTCCTTGTTGATATACTTGTCTAGTAGCTTTGGAGTTGCAAATGGATACAATTTGTTTCTTGGTATGGAATTTGGACCATCATTAGAGCTGACCCACACCCTTGGTCAAATGTGGCTGGGGAGTGCAACCCCAATTGCCCCTGGGCCATTAGAGAAGCTATCTGGTTAATCAAAGTGAGTTGCTAGGGTTAATTTTGTATGTGAATTCTGTGTATGGAATACAAGCAGTTTGAAAACTTGCAGATGAAGGTTTTGGCAGTTCTGTTGTGTGCACACCACATGTTGGCTCTTTGGGGGGGTCCAGTTCCCATAACTTCAAAGTGGTCCATAGCATAACCCAGGGGGCTGTGCCATTGGGAACGGGTTTTGGGATAGGGGCTGGATCCTTGGAAGCCTCAAGTACTACATATTTAAATGTTGTGTTTTTTACTAATGCTTGGACTTTTTGAAGATTTTTGGCCAAAATAATAGGGTTATGGGGTTAGGGGCCCAGCCCTGATTTAATCTTCAGGTTACTGCCACACACAGCAATCAGGATCCAGCCATGTTGATGATTAATGACCAGATCATGGGTTTTGAAAAACATCAACAATCGGGGTTTTTGACAGATTTTGACCACTCTTGACACAAATCAGTCCAAGCATTGATAAAAACACAACATGTACTTACACACAGGAGGCTTGTGTAGCTAGCTTGGTTCCTTCAAGCTGGAGCCTTTGATCTCCGGGCCTTCTTGATGAAAACAAACACAATCCAATCTAACTATCGGCTCCATTTCAAAAAGCCCTCACATCATCCATTAGTCCCCATTAGAAGGCAGCTTGTTCAACTCGTTTTGAGCCAACTTCGTCCCATCGAAGCTCCCGACCCTTGTATATGGAGGTCGAATCGCAGGGCTCGATTTTTTGAAGCTACTGTCTCTATCGGTCCTAAAATTGTTCCGCTTCCGTCAATCTACTATTGGATTTGGAACCATCAACTACGACCCCTTACTGTTTTTAATTTTCACGGATCGACGGGTTTTCCTACTGAAAAGTACAGTAAAATCGGTCCTCACTCGCTTTTGCTGTTTTCCTTAATCGATTTCAAGTGAGGCTTCCGCAGGGTTACTTTTCTCGGTTCAGTCGAAACTGCTATTCTGACTTTTGAACATCCTACCCTTTCTTTGCTGTAATTCTACAGAATCAACCGGGCCTTCTCCTTACGATCAATCCGTGCCCATCCATTATGACATCCTCAAGGGTTTGCATCTATCAGCTCTTTTTTACCCTGCTTGATTGGCTAACGACTGTTGCTTGTCTGTGGCTGTGGTACATACTTCAAGGTGTCATGTACTTCCTGTACTTCAGCCGGCCTGAGTCATTCCTGCGAGTTAGATGTGGACCTAAACTCCTGTAAAAGGTGCTTAGAGAATCAGGACCAGTGCTCTTTTCGCATAGACTGTGAGCTATCCCGGTCTTTCGATTTTTGATTAAAAAAATAGTTTAGCGAGCTCATGTTGTTATGTATCTTAAATTCTACAGCGATATCACGTACAATGGCCATGCTTCAGTCGATCTCAGATCAGCAAGACTCTCTTCTTCATGAGATCGAACTTCTAAGCGCCAGGCTTGCTAACATAGTTGTGGAGACGGAACAGCTTCAATGGTATGAGAGGATGTTGAGTGCTCAGGCGGCCGATAGAACTGGTCAATTGTTGCCTCCTCTCATCACCAGGAATAGTCTTTCAGGAAGAAAGCATATGTTTGTAGTGTATATTCTTTGAAGTCTTCCATTTAGGATCCCCTTCTTTCGAAGCATCTTCAACAAAAAACTAACAGGCGTTAGCAAAACTTTGCTCAAGACCCTCTGTCGTTCTATCTTTTTTCTTTATTCCAAAGTATGATATTTGAGTCGTCCTGCAACCCTCTAGTTAAAATTTGTTGTAATATTAGTCCAGTTCATGTTGGTGACTCAAACATCAATTGATATAATTTTCAAGCTGATCAAATGTGCCAGAAACCACCAAGAGGGAATCAGTGAGTGGCCTAGTTCATATAGCTGCTTGTACGTTTTGCCAATGGTGGGCTGCTACACTACACTACACTATTTAACCACTAACTGTTAGTGTAGCGGCTTTTTTTCTTGATAAAAAATTTGTAGTGTTAGCTGACACTACAGCCCGTTAAACTAACAGTTTGTGTAGCCAGAAATTTCTCGACCAAATCTTTTGTAGTATTAACTTTGGAAAATAACCACTCCACTAACAAGTAGCGGATACTTTTTGCTGCTAACAAATTTTGAAGTTCTCATTAGCATAGTGTCTTCAGATCTACACTAAACTTTAGCTTGTAAAAAAATAATATTACCTGAAGAAATAAAAATAAAAATAAAAAACCAGTTTTGATTGCTGTACTTGTGCAAGTGTAGCAATCAAAACACAGCTGGTTTAACTGCTGTACTGGACAAGCCATGCTGAAAAAAAAAAAGAAAACACAAAAAAATCAACAAAAAAATGCTGAAAAGCATTTATTTATTTTTGAAAAAAAACCCAATTACACATAAAAAAATCAAAAAAAAAATCAAAAAAAAAAAATGCTGAAAAACATTTTTATTTGTAAAAAAAATAAACATAAAAAAATCAAAAAGTCAAATGAAGAAAAACTTTTTTTTTTGAGAAAAAAATAAATATATGTAAAAAAATAAAAGAATGAAAAAATTGGTTTTTGATTGCAGTGATATACTTGCACAAGGAATGTGATTAAAACAGCAGCGGTTTGAACTGCATTACTTGCGCGACTACTGTGATCAAAACAGATGTTTTGGTTGTAGTACTCACACAAGTAATGCAATTAAAACAGCAGCTGTGTTAATTGTATTACTTGTGCAAGTACTGCAATCAAAAAACTGATTTGGTTATTTATTTTTTTATGTGTATTTATTTTTTTTGTTTTTTTCATGTTTAACTTGTTTTTTTTTTCAAAAACACAAAAAATCAGTGTAGCTTGCAGGCTCAGAGAGAAAATGTACTGTGGTTTTCTGAGCCATCCATTTGGCCATTCCCCCCCCCTTGTTGGCTATAAAAGAAGCTGCATTTGGCCTCAATTTTTTTGATTATTTACTTATTTATCCCGCCACCTGCTACCCTCTGCCTACCACCTGCTACTTACTTCCTGCCACCCACCTGCTGCCTACCACCCACTACCTACTGCCTGCCACCTGGTAAAATATGGGGAAAAGATGGTATGGATTTCTCTAATATTATTCTTGATTAACTTTATATTAATAAATTCTTCCTTTCTTCTTTTTGATTTCTTTTATTATTCTTCTTTACTATCTTTATTGATGAAATGTGATGATTGCAGGATATTTTGTGAGACTGGGAACCTGAAAATCTTCCCATGGCTGATCAGTAATCATACACCATCAAGCAGGTTAGCAAAGCAGGAAAATAAAAGAAGGCAGATAGTTGAACAGAAAAAACTGTTGCAGGCCAACTCAATTCTTGGACCAATTTAATTCTTCCAGCCCAACCAAGATCTACTTCCCAATGGCAATGTGTGGCATATGTGGAGCTTGATTTATATCCATCCATTCCACTAAATAGCCGTGGCCATCCAGCCTGCAAACCAACCCCTGTCAAAGTTGCCACTGCTTGCAAAACAGTGGATGATACATTCTTTCTCCTCAAATTTGGCTGGTCCATTATTGTTAATCCTCAAAACCACAATTCTATCATTGCTATTATCAAGTTTACGCCATGGGACAAATTAACAAAAAAGGATAAAGAAGAGTTAAATTTCTTATCCACTTTTCTCCACAACTCAAAGAGATGGATCAATCCGGTTCAATCTTTGTCTCACTCCTGGGGTGGAAAAATGTAACTTGGTTGGTGTAAGTCATTGGACTTTATTCAACGTCTTTCTACCCAAAGATATAAACAACTATGACACCCATTTCCCAAATTCAATCCATTCTGGAAAAATCATAGGAAGATCCTTCAAAGAAATGGCACCAGCTGCGTTTGAAAATAATCAATCTAAGATGAAAAATATAACATTGCTTCTATTTAATCTCTCTGTCATGGAAAAAAAACTGGTCCCTTTTTCTGTTCACCACATCTTACTTTCACTACCAATGGTTTTTTCAATCCACCTCATATTGATGATCAAGATATCTCTGATTTTTAATTAATAATATTTCATCCTACTTATTCCTCTACTGGTATGTTAGCCCCTCCTGATTCAGGTTATGATATTTCAGCAGGTTGATTGTCTTCACAGATCACAAGCTAGGTATTAACTTTGATAATAAACATGAGACAGTTAAAATGATCTGGCAAGTAAATAAGTACAAACATTTCACCCTTTCTCCTACTACTAGCTCTTTTTTCAATTGCCTAGGCATGTCTTTGCAGATTAATCTTTCTGTTGCTTTTGCTTGGAAAAATTATCAAAAGGGTAATCATGATTATCCTCTCAATTATCTTGTTGATCACCTCTTTTGTATGGTTTGTACTTTAGGCAAAGGTACTTTACTGGCAGCTATCCTATTTTGTTTTCACTTTTTTATATATTTCTAAATTCTAGTCAGTTTGTTATTTTATAATCCCTAGATAAATCTAAAAAGGCTTCCCTTTGATTACTACATCTTTGTCAAAATCAACAGAAATGATTCCCAAGACATTCAGTGAAAATGGCAGATTTTGTGTAGTGTAATATTTGTCCTCAAATATAGTCATGATACAATCATGCTGTGTTAGCAGTCACATGTGGGTGAAAGAAGGTGTAAAATCAGTAGGCAAGTTTGCAAAAGCACAAAGAATTATCAAATTGTATGCAGTTTTTTTAAAAATAAACAATAACTTTGGTTCTATCTTGCTTTTGTGACTTGAATCTTTTAAATTACTATATTATCAATAAAAAAAATCTACTTATTAGTTTTTTCTGTTTATCATGAATTTCTGTCCTAGTAATTATTGGATGAAAAAGCCTCCAATATTTTCCTGGGAACTCCTGGGAACTTTCTATTCAGTTAGAGCAATATTTTTCACAATTCTACTAGAAATTTCTGCAGTTACACTCATATTTGGTGTAACATTTAACATTGCTACACTATATGTTAGTGTAGCTGAGAATACCACTACGCTAAATGCTAGCATAGCTTTTCTTGCTGCTACACCCGCTTCAAAACTGCTACAATTATTTTTGTGTAGCATTAACTAGTTCTTGGAAGTAGCGCCAACACTACGCTAACCGCTATTTTTTCCAATAATAGAAAAAATTTAGCATTAGCTGCCCATATTTTCAGCTAACAGTAACTTTTGGTTAGTGTAGCTAAAAAACCTAACATTGTGCTACGCTACTGCTCCTGTTAGCGTAGCTGGCCCACCGCTGGTTTTACCCACAGTTTATACATCCCTTGATTAATTTCAGGGCCATATTGCCAAATGTCATGCTCAAATTTTAAGCAAAAATTACTGTTTATTTGATAACATGCACATAAAATGGCCCTACTGGTGAGATTAGCCTCTCAGAAAATTGAGCATCAAAGAGGGGGAAGATGTTGAAGGGGGTCTAAGAAAATTGGAGAAAAGTGTAGATTTGGGCACGAAGTGTTTTATAGGGCCCAGACTTGATGAGTCAATTTCCTCTGGCAAACAGGCCAGATTAAGTAGATAAATACAAGATGGGTAGAAAATTGGTTGGGAAAAGAAATAAGAGAGCAGAATATGCTAATAATTAACTAATCAAAGATATGGAAAAAAGCTATCTTTTGTTAGAACCATGGAATAAAGCAGGCCCTGTTACTTAACAATGGAATGACATCTGAAAATGGAATGTAACAGTGAATTGATATGTAAACTACATCAACCAAATGGGATGAAATGGGGATTAGAGACTGGGAAATGGATGGGAAATCAAGAAGAGGATGTAAGTGGAAATATAAATTTAGAATTTTGACACATATGTGAAATTTTTTATTCATGGGTGTGAGAAAATTTACCTTCAAGTTCTGAACATGGACCTCAATAACATATTGTAATCTTTTGAAAACTCTGCTAAAAGTTTTTTTTGCTTGTAATATTCTTGTTTGTATTTATCCATTGTGTCCTTTTCCCATCTTTCATTGGTCTGCATGAGCTGAATATTTTTAGGGTCTTGATTAAACAACACCTGGGAATTGGAGAAACAACTCCCAAAATTCCCGGAAGTCCGTTAGACCACGCCCAGACCACATTTTAGGGTCCTCAGGAGGTCCAGGTCCTGGGTGGCAGTTATTTCTCCAAAACAACCCCCGGAAATACCAAACTTGGGAGTTGTTTTTGATAATTTTAATTATTGTTTTTTTGCCTGAGTGGGTGTCAATTCTCCAAAATGACCACCAGAAATACAACAACTGGGAGTTGTTTTTTTTGTAATTGTAATTAATTAAAACACTTATTTTTTCTCTTTGTTTTTTCTTTGTTTTTTCTTTGTTTTTTCTTTGTTTTTTCTTTGTTTTTTCTTTGTTTTTTCTTTGTTTTTTCTTTGTTTTTTCTGTTTTTTTATTTGTCTTTTATTTTTTTTTCCTTGTTGTTCCTTTGTTTTTCCTATAATTTTAATAAGCATTGTTTTCTTCTTTTGAATCAAGTTCACCTCATCTTTCCAGAAAGATAAATTTGTGCAACCTTCTCAAGCCCCCTTTTCTTTCATTCCCTCCCCCAATCCCTAAAGATTGGGGGCTATGCACTTTTAATAATCATGATAAAACAAGTGAAGTTCTCAGTTCAAACAAAACTTGAGATAAGTTACATATATAGTAAGTTGATTTTTTTTTTTGACTTGAATTTAATTTTTTTGACTTGAAAGAACTAAATAGAGAATTCAATTATCCCTGTGAGGTCCTCATATATTTACAGCAATAAGAACTGATAAGTATCCCGCACGTGTTGATACTTTAAAGTTGTTGTGCCATCCAAAAACATTTTGTAAGGGTCACCTCATTGTGTCACAATTTATCACTTTATCCATTCCATTCCATGCTAGAATTCATTCCTATGGGGATTGAGGAGAAGGGCACACAAATTTGTCTTTCCAGAAAGATGAGGTGAACTTAATTGAAAAGAAAAAAATGCTTATTATAGGAAAAACAAAGAAGGAACCAAAAAAAACAAAGGAACAAACAAGGAACAAACAAAGAAAATTCAAAGAAAAGTCAAAGATAAAACAAAGCAAAAACAAAGAAAACTCAAAGAGAAAACAAACAAAAAACAAAGAAATAACAGAGAAATTACAAAGAAAAAACAAAGAAAAAACATAGAAAAAACAAATTAGTGTTTTAATTAATTACAATTACAAAAAAAAACAACTCCCAGTTGTTGTATTTCCAGTGGTCATTTTGGAGAATTGACACCCACTCAGGAAAAAAAATAAATAATTAAAATTATCAAAAAACACAACTCCCAAGTTCAGTATTTCCGGGGGTTGGTTTGGAGAAACAAATTCCACCCAGGACCTGGACCTCCTGAGGACCCTAAAATGCGGTCTGGGTGTGGTCTAACAGACATCCGGGAATTTTGGGAGTTGTTTCTCCAATTCCCGGGTGTTGTTTAACCAAGACCCTATTTTTAAGTAAGGTATACATCTCCCTGGAAATATTTTTTTGGTACATACTTTCTTGATTAAGATTTCTTTTTCTGTTGTGAGCCAATTGATGTATTCACAGTTTGAGGGCCCAAACCACCAGCATGATTGTATCAATTTAATCTTCTTGAAGTTATTCAAGTTTTTATGCAGCTCCACTCTTCTACAGATTTATTTTTTCTGACAGAGAAAAATTGAAAACAAGAAGAGTCTGTGTGTGCAATTTATTTTTATCCAGGAATAGAAATGGGGAAAATATTATATCCAGAGGGTGGAGGGAAGGAGATATGGATTAAAGATCCCATGGGAGGACAAGTATGGAACATACTAGCTCTGGGGAACTGCAAGCATAATTTTATGGGTTCAAGTTATCTCAGTTACAATAGGATGCACCCAAAAAATTCAAAGGAGTTCAATAACAACTAATGAAATAGAGAAGCAAAGGGTTCCCCTGGGTTTTTATTTCATCAGTTGAGATAAAAAAAAAATCAACTGTTTTAGTTCATCCCATTGTAACTAGGATGGCCTTCAACCAGACAAGTATGCTGGCAGTTGGGGTATTTAACAGCATAAATTAGATGATATGAGATATAAGAGATCCTGGTGTGATTTTGTGATTATGGGTCATCTTTCTAGTGTGTAACATGAGGAATAATTTGAACTGGCTTGTCTGCATGGTATTAGGTTTTGTATTTTGTGTATCAAAGGTTGGGTGATGGGATTAATTATTATTCAGTTGGTCAGAGATTGGGTGGAGGTGTTCCAAGTAGGGACCTTCCCAAATTCTCTGCAAGTCGCTGAGAATTGTCCTAGGGTTCAGGTGACTCGCTATGCATGTGCCTCTTTATGCATAATGCTACTCGGCCGAGTCGTGCCACCAATTTCCAGTTGGTAGGCTCAACCAGAACTCTCAATCCGATATGACACAGCCGGCTAGGACGATTTCGGCTGGCGACAACCTTCTCTTGAAACTACCATCAGGGCAGAGCAGAGTAATCAAGAAGCTGACGCCCGATAGGTAAGCTCAATCCAATTCATCTCCAACAGGGAAAGAGTGCAACTGATATCCTGATTTCTACGTAGCTCGATCAGTTTGGGGAAATTTGGAAAATTCGAAACCAACGAACTGCTCAATCAACCCTTCGGTTTAAATTTCGAAATCGTTGAGGATGGTAAACTTGTTTTGTATGAACAGAATGACCTTGCCGTCGATCCCAGTTCGATGATTGACGAAATGAATTCAATCGAGAGTATCAAGGAGATGGCCAACGGAATATGTTTTGAGTTCTTTTTTTTTATCGCTTGGTAACAATAATATAGATCAATAGTACAAGATGAAGCTGACACGTCCTACATACTTCTCGTGTCTTCGATAATAATTATTTTTCGATTGCGGAGGACCCTCGATTCTGGCTGGAAGCTAATGTAGAAGACATAGAGGCCACAAACGAGATGATCAAAGAAAGTGATGGTGCTCAGAAGCTTACCAACCAGGAAATTGAGGAGCTCAAGAAATCCGGGCTCAGCGGTCGAGTAAGTCAGTTCAATTGCTCCCCGTGACCTTTTTATGTTTCGAAAAATTTACCGAAAAATCGTCGCACCACAAACAGGAAATCATCTTGAGACAAATCCAGCAACATTCGGCATTCGAATTAAAGTCGGAATTCAGTAAAGCCAAATACATTAAAAGGAAAGAGAAAAAGTAAGTATGAAGTTTCAATATAACACAATGACAGATGAACAATCTAGATTATCCATCATAATCATAAACTGATAAAAACAAAATGCCTTAGATATCTGAAAATGTTCAAATGTATAGATCCCACGATCCATAATCTATCTCAATATCTATTCGAGAATCACCATTTCGCGGTCAAAGGCTTGAGACCAGATACACTGTCTCAAATGCTCAGTCTATCAAATATTCGACCAGGCTGGAGGGGAATAGTAGTGGATGACATCGGTGGTCTACTGGTTGCTGCAGTTCTGATACGAATGGGCGGCAAGTTAATATATCTTTTGATTTCCATGGAGTCGAAATTGAATAATGTCTTTCTTTGTTGATTATAGGGCAAGGAACAATCTTTTTAATAAACAACGCAGATTCTCCACCAGATTTGCACTTACTAGAACTCTTTAACCTGCCCGAGTCGGCTTTGGCACCATTGAAATCATTGAACTGGGCCCAAATAGAAGCCAATTGGACGACTAATGAGATCGAAGACCTCTTATCACTCCACCAAACGTTGCCTCAGCCTTCACCTCTTCTGAATTCTACTCCTTCCAATCCCCAAGTCGATCATCCAGCCGAACGGTCGAAAAAGGAAGCAAACAACCAATCTAAATCCAAGAAAAAGTTTGAGCGTGTCCAAGCTCTCTTGAACGTTCGCCAAGAGTTTTTCGAGACTGAATTTGAAGGGTAAGTTAACTTGTTCAGGCCGATCAATTCCTCAAAAGAAAATCTTGGAGCTGATGGACTTCCAAATTTTTAGGTTGATCACATGTTCGGAATACGAACCCGAGTCGATCCTCTCAAACCTGCTTGATCGGTTGACGGCCTCTTCGACGATTGTAATATACTCGTGCCACTTACGGCCCCTATCGGACCTACAAACCCTACTCAAAAAAGCATTAGCCCCTCCGGCATCCTCCTCATCCTCATCACTGATCGAACAAAATGAGCTGACCAAAAAGATGATGGCGTCCAAGACCGAATTTATCCAGATCACTATCTCTGAGCCGTGGCTAAGAGTCTATCAGGTTTTAGTCGGCCGGACTCACCCTGAAATGAATGGTACCCATCATGGAGGATTCATCTTTAGCGCTATCAAAGTCATTAGTTCGTGTTCATGATCTTATTAAACTCATCCTTTGGTCCATCTCTATATATCTTTCCCCTCTTTTTTCATAAGCCGTAATAACATCCGGAACTTTTGTTGATGTGGCTGATTTGGGGACAGTCTTGATAAAATAACTATTGAGCTTGCTAAGAGATCCGCAGTTGTTAAAGTTTTATCCAAACAACTGCGAATTCTCTTACCAAGCCCAATCCACACCCGTAGTCTTCTGCAACTCAAGTCAATAACTCAGGGATGAGGGATTTGGGGCAAAGTTGAAGTCAGGGATGTTGGTTGGGGGGAGGGTTCACTAAAGGGTGACTTGTGAAAGTTCACGGCTTACCTTGTTTATCTCAATAGAGGTCCCTAACTTCATGGCCCTCTATCAAGAATCCTAGAGATTCTATAGCTATTGTGTGGTATAGAGCACACAAGTGGGGCTTTGTCTTGATAAAGCTGGCTGATCAAGCCACTTTATTAAAACAACTTTGGATGCTCTAAGCCAGCTTGACAGAGACAAAGCCCCCGCGTACCCCACCCTTTAGCTCTTTAGCCCTCTTTAAGTGAAGAATCTTTAAAATTCTTATTAGGGGTCCCTAAATTAAGGGACCTACCACCAATTTGAAGAGTCTCCAAGTTTGGAGATGCTTGGTTTGGCAGTTGCAGAGCCCCCATACCAAGCCACAAGTCTGTGGACTCTTGGTAGGGTAACCATTGTGCTTGCTAACCTCTCTGCAGTTGTGGAAAAATTAGCAAAACAACTGTGGATGATTTTATATACTCACAAGGAAACAGTCCCTGTGCTGTGGAAATTCCTGGTGATTTAATCCCTCTTGGGGATACAAAATACAGCACCAGACTATTGGTGTGAGAAATCTTCAAAATTCTTGAAATGTTATTCAAACTCAACAGAATCAACCTCAATTCTGGAGGCAGAAGATTTAAGATCTTATTTTTCCAGCCATGTGCATGGCATCTTGTTAATCTAAAGCAAACATGAAATTTTTATATATTCTGTTTTTACAAATGCTTGGACTGATTTTTATGAAGATTTGTTAAAATCTGTAAAAAAACATTTTTTGATGTTTTTCAAAGCCCATTATCTAGTTATTAATGATCGAAATGACTGTATCCTGGTGCTGTGTGTGGCAGTAACATAAATAATAAACTGGGGCTGTGCCCCTAACCCCATAAACCCATTATCCAAAAATCTTCAAAAAAATCCAAGCATTAGTAAAAACACAATATGAAAATGGTTGGTTTTTCTAAATCTAAGTTTGTGATTGGCTATCCATAGCAGCTGGAAGATTGGAAAGCACTCAATTCCATGCAGAGTTTTTTTTGATAGAATGAATGGCAAGCCACCAAATCACTGTCAAAGTTTATGAGATATAATTTTAGGAGATTCCAGTGGTCTTTAACATAGAATGGTCTATGTAGTACTGTGAGGGGTGAAGCAAAAAAAAAAAACACCCATCAAAAGGTAATACTGCCATGCAAGTGTATCTTGACTTTATTCATAAGCCTTGCTGGCTATTTCCTGTGGTGCTTGCAGGCTTTTTTAAGCTTGGAATATAGCTAAGTTTACTATGATTCACAGTATTCAAACTAGGGGGTTGATAAATGTACCTGGTTTTTCTGGGTATTTTTTTCCCCCCTAACCCGTGTTCATACACGGTTTGGTTCCAGGTATTGCATTAAGTTTTTGATTAAATTTATCAGAAAGCTATAAAGTTCATAAAACCTACAATTGTGTATAAATTATTAAGTATTGGCAATGGCATGGAATTCAGGGTTGAGATATGAGGGATGTACACTAATAGTTATTATGAACACTGCACATCCCATATATATCATCTTCCAAATTGGCACTATTTCCAAGAATTTCAGGGAACATGATATGTGCACAGTTAAAAATACTATGAAATTATTAGCCTTCTGGGAAATTGGGCGTTGATAAACGCACACCAAGCGCGCACGCCAACGCCAACCCGCACGCCAATTTTTTTTGGCGTGCGGGGCCTACACGCCAATTTTTTTTGGCGTGTAGGGTCTACACGCCAAAATAAATTGGCGTGTGGGCCCCGCACGCCAAATAAAATTGGCGTGTGGGCCCCGCACGCCAATTGTTTGGCGTGCGGGTCCCCCCTCGCTCACATAATCGAATGGGAGGGCCCATTCAATTACATGAGCAAGCCCCCTCCCGGCTGACGAGGTTATACAACCTTGTCAGCCGGGAGGACTTCCTCCCGGCACAAGGCTGTATAACCTCGTCAGCCGGGAGGACTTCCTCCCGGCACAAGGCTGTATGACCTCGTCAGCCAGGAGGACTTCCTCCCGGCTGACGAGGTTATACAACCTCGTCAGCCAGGAGGAAGTCCTCCCGGCTGACAAGGTTATACAACCTTGTTGGCCAGGAGGAAGTCCTCCCGGCTGACGAGGCTATACAACCTCGTCGGCCAGGAGGACTTCCTCCTGGCTGACGAGGTTGTATAACCTCGTCAGCCGGGAGGAAGTCCTCCCGGCTGACGAGGTTATACAGCCTCGTGCCGGGAGGAAGTCCTCCCGGCTGACGAGGTTGTATAACCTCGTCAGCCGGGAGGGGGCTTGCTCACGTAATCAAATGGGCCCTCCCATTCGATTATGTGAGCAAGGGGGGACCCGCACGCCAAACAATTGGCGTGTGGGACCCGCACGCCAAACAATTGGCGTGTGGGACCCGCACGCCAATTGTTTGGCGTGCGCTCCCACATGCCCTTTTTTTTTGGCGTGTAGACCCTACACGCCAAAAAAAAATGGCGTGTTGGCCCCGCATGCCAAAAAAAATTGGTGTGCGGGTTGGCGTTGGCGTGCGTTTATCAATGCCCGGGAAATTTACTGAAAAGTTTATCCACTTGGCCACACATTTCCTACTAACCTGTCACACACCTTATATATCTCATTTTCTGATCCCAATTTATTGATAAAAATCAAGGGCACATATGTGAAAGAATTTTGATTGGTGATTTATTACCTCGGTGAAGCCAGCACACTTAGAATATAGAACAGTTAGAAATGTGAAAACAAATGAGAAAGAAGGGAAGAGAAATAGGAACCAAAATTTAGATCAATGGATATATGAGAAAGAACATTTATAGAGGTGAGAAATAGGAAGGATACAAAAAATGATGAACAAGGACTAGTTCAAAAAATATTAGTTGAGTTCTTCTGAAATGTGGATAGTTGTGATTGAAGTAAGATCTCAGCAGGCAAGGAAGGGTTGATTATGAGTTACAATTGGGAATAATAAGAAAAGAAATAAGGAAAGAAGACAAACAAGAAGAAGAGAAAGTTTGAGAGTTTGAGGCAACTATTGGAGTTTTGAGTGAATGTTTGAAGTTTAGTTGAGTGTTTGAGTGTTGGGTCAATGGTTGGGGTGTAGTTGATTGAGAGAGAATGAGAAGAAGAAGTGAAGGGGGTGAAGGAGGTTGGGTGAGTAGAGAGGGGTCAAAAGTGTGACATGAATGTGATTTTTACAATATAAGATGTAAGATTAAAGAATTACTGGAGGTTTTTCACTGTTTGGTAAAAAGGATTGACCAAATTTCTAAAAGAAAAAATCATAGATCTGAAATACACAACATTAGAATGAAACAAAAAAAATACAGATAAATAATTGATTGATAAAAATACCTAGCTAATTGGAATAATAAGTAACAGAAAACTAGTTATGAAAAAGAGACAGCACAATGGAAGGGACACAGGACTAAGAAGAGTACTAAGAAGAATTGTTAGTTGATAGACAGCTTTGAATGTGTGCTGGACATTAGTAAAGTAATTCTCACAAAGTTGATTTAGATGTGATTTATTTTGAGGGTACATAATGAAAAAGGTTGACCACTGTTGTTTGAAATAATTGAGTTGATGACAGTGTGGGATTTCAACAGAAGTGTTTCAATAGGATGGGAATGGAGAAGGAATAAAAAAGGGTGTAGAACAAATTAAGAATAGGAGTGAATGGGAGTATGTAGCACCAGGAAAAATAAATTTTCACTAGACTACAGGTGACATCAGCCTAGGTTCAATGAGCTGCGCCTTAGTAGCACAGCTGTCCTCATGTACAGCCCCTTTTAGGGCACAAAGGGGCCATTGTAGCCTAGTTGGAGGGGAATCAGAGCTAGAATGAAACTACAGCCATTGTGTCTTGATGTCACCAGATGTCAGGTGACAATTTATTTTTCCTGGTGTAGGTGAGGCTCATGGGAGAGGATGATGGTGAATGATCAGGAAGTAGTCAGATGGGTCCTTGATTTTGGGAGAGTGAATGATCTTGATGAGTGACTTGATAATTAGGTTTCAGCTGATGAAGATGAATTAGGTTTGATTTTTGAGTCTTGCAGGCTTGAATTAATAATATTTCATTTCACAGTGCTGTCACACTTATGTCACAGATTAAGTGCTGTGCGCTCATATTAAATTGAGTTTCAACATTTGGGATTGAAAAAAAAAAAATACAGCTGACAATCTTTTCTCTATTAAGTCCCCTGTGCACGGGGGTTGATAAATGCACGCCCCCCCGGGCACGCCCACGCCCACGCACGCCCTTAAAAAAAAAGGCATGCAACCCGCACGCCTTTTTTTTATCGGCGTGCGTCCTGCACGCCCATCCTTGGGCGTGGGCACGCCTGTAGATGGGCGTGCAGTTCGCACGCCCATCTACAGGCGTGCGACACCCCCAAGGAGGGCGTGCAGCCGCACGCCCTGCCGGGGAGGACTGCAAGCCCCTTGGCCGGAGGGATCCCCCCGGTCGAAGAGGTTATACAACCTCCTCGACCGGAGGGAATCCCCCTCCGGTCAAGGAGGTTATACAGCCTCCTCGACCGGAGGGATCCCTCCCGGTCGAGGAGGTCATACAACCTCCTCGGCCGGAGGGGGATTCCCTCCGGTCGAGCAGGTTGTATGACCTCCTTGACCGGAGGGATCCCTCCCGGTCGAGGAGGTCATACAACCTCCTCGGCCAGAGGGATGCCCCCCGGTTGAGGAGGTTGTACAACCTCCTCGACCGGAGGGGGATTCCCTCCGGTTGAGGAGGTCATACAACCTCCTTGGCCGGAGGGATGCCCCCTCCGGTCGAGGAGGTTGTATGACCTCCTCGACCGGGAGGGATCCCTCCGGTCAAGGAGGTCATACAACCTCCTTGGCCGGAGGGATGCCCCCTCCGGTCGAGGAGGTTGTATGACCTCCTCGACCGGGAGGGATCCCTCCGGCCGAGGAGGTTATACAACCTCCTCAACCGGAGGGGGCATCCCTCTGGCCGAGGAGGTTGTATGACCTCCTCAACCCCTCCGGTCGAGGAGGTTGTATGACCTCCTCGACCGGAGGGGGATTCCCTCCGGTCGAGGAGGTCATACAACCTCCTCGGCCGGAGGGATGCCCCCTCTGGTCGAGGAGGTTGTACAGCCTCCTCGACCGGAGCTGATGTCATGCGTACATTGTTGTGTACGCATGACATCAGCATGTGTATAGGCAGGGGCGTGCCCCCTGCCTATATACATAGAAAGGGCGTGTTGGTCGCACGCCCTTTTCTGAACAGGGCGTGCGACCGCACGCCTGAAGTCTCGCACGCCAATGGGCGTGCAGCCCCCACGCCGATAAAAAAAAGGCGTGCGGGCAGCACGCCTTTTTTTTTATTGGCGTGCGTTCGGCGTGGGCGTGCCCGGGGGGGCGTGCATTTATCAACCCCCCCTGTGCACTACTTATAGGTTATGTTCTGATGCCTCACTATTTCTTGAAATTCCAGGGTTCACAGTATATGCACATTTTTCTGTGCACTGAGTCTGAAATCTCTGTGCTTCTAATGTATGTGCAGACCTTGTATACTTTGGGTATCACATATTTCCACCCTGTACTGGAAATGTGTCATCAAAGTGCCATCATAATGGGCCACAGGGGCTCCAAACGGAGGCATAATGTTTCCTTGAGGCCAAAAAGGATTGGAAATGACTTATAAAAGTCAAAAAAAGAAAGAAGAAGAAGAAAAAAAAACAGGTACACAATTTTATCCAAAATAAAATTTAATTTTTCACAGTTTTTTTGCCCATATAGTTAATGTCTTAATTTTAACTAATTTTTATATAAAAAAAATTGAGCCAATTGGGTCCCTGGAATACCTGGAAAAAACCCGGCTATAGACCCAAACCAGGTCAAATTAAGCATTAAATCAATCCTAATGCTGATAGGTTATAAACAAATTTGAAAGTTGTAGAGACACTGATCAACTGTCAATTATGTAAACTTATTTCCCTGTGGTCTCTGCTCACTAATATCTACTTCAAATTTTGTTAAAACCCCATTCCCGCAGTTTTAGTTGCGGCCTGGCCGCAGCGGCGGGGTGTTCTGTTCCTTGATATTTTGAGTAGTTTGTTTAAATATCTAATTAGTGAGCAAATTGATCTCTGATTCTAGTCCATCCATCATTTCCTTGATAACTGATGTGTATGTAGTGGTATTAGGTTGACTTGTGTGGAGTCTGGAAGAGGTAAAGACCTTTTCTTACTACATATTCCCCTGCGTAAGGGGGGAGTCAACGCCTTTCTGAATTCTCATTCCAGTGAATTGCTCATGGAAAGATCTCTAACCGTTACACCTGGATCAATTAGTACTTATGTTACTTGTTGATATATGTGGTATGCATCTCATACTCAACCAGAATATTTGTGAAATTTTCATCTGTTCTAGATCGATAGCTTTTGTTCTAGGTAAAGGTAGAGAGTAAAGAAAAACAGACGATGGGGACGGGAAGTGGATGGGGATTTATTTGCCGACGTGTTTGCCTTTGGGACGTTGTTTGACAACCATTTGGTTCCCGCGAGGGCCTGGACGACGTGTACGTAATCCTTTCGCTTTCAGTCCCGCTGGAGAGACTGGCTGTTTGTTAGATTTCGATTTCCCTCTGCCTCCACCCAACGGATGATCGACCCTGTGTACAAAGAAAAACAAATGCAATAAATTGAGCAAGCACAATGTTTTTTTTTCTGGAAAAACAAGAATGAAATGAAGAGGTGAGAAGGGAAGGACGGAACTTGTTCATAGCTACTCCTCGAACTCTCGGCCGTCGACCAAGCCATCGTACTCGTCCAGCCTTTCCAAGTTTCCGACCTTGCCAATGTGGGTTACTCACTGAGCCAATTGTTGCACAGGCGTCCATGTGGACGAAACGAATCTCGCCACTCTGGAGTTTGATCTGGGCGTAATCGCCCTGATGGTCCTGGAGATCGTGCAAGTCTCTCTGATCGGTTTTTTGATCCTGTCCTGCTGTTTGCTCCTGCTGCTGCTGCTGCTGCTGCTGCTGCTGGACGGATGTGTTTTGTTTGGAGGATGATTTTGTCTTCCGATGATGGTGTCCTAACGAGACTACTTTAGCAAACGTGCCCGCCGACCGGACCAAACTGGCCTTCCCGTCTGGCTTGAGTGAGATGGCATGGATCGTTGTACCGGCTGGGATCAGTCTGATCGGTAGATAGTTACCCGGCTTGATCGTCAACGTTCGAAGCAATCCTAAGGTCAGGGTTGAGTTTGAAACTTCCTTGGCACTTATCAGTTCACTTTCGCCCTTCGAGTCGAGCGCCGGTGATTCATTTCCTGGATCTGTTAAAGGGGTCGGCTGATCTAAGATGGAGTTTGAAGAGTTCAGCAAGTCCTTAGGGATGCCGGTCTTGAAGCTTTGGACGATCTGTCCCTGGCGCAGGTTGAGGGGGGCGAGGATGTAGGAGAGGGCGCCGGATTGGAGATGTTTGATGAGTGCGATGTGGGCCGATCTGCCGGGATCGTATTCGATCCTGACGACGACTTGGGGGCCAGCCAGGTTCCTGTGGAAGTCGACCATCCTGAGCCTCTGTTTGTGCCCTCCGCCAAGATGTCTGGTGGTGATCCGACCCGAATTATTCCTACCGCCGGTCTTCTTTTTGGGAAGCGTGAGTGGTAGATAACATCGTCCCTTATGTAGATGGTCATTCCTGGGCAGCCGTAGATGTCGGATGGCAGGTGTGACAGGCTTATAGATCTTGAAGTTCTTGTCCACCTGGTTCTTTTTCCGCTGTCCCCAAACAAAGAGCTGCTGTCCGATCGAGAACTTGCTGGTTGTCTGCTGGTTGAGAGGGTTGAGCAGTTTGTTCGCTGCTATCGTTCTGCCGAGGATCGTGCTGAGGATGGCCATACTCGGTGGTGGGTTCGAGTTGGTTGTTGACAACTCGGCGGAGAGTCGGACTGGCTGGGTGACCGACCGAGCCAAATTGCTTGTCTAATTGGCAGCACACACCAAAATGGATAATACACAACAATCATCTAATGAATATTGTACATAGATGCACTACTACAACAGGACAATTGAACAGTAGCTCCCTTACTTCAGCATAAAGGTTCCTAACCAGACTAATGAAAGGTAGACAAAGAAAAATTATGGATAGATAAAGAGAAAGATTGTACCACTGGGACACACACAAGATGATTTAGATGAGGATGGTATGAAGGAGAAGATAGGATGAGGAAGATAAGTGTAGGAAATCTGAGAACAATAAAAGAAAGAATTAGAAACAGGAAAGAAGATGATAGTTCAGTAAGAAGACATCAAGCAAAGAGATAAAAGAGAAGGAATATAAAAATTAAGAGGCCAGAGAAGATAGACTGCATCTAAAGATACAATCTGAGCAAAATGATTTCAGGAGGGGAGATAGCCTAAAGGTATGCTGCATATCAACAACTGCAGGAAGTTGAGCCAGTTTTTTTTGCAGTGCAGGAAAACCTTGAGCTTCAAAAAAATAAAATCAAGATAAAAGAGGATGGCTAGCAGAATACATATGAAAAACATCAAACTTTTTTGTTTTCTTCCAAAAACTTTTGTCCAAAAAACCTGAAAATATAGAGGTCCTCTGAATCATGAGGAAAAAACATTTGATAAAAATTGGGTTTAGCTTCTGAGGATAATTGTTTAAGGTCTTGCCAATCATATCATGTATTATCTTTCTCATTTTATAATGTATTATCTTTCTCATTTTATAATGTATTTGTTAGAATTAACAAAGCATTTTTCAGACATTTAGCAGAAAATGATTGACTTGGGCAGGATTTGAACCAGCGACCTTAGCAGAAGCTAAGACACTATACTAGAAGTGCTGCCTTTACCAACTAGGCTACCAAGTCATTATCCAATGTGCTGATATTGGGAACACTGTGGATCACAATATTCAACAGTATTATCTTTCTCATCATTTATTCCTGACATCTTCTTCTCTTTCATCTAAATTTTTCACTTCTGAATTGAAATCTGACCCTTGAATATAATCAAATTGACCAATGAAATTATGCACAACAAAACTGAGCCACAAAAAGAGATAAATTAATAGTGAAAAGCAACTAATGATTTATTCAAAAATAAAACGCAGCACCAAATTGTAAATTTATTCAGCCATCCCTCCTGCAAGCTTTTTATGCATCTTAAGTTCATCCCTGAATCTTGAATGGGTTACTGAATCTTGAAGGTCTTGGTTTATTTAGACTTAAGTAATCCTTGAATGTGTCAAAGAGGGGTCTTTATGATTTGACATAACTTTTCTGATGCATTTTTTTCCCCAAGAATTACTCTTGAATCATTAATCACTGTGTTTTGAAATAACACAACAGTTCATTAAATTACCAAAATCTTCTATATAGCATAACCAGCAAGGCTGTTTGAAAGTTCCCCAATATGCTCGCAACACCCCAGATTTTCTTTCCATGTATTTTCTTGAAGATTCTTTAACCATGGAACAATAGCAGCTTTTACTATCTTGAGGGTGAGAAATTATCCTAGTGTGGACCAATGAGGATAGATTCAGTCTTCCCAATAGTATGGATGATTATACTGATTTTTTTTCACTTCAAATGAAACATGATCATCTGTTTCAGATATTAGCACACCCATAAAATGGTTCCAGTGGGGTAAATTGATACCAATTAGAGCTGGAGGCAAGCCAAAAAAATGGTTCCATATTCAAAGGTTTTGGATTTTAACTGCCTCTAAGGTCATTGTATAAGTTTTATTCTTTCCTCCAAGCTTTCAAGCCACCAATTGAGGAAAATTAGTCTGTCTCCAGTGCATTCAATCCATTTATCCAAGGTAGCAATGGAATTCAGTATTCCCATATTCACACATGATTTTTTTTCTTCTCTTCAGTGTTTGGCAGCCTTAAGTATTCATACTTGTATAATGTGACAATGTGAACTAATCATGAGGAATAAAAAAGATTAGAATAACTAATCTTCAGGCACACCACTATGCCATGAGGAAATAAGACTGCTTACTAGTGATCTTTTTTGATTTTTTTTTTTGAGAAAGAATCAGGACCCACATGAACCAGTCCAGATGGTGTGTAATCATTTTTGCCAATGCGGTGGAGCCGGCATGAGCAAAGGGTTGATGTGGGTTCCACAAAGAAAACCCAATGAATTGGCATCCCTGCACCAGATTTTTTGACCAGAAAACCTGTTGTCTCCACACATTTTGAATGGGGACGTAGTGACTTTGGCGGGGGGTGCAGCAACACCAACATGGGTTCCATCCAGTGGATGTAACTTGTCAGCTCCACAATTGCACTCAGCAGTAAGTACCCCTGAGGTGTAGCTACACCTAATGAGATTGTTAGATAGCCAAATTATATTATCATTCTATTTCATCTTTTGATTCAGTTCTTATTTTTTCTTTGGTTTCCACTCTCAAATCACACACCGGGTGTGTTTTCTGTTATCTCGCCTCAGCCAACTTGTATAGTAAAACTTACTATTGTGTTCTTCATACAAGACTCTATTTGAGCCTACTTGTTCTATATAAGGTTTAGCTAAACTACTGCGGCAAACCACATTGACTGGAGTTTGGAGCAGGTTAGAGCATCCACAATTGTCTTGATAAGTTGGCTCGATAAGAGCATCCACCATTGTGTCGCTAACTTTTCCGCAACTGCGGAGAGGTTAGCAAGCTCAATGGTTACCCTACCAAGAAGCCACGCCCTCGTGACTCGGTAGGGGGGCTCTGCAGCTGGCTAACCGAGCGTCCCCACCCTTGGGGACTCTCCAAGTAGCTCGGTAAGCGGGGCTGTAAGGGGGGAATGAGGATTGAATCAACCGTGGGAAAGGAGGGATCTTACGCCTCGGACGCATTCAGACGCCTTCGAGTCGTCTTTTTTTGACGCCTTCGAGTCGTCTTTTTTTGACGACTTGAGGGCGTCTTTTTTCAATTCAATGCACCTGTCAGCAGACGTTTACAACTTCAAGGCGTCTTGTGATTCAATTGAATCAGGAGTTTTCAAGGCGCCTTAAAGTTGCCTTGCAAACACCTTCCGGCACAAGTTGTCTCCAAGGCGGATCCCATTCCGCCTTTGAGACGACCAAACCAAATTAAGATTCAATTCACTTATGGTTTGCAAGGCGCCTCAATGGCGTCTTGCAAACGTTACCCGACCCTAGTCGTCTCCAAGGCGGATGCCAGTCCGCCTTGGAGACAACTTGAGCACGAAGTGGAATCGGCCTAGAGCCGACTTCAAGACGCATAAAGCCATCGTCAGGCCGTTTAAAAACATTGTGGCCGCCCGGGGCCGTTTAAAAACATTCCGGCTGACCGGGGCCGTTTAAAAACATTCCGGCTGACCGGGGCCGTTTAAAAACATTCCGGCCGCCCGGCTTGGCACGCCTCGAGAACGAAGCCATCGAGCTCTCGATGGCTCCACATCCTCATCAGCTCACTAAAGGGCTAGTGGGTTTGGGGCCAAACCCACTTGGGTTAGTAGCATTTGCGTGTATAGGTGTATATGAGCTATTTACAATTTGACTAGAAAAAAGGAATCAAGGGGAAAGTGAGGGAAGGAAGCCCAGGGATCAGAATGGAAGGAGAGAGGAAGGGAGGGAAGGAAGGGAAGGCAGCGCAAGAGAGTGAAAGGAATACATGGAGCAGGTGGCATAGACAGGGAAGGGAAATGACTACCTCAAAATAAATCCTCCTCGGTGTGGGAGTCACATTGATTCTCCAGCCCCATACGGGCTACAACGTCGACATTGCTAGGGAGCTGTTGATCTTGATCACTCCAGTTGTTGACTGTAGTAGTGCCGTCCCAAAGGCGGGCATTGAGCTCGAGAACAAGGTGGCCAAAGACGGTGTTGTGAACCCTTGATTGGTGCCAACGCACCTCGAGATCCTTGTCAATATCCTCCCATGCACATGGGAGCTTGGCGGTCGGGTTTGCAATTCGGTTGATTCGGTTAATGTTGAACATTTGAACATGGCCCTAAGGTAAGCCAGCCGGGCCCGGCGTGGTGGGGTAATTTGCAAGTCGGTTAGGATTTGACTTGGGGTGACGTCCTTGAAGCATTGATCCATGTTGATGTAGGCATCAGACACCAGTCTGTCTAGTTTGGGGGGCGGGAATGGGGGGGACTCGCCGGCAAGGCCGATCCGGACGAGGTTGGAAAAGATGTTCTTCTCGCCCTTAAGGACGGTAGCTATGTGCCAATTGAGATCGGCCTTGTATCCAGGGTCTTGAGAGTAGCTCTCTGGCATGTCCGCGGCCTTAAAGGCCGCGGGAGTCTGTTCAATAAGGCCCTGAAAAAGAGTTGAAGTGAGCATGCATCAGAGGATGAGCTGGAGAAATCATTGCTTATATTGACAATGATGAATGGGGTTCGCTCGGCAATGCGCTTCTTGGCTGATCGTCGTCCATAGGCCTCGATATCCGGTCGTAGTAAGACCTCGCGCACTTTGTTGCGAACAAACATTCGAAATGTGGGAGGGAATAATTCCCTCCCAATCGACGATTGCAGGTCGGGATTGGGGACCACTTCTCTGGTCATCTGAGTGTTGAGGCTGATGAGGATAGTCATCAGCCTCAACTCCTCTTCAGGCATCTGGGAGAGAAAAAAAGAAAAGGGTCAGCTAAAATGGAATATCTGGCAATAAGGCCTGGAAATTTGAATGAATCTTACATCCAATAATCCTTGAGCCCACCGAAGAGTCTCATCACTGAGTCGGAATCGGTCTCCCATTTCCTGGAGTTGAGCTTGAATGGATTGGATCAAGCTAGGGGTGAGGCGGCGGTCGGATCGAGAAGATATTGACGAGTGTCGGCTGGGGGGGAGACTGGAGTTGGTGTCAGATTGGTCTGTCGCCCCTGATAAATCATGTTCGGTGTTGCCTGCGAGTAACAATGTTTGGCGGCGGGCTGGGGTATGATAAAGTGAGGGGGAGGGGGGCAGGCGGTTTGTAGGGGGGTTTCGAACTGGTCCGATGTTCCCCTCGCGGGCCGAAGGGGGTTCAAGCCTTACCTCACCTTGGGTGCTCGCCTCCTGTGGCTGCAGCCCTTCTTGGTGTGGAAGGTTATCGCGGATTGGGCCGGGTATATGGGGGCTGTAGGTGCTAGGAGTGGCGGACCATCCGAGTTGGCGAGGCGGGTGCCGATCTGAAATTGGAGGGGGTGGATGAGAGGAATGGGGGTTAGAGGAAGGGACCAGTGAGTTAGAGGATGGGACCGGAGGGTTAGAGGAAGGGGCCAGAGGGTTAGAGAAAGGGATTGGTGGGGTGGAGGAAGCGATCACGGCATCATTTGCGTAGCTGTAAGCGGGGCCGCTGGGGTGATAATTGGGAATCTGCGACATGTTTTCTTCAAAACATGTCGCAGATGGTTAGTAACAGATGACGATTTGATTTGAGAAGGGGAAATGCTTACGTGATGGTGATCGTGGTTCATACGGCGCAAGAAAAGGGGGTCTTTGAGATCGGTTGTCCGACACGTCTCGTTTTCGGGGTAGGCTCAATAGATCTGGTAGGAGAAAAAAAGGTTAGTTGGTTTGTTTGACTGATATATTGGTGAAGGGAGGGGACTTACAATTTTTTGATGGCGGGGGTGGTTGTCGATTGGAGGGGGTGGTTGTTGATTGGAGGGGTTGTTGATTGGAGGTGGGATGCGAGCCGGACTTGGATATCTCCGGCCCGGGCTGGAAGTTCACCTGCTGCCTGTCACAGTGCACTGTCACATAGCAAGTGAAACTTTCACCTGAGTGTGGCCCGCGCGGGCTGAAAGGGATGTGGTGCCTGTGACATTGCAATGTCACAGGCGTGGCCTGTGCGGCAGGCTGAAAGAGCTCTGGCCCCTGTGACAGTGCACTGTCACAGGGGCCCTACAGCATATTTCACCTGTATGTGAAATACTGCACAGAAAAGTGTGCACTGTCATTATACAGTGACAGGAAGTTTCAGGTGAATCTGCCCCCCTGTGTGTGAATTGTAATAAGCACACAGTGAAATTTATCCATGATACAGCAGATACTTTGGTGTGAAACCAAAAAAGGAATCTGAAACTTGCCAAAATAGCAATCCAAATCTTGTCCAAATCTTTTATTTCATTGTTCTAAGTGAGACAAATAAGGGCAATTGTATGTATGTAAATGAGTATGTTACGTGTTTCATCAAACAAGCAAGTATTTTAAGCGTTTGATTACGCATTTGAACAAAAACCCAACTTTTTAAGTGTTTGAACACACAAGCAAGGCAAACACAAGGCAAAGTAGCTCTTGCCCTCAGGGGGTTATAAAGCCCTCATTCCCTCCTTTTGATTTGGTTGTCTACAAATATTGCCTGACCAATCTGATTATTACTTTGAACATTATAACTAATTAGAATACCTAATCCTTGGATCAGTATAACTAAATAGAATACCTAAGCAATTGATCATTATAACTAATTAGATTACCTAATCAATTGATCATTATAACTAATTAGAATATCTAATCAATATGAAAATGCCTGGTCAGTTGCACATGTTCATTTCTCAGACATTGATTGGCCATCCCTGATGTGTTTTAAATTTTACTGTTCCATGCAGGTTTTCTCACAGTTTGGCATCATGATGGGCACAAGAAATATGTTTGTGAGTATTGTGGTGGTAGATCACTAGAGTTAAGGTATCTTCGAAGACATCTTGAGTCACCTGGTCATAAACAGATGAAATCCTCCTTGGAAAAGGATCCAATTAGGTCTGGAAATGTTTCACAGGGGTCTGCTCATTTATCAAGATGTTCACCTGGAGCCACAAGCAGGATTTACCTGGATGAATCATCAAGATTTTCACCTGGAGCCACAAGCAGGCTTTACCTGGATGAATCATCAGGAATTCAGAATGAGCCAAGCCTGGAGGAATCATTAGACCTTCATCTTGAGCCAGCTCATCATGAATTACCAAGTCCTCAGGATTACTTGATCCCATTGGACATGAATGACAAATCAGGATTTGGGTTTGGTGGATCAGAAGGCAACTCTGATGATAGCTCAGAAATAAGATTGAACTGGGATCAGTGGTTGATGGATGATCCCTTATCATTGGCCTTTCAATCTGTGGTGCCTGAAAACTTCAATTTACCAGGTGATGAGGACATACCAGAAATTGAAGAGGAATTGGAGCCAAGTGCCCAATGGTATCCATTTCCAGAAAAAATGGTATGTCATTTATCTCATTTGGATCATATTATCCATCCATAATCACAGACATGATATCTTTTTTCAATGTTTATTGATGTTTCTGGGAATATCTCTGACATCCTCCTCATTGATAGTACCTCATTGCGGCACTGATGCTTGGCCACTTGCATCATATAATGTCACAAGCCATGTATCACCAAATCCGCTTGTTACTTCAGCTCTGTCAGGTGAATATTCCACACTGGGAAACAATCAGGAGGAGAAGGGAGAAAATACAAAAGATGCTGAACATAAATATCATGGAAAATCTATCAGTCTTGAATAACAAGTGTTATTCACTTAGGTTGAAAGATATCATCAGTCATGTGAGTCACTAGTGCCTACCTGATCTTTTAATCAATTCCATAGGCCCCACTATAATTGATTAAAGATGTATTTTGTTTTCCTCTCAGGAGGTGGGAAATCCTTATGTCAGTAAAAATCTAGAGTTCTATCCACATGAGACATATGGGAAGAACATTCATTCCCTGAGTCAAAGTCAGAAATGGCGTGAATGTTTATCCCGCCATGGGAGAGTCCAGATGGTTGAAAATGGGAAAAAACACTATTACATCTTTGAACCCATCACACTAAAGGGACCTGGACAGAACATTGTAGTACCAATATTCTTCTTCAAGGTAGAAAACAAATCACATGCCAAATGTATAACACCAAAGTTGAATGATGCCCCTAATCAGGCATTTCAATATGGCACACCCAATCTGGCCATAATGGTACCCAGTCTTATTGGTTACAATTCACCAGAACTTCATACCATTTGTGTGGACCAATTTGACCTGATCTATTCAGAAATGCCAGATATTGATGGAAAGACATTCATAAACAAAATCAACCATTGTATTATTGAAGTTGATGAATATGGCCACCATTCTTCCATTCCTGTACCTAACCCCTGGAGGAATAAGGCAAAAGGCAAGGTGATCCGACATGTGCCTATTACACTATACTCAGATGATACCTCAGGAAACCAATCTAAGAGATGGAATAAACATGTTTCCTATTATTTCACTCTTAGTGGTCTTCCCCCATCACATAGCAACATGGAGTACAACTGCCATTTTGTTTCTACATCTAATGTTGCTGGGCCTCTGGAATTGGGAGAGTCAGTTGTCCAAGAGATGAAGTAAGTCCATTCTATCTTGACCAAAATCCCAAAGTATTGCCTGTTTCACTGATATTGCGTGAAATAGCTCTTTGACAATTGAAGGTACCTTTGCCTATGATGCCACTCTGCAAGATGAAGTATTGATCATGAGTATGGTCCTTTGCTATCTGGGCGACTCCCCAATGGCTGCAGAGGTGACAAATACACCCATTCCAGGGAACTGCAAGAATCCATGCCGAATGTGCCATTTGAGGGTTGATGAAGTTAAAGAAAGGAGTGGTTTTGATTACATTTATTGATTCTTTGGGATAAAAAGCTTACCAGCCCCACGGAGGTGGTATCAAACTGTTCAGAAGACAAATGATGCATGGAATGTACTCAAAACAAAATCCAAGGCAGAATATGACAAACACATGAATGAGTTTGGATTGGTTGACAAACTTCAAGATAAATTGATTGAATTGAGACGCAATAATCCTCATGACCAGCAAAGAATAGAGGCCATTGAAAAAGCTGAACCTCACAGACTTTGCAATGTATTTACAAATCTGTTAGAGTTTGATGGATGCCAAGACACGCCTGTGGACATTTTACATGTCTTCTCCCTTGGAATTGTCAAGTATTTGGTAAGAGACTTCATGGAAAAACAGAAAGACCTTTCCAAGATGGAGGCCCTGTTCAACTCAGTTAACTTGAATGGTCTCAACATCCCTCCAATCCAAGGAAAATACATGATTACCCACTGGAAAAGTTTTGTAGGGAAGGACTTCAGGACCATAGTACAGTTGGCCCCATTTGTGTTTTTTCCATTCATGGATGAATCCCAAAAGAAAATATGGATTCCTTTATGCACAATTGGAAGCTTAATATTCCAGACAACTATTGAAGACATGGATCAATACATTGCTGAACTTGAAAAACAGATTCAAATATTGATGTATCACATTCTCATGATGACAGCACAATGGGAAAATAAGCCAAAGCTTCACATTATATTACATCTCCCAGAGTCAATCAAGCGGTTTGGGCCACCAACATTATTTGCCACTGAGAAGTTTGAGAGCTTCAATGGCCGTCTCAGGCACACTGCTGTTCACACCAACCGGCTCAGTCCAGGACAAGATATTGCTATCAGTTTCAGTAACTACCATATCATGCGCCTGATCCTGTCAGGTGGTTACATGTTTGACCATAATCAAAAAAAGTATTACCAAGCATCAAATCAAGTGAGGGGAATCTTTTCAGGAAACCCAGCTGTCCAAAAAGCCATGGGATTCAACCCCCCAAAAGCAATGAACATTGGACAATACCCCTGTGTAAAGTCATCCAGAGTGCCTGAAGATGAAGCTGAACCGGTTCCAGATTCATTGAGAAGGTATTACCCAAATTCTCAAATCAAACAGGTCTGTTCATTGAGCCTCAATGACAAGGAATCAATTCAGAAGGACTCATTTGTCATAGTCAGTAAGATTTGCTTTATTTTGGGATTGGAGATGGTAACATTAAATTTGACACTGATACAATTTGAGAAACCTGCAGGAAGATGCACATCATGGTAATGTGGGAATATCCTGTGTAATTTCCATTTGGGAAGTCATCCACCCTAAATTTTACATCATTAAAATAGTGGAATGCAAACTCTGTGGCTTACAAAAAGATAGCTTATTGAGGATAGTAGAAAAAGATGTAAAATTGACTTACATTCCTGCATCTGTGGGCCAGTCTTTCTTAGCAGATGTGATCCCCTTCCAACACAAACTGATGAATCTGTATTAATTTTTATCAGAAAATTATCTGTTGTGTAAATGCCCAACACAACTGCTTTGATGGTGGGTGTCACGCAGGGATATCAAACAGATCCAGGAGACACCGGCAGGAGGGAACCACTGTTTCACGTGAAGTGCATCACAAACCGTATAACAGCTATCTGTTGAATGCATTCTCACATTGTCACTCTGAAATGAACAGAAGCATTTCCCAATTACAAGCTGGCTTTATTACAGAGCATGACATGCAGACAGCTGCTTCTTGTGGTCAGAAAATATGGAATAATAGTCAGAGCAAAAAGAAGGGAAAGAATGTGGAATCAACAAGCAGATCCAACCACACTCAATTCAGCCCCCAGGTTGAATCTAGATCATTGTATGACCCAAATTATAGTCCTAGTGCTGGATCAAATTACCCCAATTTTAGCCCACATGCAACTCCAATGACATATCACCCCCCCCTCCCCCATTTGGCTTCAAGGTCACCATATCAGTCAACATCAAATCTATCTCAGCAACCCTATTTTAGCCCTCATATAGCTCCAAGGGCTTCCAATAATCCCCAATACCCAAATTATAGTCCTAGAGTTGGATCAAATTACCCTAATTTTAGCCCACAACCAACTCCACTGTCATGAGCCGTATTGCGGGCCTGCCCGCACCAAAGCCCGCACCACATGTAGATAGTCTATCACGTACATGTCACAGACAGACCACTATATAGTCTGTCAGGACAAGGATCCACATCTCTTCCTCATCCTGCAATCTACATTATAGGATCCCGAAACCCCAGAACCCCCAGAACCCCAGAGCCTTCCTCTCCACAGATCAGACCATAACATATTGCAGGATCTAACACTACGGAGACAAAGGCAAGAAACCAACACCCAGACACCTGAACAAAACCAGACAGACAACCCGAACGATCCCAACTCCACCCGCACCCAAAAGATGGACGAAGTAGAGCAACTCCAACGACAGCTTGAGGAGATGACCCAAGCAAGGGAGAACAAACGATCCCTCCGAAGAGCGGCCAAAGCACAGCGGGACCAACCACCCCGACCAACTGGTTCCACCCCAACCCGTGGACCAAAGATTGCATGTCCCAACAAGTTCAATGGTGAACGCGGGACGAAGGCAGAAACGTTCGCCCGCCAAGTGGCGATTTATACATTGGTCAACAGCGCCATGTTCCCTGACGACAGGACAAAGCTGTTATTCGCCGCGTCCTACCTTACTGGACCCGCCGCCGTGTGGTCCGCCCCGTACATCAACCTAGTCACGGAAGGGGCGGATTTCTTGTACGACGGGTGGACAAAGGATTTTGGAACGATGTATTTCGACTCCGAGAAGAAAGGAAAGGCAGAACGGGCGTTGTGAGCGCTACGACAGACGAGGACAGTGGCCGACTACACCCACACATTCCTCACCCACGCTACTGCCACCGGATGGGAAGTCCCGACCCTCATCAGCCAATACCGGCAGGGCTTAAAACGGGACATTCGGACGGCACTAGTACTGGCCCGCACCACTTTCACCACTGTCAATGAGGCAGCAGGTCTAGCCATGGAGCTTGATTCGGAGATGCACGGGGCGGAAACGACCACTGGATTTGCGAAGACTCAGCCAGATCCCGACGCCATGGACACATCTGCAATCAGCGGCCGACTGTCCGAGGACGAGAAGGCCTGCATGATGCGGGAAGGACTTTGCTTCCGCTGCGGGACGCGAGGACATATCTCTCGGGAGTGTCCAAACAAGAAAGGGAAAGGACGGACACCTGCCTCAGTCTCCGCACTCGAGGACTAGATCCGACAGCTAGCCAATGGATTGGCGGTGCTTAAAACGGAGGGACAGGCGGACAAGGCAAACAAGGGACGGGCCAATAAGTCAAAAAATGGAGACGCTCGGGAATGAAGGTTGTGCCCTTCCCGAGCGTAGCGGAGTTGTCATGCAGTATTGGTGCTAGTCAGACATTACATGTAAATGAAATTGATCCCCGATGTTTCCTTTCATGCACCATCACAACTCCCAGAGCCACACCCCAAAGCCCCTATCCCCCCCTATCCTTCCTCATAGACTCCGGAGCAACCCACGACGTTCTGAGTGAATCATACGCATCCCGATGGGGACTCCTCGAGGCCGCTTCGGCCTTGGGGCGAACCGTCTTCGGATTTGACGGGTCCGCAAGCAGAGCAACCCATGAGATAGACCTAAGGTTGAACAACGAACCCCGCCCGTCCCGATTCATCATTACACGACTGAAAGACTCGTATGATGGGATCCTAGGGATGCCCTGGATCCGCCAATATGGACACCGAATCAATTGGACAAACCGTACCCTATGGACCCCGGACATTGCGGCCGCTTCGGCGGTTTTGTCTATTCCAAAAAACACCCCAACCGGCAAGTCGGGGAAAGCTAGGAAGATTGACGAGGGGGTGTGTGTTTTGAACACAATAACGCCCCCACAATGTGAGTTCAATATCCCTATCCCCCACATCATTCCCAAAACGGCTGGCAAGCTTGTACACCCTGTAGATAGACCCCAGAACCCCACATGGAATCCCGAAACCCGACACCCCAACCACGTACCCGATGAAACCGTATCCAATCAAACTTGTGCTACTGCGGCAGCAGTATTGTCCTACCCGCCAACATCCCCGCAGAAGGTCGAAAGGCCCATGGGGAAAGCTAGGATTAGTGACGAGGGGGTGTGTGCTTGCAGCACAATAACGCCCCCGCAATGTGAGTTTGACAATCCCCCACCCCATACTTTACCGCCCGAGACAGCTGGCAAGCTTGTACGCCTTGTAGATAGATTCGCAAGCCCCGCCAAGAACCCCAAGACTCGACACTCTGACCAGGTACCCGATGAAATCGTTGCTACTGCCAAGGCAGTATCGTCCTCTCCGCCAACATCCCCGCATACGGTCTACAGGCCCATGGGGAAAGCTAGGATTAGTGACGAGGGGGTGTGTGCTTTTAGCACAATAACACCCCGCAATGTGAGTCTGAATGTGAGTCTGATAGATCTCCCCCGCATTTGAATCCCGAAACAGCTGGCAAGCCTCTTTCCCCCCTAGGACATACCCCTGCAGTGATCAGCACGGCCAAAACATCGTGGTCAACATCGGCCCAATTGGCAGCAAAAGGGAAAGCCACGGCTGCGGAGCGGACTACGGAAGAAGTAGTACCGCGGTGCTACCACCGACACCTTGACATGTTCCGGAAATCAAGCGCCATGAGACTTCCCCCGCAAAGAAAGTATGACTTCCGCGTAGATCTGATCCCAGGAGCCACCCCACAGGCCGGAAGAATCATCCCGCTATCCCCAGCAGAGAACCAGGCACTTGATATTATGATTGCCGAAGGACTGACGAGCGGGACCATTCGACGGACCACATCCCCGTGGGCGGCACCGGTACTATTCACTGGAAAGAAGGACGGAAACCTGTGACCCTGTTTTGACTACAGGAGACTCAACGCGGTAACGGTGAAGAACAAGTAACCGCTCCCACTGACAATGGACTTAGTTGACAGCCTTTTGGATGCGGACACATTCACAAAGCTCGACCTCCGCAACGCATATGGAAACCTCAGAGTTGCGGAAGGTGACGAAGATAAGCTGGCTTTCATCTGCAGGGCAGGACAATTTGCCCCGCTTACCATGCCCTTTGGTCCCACGGGAGCGCCAGGATACTTCCAATACTTCATGCAGGACATCCTCCTTGGACGGATTGGGAAAGACACTGCTGCATACCTAGATGACATCATGATCTACACGCGGAAAGGGTCGGACCATGCGGAAGCGGTGGGCAGTATACTGGACACATTGAGCAAGCACCAATTGTGGCTGAAACCCGAAAAGTGTGAATTTTCAAGGCCGGAGGTAGAATACCTAGGATTATTGATATCATGCAACCGGATCAGAATGGACCCCGCAAAGGTGCAAGCAGTAATCGACTGGCCAGCACCGAAGAATGTCACCGAACTTCAACGATTCATTGGATTTGCTAATTTTTACCGCCGGTTCATCGACCATTTCTCCGGAAAGACCAGACCGCTCCACAACCTGACAAGAGTAGAAACCCCCTTTGTGTGGGACGCCAAGTGCAACTCCGCGTTTTAATCCCTCAAAACCGCTTTCACATCCGCTCCGATCCTGAAAATTGCGGACCCGTACAAACCGTTTGTCCTTGAATGTGATTGCTCCGATTTCGCGCTTGGCGCAGTACTGTCCCAGGTTTGCACCAAGGACCAGGAACTTCACCCAGTAGCTTACCTGTTTCAATCCCTTGTACAGGCGGAACGCAACTATGAGATCTTTGACAAAGAGTTACTGGCTATTGTGGCTGCCTTCAAAGAGTGGCGGCAATACCTGGAGGGGAACCCACACCGCTTGACGGCAATTGTATACACCGATCACCGCAATTTGGAAAGCTTCATGACGACCAAGCAGCTCACGAGAAGACAGGCAAGATGGGCGGAGACCATGGGATGTTTTGACTTCGAGATCATATTCCGACCAGGACGCCAATCAACAAAACCCAACGCCCTATCCCGCAGACTGGACCTTGCCCCAGCACCGGGAGAAAAGCTGACCTTTGGTCAGCTTTTGAAGCCAGGTAACATCACAGAGAGGACGTTTGAGGAGCTTGCGGAATGTGCGGAATTGGACAGCTGGTTTCTGGACGAATTGATTCAAATGGATGACGGGTAAAGAATTCTTATGATTTGATTGCTAAAAACAAAACCAGACTAAATAGAAATAGATGATCAGAATCACAATAAAAGAAAGGAATAATGAGAAATAAGAGATGATGAGAAATTTACCACTAATGAGATGTAATAAGTATGAAATAGAGTGAGGACTTTTCAAAGTAATAGAGCGGTGAAGATAACAAGCACACTAGAGAAATGAGATAAAGATCCGTTATTTACACATCAAACAAAAGAAGAGAAAAGAAGGGAAACAAACAGAATCAGAGGAGTCTTTGAGGTGGTATTGATAATAAAATAACCTATACTATATTCTTAAAGAAGTCTAAGGAAAAAATAAAGAAGGAGATTGATTAGATGATGTTGAGGTTCTTAGTGAATCATGAGACTTTACAGTTTGTCTTGAGGTTTTGAGGTCTTGAGAGTACTTGAGGTCTTGATGTCAATTGAGTCAAGGCTGTCGAGTTAGGAGGAGTAAAAAGGAACCGATTGAACCGTTGATCTTGTCGAGGCTGAGTTTTGAAGCAGGTGATACATTCTTGCTTTTAATTCTAGAGCTTCAAACCTAACCGGTATTTCTTGTCTTTCTCACTGAGCAAAAATGAGAGCAAAAATGAGAGCACATGGAGCGTGGCGCAGAGTCAGAGCGTGTTCAAGAATATTGATAATTCAACAGCCCTCCTTGTTTGATGAGGAAAGAACTGATAAACATTTTTCTTGGAGTTTCTTCACAGAAGGTAATGGAGCAGCTTTTGTGAGTGAGTCGGCTATCATCGCATTTGAGGTAATAAGCTTAACATCAATTTCTTTCTTTTTTTTCTTATCGCGCAGGCTCTTTATCTTGATGTCGAGGTGCTTGGTTTTTGAGTTTGAACCAAAGTGACTCAGCTTTTCCAAGAGGCCTTTATTATCAATTGAGAATAAGGTAGGTCCGAATTTCTTCCTCCAGAGTTCTTCAATCAGGAACTTCAGCCACTGACTTTCCTGTTCTCCATCCGATAGGGCATTCATTTCCGACTCTGTTGAAGACATAGTGATATTTCTTTGCTTCTTGCTGTTCCAAAGAATCGGACAGGATTTCCAGAACGCAATAGAACCGCTTTGCGAAATGTGTGTTTCTTGATCTTCCGCCCAGGTGGCATCCGTAAAAAAATCCATCCTGTCAATGAACGAGCTCGCTGCCGGTTTGAGAAGCAATCCAAGGTCTTTAGTGCCCTTCAGGTACTTCCAACAGTATATTACCTCCTTCCAATGACTGAGGCCCGGTCGCTGATTGAAGCGCAACAAGATAGAAACAGCAGATGCTAGATCAGGCCGAGTTCGACACGCCAAGTAATTGAGCATACCAGTAAAGGAGCGATAATTGATGTTCAAATCAAGGAAGGCTTGATGATCTTCCTCCGAGGCAGTATGTAATTGAATTGCCGGAGTCATTGGAGTTTTAACTGTCCGGCAGTCAGTTAAGTTCAGAAGCTCTAGTCCTTTGTTGATCAAGGCCGGTTGAGAGAGTTCAATAGAATCATTATGAATGCTCAAATTCATTCCCAACAGAGTGTCGGGAGAATGCGCCGTTGAATTCGGAAATCGCTTCAGAAACAGATCCTCAAATACTTCCGTTTGTCCTACCACAATAAGATCATCAACATGGAAAAAGATGAACGAATTTTTATCTTTATGAATAAAAAGGCAGGCGTCTGATATTGATGGATTATAATCGATTTCCATGAACCAGTCCGTTAATGTATTGTACCAGTTCTTCGGGGCCTGTTTAAGACCGTACAGAGACTTGATCAATTTCAAATATGGTGCCTTCCTGGATGAGCCTTGAGGAGTCTTGATGTAAATCTCTTCTTCAAGCGGAGCAAACAAAAAAGCTCCTTTGACATCAAATTGTTTGATAGGAAGCTTGAGATCGATGGCCAGAGTAAGTAGCGTCAGAAGCGATGGAAACTTCCCTGTCGGAGCAAAAGTTTCAAAAAAATCTTCCCCGTATGTTTGTAAAAATCCTTGAATACACAACCTAGCCTTCTGTTTTTCAGGAGCTGACTGTGTGGCCGGTTTGGTTTTAAAAACCCAAGTTGAATTAAGCAATTTTTTTGGAGTTTCATATTGATCAAGCCAGGCTTCGTGTTTTTCAATACTTTCCAGCTCGCAATCAATAGCTTCAATCCATCCTTTCGAATGAGCACTAGTCGTAGCCTGCTTAAATGATGTCGGATCTTTGAGACTTGCTGTAAAATGTGAGTACTTGACAGGCTTGACTTGAAGAGTACGATCTCGCAGAATTCTTGCTACGGGTTCTTCAGGACTGGGAATAAGGCTATTGATGACTTCAATATCTTCGTCTTCGGTGTCGGATTCCAACAAGTAAGATTCTTCCTCTTTTCCTTCATCAATCTTGTCACCCTCTTCATCTTCTTTTTTAATCTGATAAATTTCTTCCTTCAGTTTTTCTTCTGTGACAGTCTCGGGAATCTCTTTCACTTTTTCTTCAATGACAAGCTCATCATCGTCGCAATTTGATGATTTAGGAGAGACAAATTCCAGAAAGGTAACACTTTTGGAGTTAACAATGATGCCTTCTTCAGTCAAGATTCGGTAAGTCTTCATTTCTGGATTGAAACCAATTAGCTTGCCATTTTCTCCTCTCAGCTCCAGTTTAGTCTTCTTACGATGTGATGAAAGAACGACAACAGGATTTCCGATCGGATGGAAGTAATTCAAAGAGATTGATTGATTTTTAAATAGTTCATAAGGAGATTTTCGGGTTCGATGAGTTGGAATTTGATTCAATGTCAGAGTACACGCACTCAGGATTTCGTTCCACAAGTTTTTACGAAGTCCTGAATCCATGAGAATAGTCCGGAGAGATTCCAGAATCGTTCTGTTGAATCGTTCGGCTAATCCGTTCAGCTGAGGTGTGTAAGCGTCTGAGTACCTCTGCCGAATAATATGCTCGTTGCAATATTTCGACAATTCAGCATTGATGAATTCGGTACCTCGGTCCGAATGAAGAACGGAGGGATAATATCCAATCCTTTTAGCTTCGATGTCAATCACTCGAGTAAGCGAATAGAAAACATCAGCCTTTGACACCAAAGGGACGGCTGCCACGTATCGAGTATGACTGTCCACGATAGTCAGGATGAATCGATGTTTTTTATGAGAGATAGGGGAGATTGGACCGATTAAATTGAGGTGGATTTCCTCAAAAGGTTTGGAAGCAGCCGATGATCGTTTCTTAAAGGAGGCCTTAGTGATCTTAACTACAGCACATGCCTTGCATATCTCGGGTGCATTGAGAGGTATTCCAAGTTTGCTTCTGATCCTTCGATAGCTTACATGTCCGAGTGACTTGTGAAGCATTTCCGCTGAACTCAGATGTGACGCATGATTTATTTGATCAAAATTGATTACAGGAATATTGCTGTTGTAGTTCCCTTCAAACAGCAATTCATCATTCCTATTAACTTCAAAATGATTGATAGTAAAATTTACTTGACATTTATCTAGAAGTAATTGACGAAGCGATAAGAGATTAACAGTAATTTTCGGTACAAGGAGCACATTGTGAAACAGGAGAGCAGTCTTCTTATAACTAAGAGCGATCGTTCCTTTTCCTTCGATCTTCAAGGTGTTCGATCCACAACTAGTGTTTATGCTTCCTTTTTCTGTTTCATCTAGTCGAATAAACAGGTTCTTATCAGCAACCATATGAGATGTGGAGCCTGAGTCCAGGATGAAGGTATTCAGGTGGTAAGATGAAAAAGTAGAGAAGCTGCTGACATTCGACTGGTTTCTCTTCATAAACGCATCTCTTTTTTGGGAAATACCATCCAGAAGTTCTCCTTGGTATGCGTGGTTGAGAAAGGATTATGATTACCGTGTCTACATCTGGTATCTTCTTTTGTAAACATAGTATTCTCAAGGGATTCGGCCTTGCTTCCTGAAGAGACTTTCATTTCATTCAAGTGAATTTCGAGGTGGGCTATGAGAGATTCAGGATTGATGTCTTCTCCATCCTTGGAGTGAGTTATCTTCTGCTTGATATTGTCAAGACTTTTCGGAAGTCGTCGAAGAAGATCATAAGTAAGAATATCTTCAGGCATGTCTATGCCAACTTCTTCCATTCTGACCAAGGTACTTCTGACTTCGGTGATAAATTTATTGATGTCACTGGGATCGAAGAGAATGCTTGCAAATGAATTGTAAACTCTAGCTTGATTGGACGGCTCATTGGAGACGAAGCGTTTCAAAATGCTTTTCCAGAGTAATTGAGCGTCTTCTTCATTCGTTGAGTTGACTACATTTTTGTGAGTGGTATTGGATAGTTTCTCTAGAATGACAGCACATAGGATGGTGTTGTCATCGTCAGAGAGAGCCGGTTCGCCATTCACTATGTTATCTTTTAAACCACCGAGTTTGAACAAAGCGATAATGCGTGTCTTCCAGGTCGAAAAGTTTTCCTCGGTAAGCACTGGGATTGCCTCAATGGTCGTCTTAAGAATTGTTGAGTTGATAGTGTCCATCTCAACGACGTATTAGTATCTGGTTTGATTTTAAAGATTTCTTCGCAGTTGGAGTAGCGATCGTTTCGACTGTTAATCGTAAAGAATTCTTATGATTTGATTGCTAAAAACAAAACCAGACTAAATAGAAATAGATGATCAGAATCACAATAAAAGAAAGGAATAATGAGAAATAAGAGATGATGAGAAATTTACCACTAATGAGATGTAATAAGTATGAAATAGAGTGAGGACTTTTCAAAGTAATAGAGCGGTGAAGATAACAAGCAGACTAGAGAAATGAGATAAAGATCAGTTATTTACACATCAAACAAAAGAAGAGAAAAGAAGGGAAACAAACAGAATCAGAGGAGTCTTTGAGGTGGTATTGATAATAAAATAACCTATACTATATTCTTAAAGAAGTCTAAGGAAAAAATAAAGAAGGAGATTGATTAGATGATGTTGAGGTTCTTAGTGAATCATGAGACTTTACAGTTTGTCTTGAGGTTTTGAGGTCTTGAGAGTACTTGAGGTCTTGATGTCAATTGAGTCAAGGCTGTCGAGTTAGGAGGAGTAAAAAGGAACCGATTGAACCGTTGATCTTGTCGAGGCTGAGTTTTGAAGCAGGTGATACATTCTTGCTTTTAATTCTAGAGCTTCAAACCTAACCGGTATTTCTTGTCTTTCTCACTGAGCAAAAATGAGAGCAAAAATGAGAGCACATGGAGCGTGGCGCAGAGTCAGAGTGTGTTCAAGAATATTGATAATTCAACAACGGGGACCATTGGTTTGAGGTGGACGTGATGGGGACTGACTTGGAAGATGCGGGAACGGACGACCTAGCGTTGTCTGACGCCAAAATAATTGCCAGGATTAGAGAACTGACCCCACATGACCCAAAATTGGCTGACTGGATTAAGCTGTTACAGAAACCAACAGGGGACCACAACAGGTATGCGGAAGCCGATGGGGTACTCTATGACAAGGGACGGATAGTGGTACCAGCGGACTCGGCATTGCGGACGATGATCCTCAAAAGTCAACACGACACAAAGTCCGCAGGCCACCCAGGAAGATCCCGCACGTTGGCATTAGTACGGAGAAGTTTTGTGTGGAATGGAATGAAGAGATTTGTCAACCAGTACGTAGACGGCTGTGATTCATGCCAAATAGTCAAATCTAGCACTTGACGGCCATTTGGAACGTTAGAATCCCTCCCAATCCCCGCAGGCCCATGGACGGACATTAGCTATGATTTGATCACTGACCTCCCTGAATCCCGCTTGAGTGACAGCATACTAACAGTAGTAGACCGAATGACCAAGATGGCCCACTTCATCCCATGCATGAAAACCATGAACGCGGAGCAACTAGCGGAACTGATGGCGGAACATGTATGGAAACTCCATGGAACCCCCAAGACAATTGTCTCAGACCGGGGAAGTATTTTTGTCTCCCAAATCACACGTGAGTTGAGCTCCCGCATGGGGATTAGACTACAGCCATCCACAGCGTACCACCCAAGGACAGATGGACAATCCAAAATCGCCAACAAAGCAGTCGAGCAATACCTGCGGCACTTTGTTTGCTACCAACAGAACGATTGGGCCCCACTCCTCCCAATGGCCAAATTTGCTTACAACAACAACGACCACACATCGACAGGAGTTTCCCCGTTCAAAGCCAACTACGGATTCAACCCGGCATATAGCGGAACCCCCTCAACAGAACAATGCATCCCTGCAGTAGAAGAACGACTCCGCAAACTTGCGGAGGTCCAAGAAGAACTCAAGCATTGCTTAGAAGAGGCGCAAGAAACAATGAAAGGCCAATTTGACAAGAACACAAGGGAAACACCGGAATGGGACGTAGGGGACGAAGTATGGCTAGACGGACGCAACATTTCAACGACCCGCCCCAGCCCAAAATTGGAACATAGATGGCTGGGACCTTTCTCTATCTGTAAAAGAATCTCAAGATCCGCGTATAAACTAACACTCCCTATATCGATGCGGGGGGTACACCCCGTATTTCACGTATCAATACTCCGCAAACACAGACCTGACGAAATTGCGGAACGACAGAGGGAAGACCCGGAACCAATTACAGCGGACGGCGGGGATGAGTGGGAAGTCGAAGAGGTACTGGACTGTAGAAGACAACGCGGGAAGACCCAATACCTGGTCAGCTGGAAGGGATTTGGAACAGAAGACAACTCATGGGAACCGGCGGAAAACTTGAAGAATTGCGAGGAACTGGTAGCGGGATTTAATTCAAGTTTTCCGAATGCGGCAAATACTCATCGGCGGATGCGGAGAAGGAAGTGAGGAACAAAATTGATAAGAGGTGGAATTTTTTTCTTTTTTGTTGATTGGCCAATGAGTGGAGGATTTAGCATTAAAAGGGGGATAATGTCATGAGCCGTATTGCGGGCCTGCCCGCACCAAAGCCCGCACCACATGTAGATAGTCTATCACGTACATGTCACAGACAGACCACTATATAGTCTGTCAGGACAAGGATCCACATCTCTTCCTCATCCTGCAATCTACATTATAGGATCCGAAAACCCCAGAACCCCCAGAACCCCAGAGCCTTCCTCTCCACAGATCAGACCATAACATCCACTGACATATCAACCCCCCCTCCCCCATTTAGCTTCAAGGTCACCATATCAGTCAACATCAAACCCATCTCAGCAACCCTATTTTAGCCCTCATATAGCTCCAAGGGAATCCAATAATCCTCAATACCCAAATTATGGCCCTAGTGCTGCATCAAACTCAAGGTACTCCATGTGATCTTCTTCATGTCATGATATGGTCAATATTATTTGTAAAATATGTGTAAGAATTCTTTGTTATGTATGCTGATTTATGGCTAATTACATGATTAACAATCTACATTCACCCATGTTTTGGTTTAACCTCATTTGTTCTTATAATTTATGGCCAATTGTGTGAATGAAAAAAAGGAAAACAAATGTAACCATGTTTTGGTTTAACTTCATTTTTTTTTATAATTTATGGCCAATCATGTGAATGGAAAAAAAAACATTTGCACATTTTTACTTCCAAAAATCAGTGTGTGTAATGAGATTATTATTTTCCTCACACTCTTTTTTGTTTTTTTTAAAAGAAGATAATGCAGAAAACCAAAGGAGGATCTCAAGTCGACTTGAGAACCTCATTTGGTTCTCAAGTCGACTTGAGAACCACATTTCACTGGTTCTCAAGTCGACTTGAGAACCACATTTCACTGGTTCTCAAGTCGACTTGAGCCAGTGAAGGTTCCCAAGTTGACTTGAAGACCGCATGAGGTCCTCAAGTCAACTTGAGAACCAGTGAAGGTTCTCAAGTCGACTTGAGAACCACATTTCACTGGTTCTCAAGTCGACTTGAGAACCTCATGCGGTCTTCAAGTCGACTTGAGAACCAAATGAGGTTCTCAAGTCGACTTGAGAACCTTCACTGGTTCTCAAGTCGACTTGAGAACCCCAATGCGGTCTTCAAGTCGACTTGAGAACCTTCACTGGTTCTCAAGTCGACTTGGGAACCACATGAGGTTCTCAAGTTGACTTGAGAGCCCCAAAGCGGTCTTCAAGTCGACTTGAGAACCTCATTTGGTTCTCAAGTTGACTTGAAGACCGCATTTTCACAGGTTTCCCAGGCCGAACCTTAAATTGGTCTTGAAGCCGCCCTCAAGACCGATTTTCGTCTTGAAGGCGGCTTTTTCCTTGTAATCGTCCTGAAGACAACTCACCTGTCATTGAGGTGTGGCCGTGGTGTACCTTGCACTCGCTAACTGTCGATTCGATAGAATTCTCGATAGAGGTCCATAAATTTATGGACCTCTATCGAGCTCAATAAGGTAACTTGTGATTATCTTTCACAAGTCAATCCTCCCCCCATTCGACACCCCCGAGAGATCCCCACCCATAAAAACCCACCCCGTGTAGTGCTCCCCTGCAACTCAAGTTATCGAACTCAAGTTGCAGAGGAGCACGAGTGTGGAACCGGCTCGATAACCCGGCAATAGAGCCGGGTTATCGAGCCGCGAGTGGGGAAACTCTTGACAAAATAACTGTCGAGCTCCATAAGTGCTCCACAGTTGTCAAAAATTTATCGAGACAACTGTGGATGCTCTTAGTCCCGCACCAAGCTCCCAAACCCCCGGCGGCCAGGAATTATTTGTGTAACTATTTTTGGCTACTAGCTGAGCTGAGTATAATGTTCAATACGCCCTAACATGCAGCTTAAGTGTCTACAGATCGGTAGACGCTTGTCCTAAAATTGAGCCTTGAGTGACAAATCCCTTTCCAAAACTAGACTATTAAGTCTCAGTCAGGACTTGTGGAGTTGCCTGAAATCCATCCGTGGTTTGGACCTAGTTAAACAGACACAGCAAACACACAATGTAATCAATAGTAGAAGGATATTGTTTGTTGAAGGAGGGCCATATTTGCGCGCATGTTGTTAGATTTGGTATCCATATGGCACCGAAATTGCAAGCCGCTG
Organism: Puccinia hordei; assembly: GCA_007896445.1. Lineage (NCBI taxonomy): Eukaryota > Fungi > Basidiomycota > Pucciniomycetes > Pucciniales > Pucciniaceae > Puccinia > Puccinia hordei. The sequence continues at coordinate 122,768 of RDRW01000143.1, forward strand.
CTGTTTACTGATGCAGCATAATTTTCTTACAAATCACAGGCTAATATGAACAGTGCTATGATTGACTCCAGACAGATTTTGGGGACTCTTTTGCTTGGTCTCTCAACTCAGCCCCGTGTTTGATGAGCTCATGCTGGCATGTACTTCCAAGGAATTCCGATCAAACAATGATAGTGATAATTAGCCTTCCGATAAAAGAAGGAAAAGGGTGGATGAATGGGTGAAGGATAAGATTGAAAGAGGCGAAAAGAGAGAATTACAAACTACATTCAAAGCGTAACGATTTGATGTATGAGATAGATAGGTAACCACACAGATGGCCAGTGCAATAGCCAGAGAGCTCGAGAAGTGCAAAGGGGATGCGAGGAAGAGAGGTCGAAGATAAGGTAGAACGAGGGCAGAACCTAAGGCACATCAACTAATAAGGTACACAGCTGCTGATAAATTTAGTCGACACAAATGGCGTTATATCAGGTACACCAACGATCAAGAGCCTTTAATTTTTATGTGGGGTGAATACACATTTTTTTTCTGGTTTAGTAAATTGAGAAGGAAGTGTACCATCACGGCTGTTTCTAAAGCTTCTATAGCTTGCGGACTCGAGCGATGCTTTTGGTACAAGCATCAGGGGGAAGATCACTCCAGGACCACTGACAGTCGGCCAACCAAGGATGAGTTCGGATCTTGAAGCAGTTCCAACGGTCCTCAGGTTTGTAGGCTAAACATCGAAAAATCAGATCCATGCAGGTCTCCGAGACTGGGTTGTTGGGAGGGGAAGCCTTGTAGTGCTTGATAGCTTCGCTGTCGTGGAAAAAAGACTCGCCGGTGACAAGGATCGAGAGAAGGATCCCTAAGGACCAAATCTCGGCAGCCATGGGCTGGTAAGAGCCTTTCTTAATTAGCTCTGGTGCGGCAAAGTTAAGGGTTCCTGGATTGACATGAATGGGCATGAGTGCAAGTTTACGTTTGGACAAATATTAGGGACATACCAAAGAAACGGTTGAGCGATTGAGGTTCTTGTCGATAATCGAAGAGGTAAGTCGAGCCGAAATCAATCAACTTCATTCTATATTTGTCATCGATCACAATATTTTCGTCCTTGATGTCCCGATGGACAAATCCATTGTAGTGCAGACAGCCGACAACATCGATCAGTTGGGCAAAGACGTACTTGGCATACTTCTCTGGTAGACGGCTGTGCTGCTCGATGCACTCAAATAAATCGCAGGAGGAGCGTCGCATCATACCAGGCATGGGGGGCGGCAGGGTCAGACTGCCTTTTCTTGATTCTGTGTTCATCTCAAGCTTGAGCCCAGTAGTCGGTAGGGGCTTCTTGGGGGGAGGTTGCAATAGGCTGACTACTGGCAGCTTGGTCAAGAAACTAGGGGCTTTGTTTTCCTTTTCAGAAGCAGTCCATGGAGAACCGTGATGTTCCATGACCTGTTGCATTCCTGCGGAGTCAGCGTCTGTCAGAGGCTGGAGGAGCTTCCAGTTGATTGACTAACCAGATACACATATGTATTATCCTCAAAAAGATCCACAAAAGATACCACTCCGCGATGCCGAATAGTTTTGAGTACATACTGAGTAAAAATTTGAATATGAGTGCGAAAATAGAGGTGGTCTTACGTGGAGGAAGAACAGCTTACGGCTTCCAGGGGAACCCTCTTGATCCCATCTTTGGTCCTCATGATTCCGTTGGTGTCGGACTCGTCGTCCCAATGATCATCTTTAACCCAAGCTTGCTGAGGAATTTTTTCTTTGTAAATGAACTTAACTGCGCACTGCATTAAATCCTCATTTCTGGACGCTTGAACTACAAACCCAAAGCCACCACTACCTAGCTCATCGCCAAGGGTATAGTTGGCTAGAAAGATCGGGTGCAGCTTGTGAGCAGCGAGCGCTTTTGCCGACACTGTCGTGGGGACAAGGGGGGTAGCCTTCTGGTAGGGCGATGCACTCGGAGTAGGTGGTAAATGAGGATTGATAGCTTTCGAAAGAAAGGAAAAGGATTTAGCTTGGAGAAAATTGGCTTCCCGGGAGTTGGGCGTGGCCGGCGGTGTTAAAGATGCATCTGTCGTAGGCATAAAGATCGAGCCATGATTCGAAGTTCGTGGTTTGGAGGAACTCATGTTGGCTCGAGGAATAGCGGGAACATAGCTGCTTGGACGACGAGGCTGAAAGCGGGATTGAATAGGGGCGCGACGAGCCTCTTGGTGTCCTTTAGTCAACGGACTGAGAGGCATGGAGTCACTACGAGGCGAGATCTCGTTTTGATCATTGAGTATCTGATTAGTCCCGAGGGGCGAGGGTGGTGAGGGGGCTGAGAGTGAATCATAGTCGATCAAGTTGAGATGTGATGGCGAGGAGCGCTTCAGAGGTGGTGGGCGCTTCTTGTTGAAGGAGAAAGATGTCAGCTGAGAGCTTGCATCCATGCCTTCGGTGGCCTCTGGGGGTGGGGTGGCTTGTGAGCTTGACGAGGTAGAAAACAGCGAGGAGGAAGTTGTCTTTGTTATCTGAGCCCGGAAAGGCGGGATAGGGGAGAGTTGGTAGGCAGACTTCATGTTGAACTAAGTTGAGGGGGGACAAGGGAGCAGAGAAAGCAAGAAAATAGGTGATCAAGATCTTTGGTAGATTGCCAAACGCCAGAGAGGATTGTGTTATTGTGTTTCCGTAAATCAAATTGAAATCAATATCTTGTTAATCGAAGATGGATGGCTGGGGAAAAAACGTGAACCAAGAAAACGGACCTGTGAGCGCACGAAGTATGGATAGCTTGGAATGGCCTGGGGGTATTCTCAGAGTGGTGAACTTAAGGAAGATGAAGAACACTGAAGGGGAACGGAAAAAAGTGAAGAATCAAACTAGACTGATAGACTTCTTCCTTAGCAAGAAATGAGACAGCTGGGAGTCACGGCGGTTGAGAGACTTGAGGTTGATTGGAAAGATGGAAGAATCCGATAATGAAAACAGGGTGGTTGTTTAGCCGGCTTTTATAATAATGAGCATGTTACTGGGCAATAAGGAACCGGAAATTGTTTCATTCTTCGTAGCAAGTCCATTTCTCAATCTTTTGAACAGGCTGGCTACCCATGCGCAGACTGGCCGTTAGTGTCCCCGTTCCTGGACTGTGAAGATTAGCTTAGTTGGCCGGGGATCTTGCGGTTGAGTCATTCAGCTGTCTGCACTTCCGATGACTCTTAGTAGTCCGGCTCACTCGGTGTACACACCACCGGGCCAGTCAGAGAGTGGCTTAACCAATACCAGGCAGCCTTTATTCGACCGTGTACCTTGAAGTTTCGAGGTTCTGTTCACCACTTGACTGCATGATTGGAAGGAGGATGACTGACCCTCACGCTCTCGAACCTTCATCCAGCTCGCCGTCCTCTAGGCCGGTCAACCATGGTTTAGGCGAGAAGCCCTTAGGGGCGTACACGCTCTTGGTGGGTACAAGGGGAGCTTTCCGCCAGGTTTACGGAGATAAAACCCTTCTGTTGATCAACACCTCTGGTCGCACACCTGCGAAATTAAGTCAGAGTGAACATCAACTCACGATTGCAAGTCAATGTGGAATCACCCCCCAAGTTTACATTTCCATTAACTTAACCAAGTCCCTCTGTGATTGGGGCTTTGCCCGGGGAGGGAGGCAATTGGTAATTCGTTACATAAGTTGTGCAGACATTTCCATGATTATCTTCATTTTTCTGAGGCCCAAGCTACTGGCCGGCGTCCAGAAGGTATTTAGTGAAATAGCCTTCCCAAGCCGTCCGAAATGTCTCTTTAGCCCAACTAGAGCCGCTTTTGCAAACGGCATTGCAGCCTTCTCAACATGTCCAACTTCTCCTGGTAGTTAGGCTTTTCTTTGAATTAATGTACCTCGATGTAGCATTCTGGAAGCTTATATTGGCGGTTGTCTTTTTGAACAGCTGGTTGGAAAATGCCTGGCGATGCACTTTCCTCTACAATCCACGGACTTCTCTCTTCAAAAGGAACATCTGCGAGCCATGGAGTTAAGTGAACCCGGACCACACGCATAGAGACCCATCAGATCTAGAAGGTAGCATAGAACCATTGTTACAGCTACCTTGCCAACTTGAAAAACAGTGACCGGATTTTCGGCTGATGTCATTCGCGTTACTAGGCGGTAAAATCACGTTTAACGAGCATGATCATTGAGCGCCCTCCGGAGAAGAAGGACGGTGGTCCAAAATTAAACGAGAAAGCTAGCTCAAATATCTAAGCTCTTCCTCCGGGATGCACCTGTTCCAGATCCATCTAACAAGACCGGAAAAGAAACCGCCCTGCCTATAACAAGCTTAACCAAATTTAGCGACTGTCCGATTTTCTTGGCTGAGGTCCGCATGGACTCCGTATTTCCTTGTGTACGACGGAATAAAGAATATCACATACGGTGTATCGACGATTGGAAGGAAACACAAACCTCTTGCCCGATCTAGGGCCTCACTTGTTAAGAGCTTAGATACTTTTTCTATAACAAACATTTTATCAACGACCATTGGGAGGTCGTAGCGTGGACTGTTTTGATGATGCTTCACTTAATTATAAAAATTCGTGATGGCTAATTAAGTGCCTTGACTTGATATAGAACCTTGGATTCATGGGATTCAAGTTTATCAAGCAATGTCTCTAATTTTGGGTTGCTTAGGCATGTTCATAAGCATTGGCCAGCACCCAAGGCGGGCACACATGTACGGGCTTCTTCAGCAGAACAATCCAAAACAGACATGGGTCAGTTATGTCATATGTTTGTCTTTATTTCAATAATCAATCATTTTAAAATAGTTAGAGGGAAGACTTTTAGGATACCAAATAAAAATCATGGGAAAATTCGTGAGGAGAGGGCGATGGCAGAAAAGTGGATCATATCAGTTGAGGTTAAGAGATGTGTGGGTGAGGGAGAATATGACGAACTAGAGCTTTGAAAATCCAAGCGAGACCTACTGTTTGACCTTCGGTCTCCTCAGGATGGAATCTCTCCGACGTCCTCGTGGACTCAATCAAGTTCAGTTTGAATATTTTCAAGGTGTTCCCGTTTGACTTTCTGTTGTTCGAACTCGGCTTCTCGAGCTAATTGGGCTAGTCTCGCTTTGATTCTCTCTTCATCTCTGATGACCCCTTGATACATTGCCTGTTGTGATTCCCAAGGAGAAGAAGAGAGGTTTTATCCAGTCAGCTGAGTGGGGATGTAGTTTGGCTCGATGAATGCACATCTTGAATTTTGGAACCTGCAAGAAAAAAAAAAAAGGTGAGGTTTCCCTCATGCTTACATCTCTTTCCGATGTTTGTAAGAAATGTACCCCCCAGACAGTCAGTCCGGTGATTGATGAAGTCAAGAGGAGCGTTAGCTTGGCTGTTCTGGACATCCAAGAGACAACCGTTCATGAAACACCAAGATTTGAACCGATTGAAGTACTTTCTCAAACGATTGGTGTAGTTCGGTTGTGAAGTGATTTGAACGGGTTTTCGTTCCCCTCGCAATAAGTTGTTTTGTATCAGCTGGCAGCAGTTTTGCTAATTGGCGATTGAGTTTCCCTATGACAGATTTTTTGGGATCGGATATGTATTAGAAATCGGAAGCACCAATAGTGTGCATCCAAAGCATTTGCAAAACGGGCGTTCGTCGTTGTGGTTGTTTCTCTCTGATGGAGTCTGGCTGAACCTAAATGGTCAGGCCATCTGTCACAGGGCTTTCCCGGTGACAGCCCCCTCGCCAGCCGTGACAGGAATGGTCGATCCAACTTGGCTCACCCCACTTCACTGACACCGCCTCCCAATCAACCACACCTCAAACTCTGATTCGCTACCACCTTAATACTCGTGGCCTTCTCCGTCTGAAATCCTGTGGCGAACGGGTCGAATCTGATCATCGACCCCTTGGGACGTGGCTCTGCTACCATAAATCTGACAAGATGGTCAGTCAACCTCGCATTTCAGTCATTCATCTTACCAAAGTTTGTCTGCGTCATACTCAAGCAATATCCCCTCCTAGGCCCCATCAAAGAAGGCGGGCAAGAAGTCTCAAAAGAACGGCCTCAACAGTGGCAGATCCCAGAATGGAGGCGTCACCAAAGCAGATTGGGCGGATTCTTTCAAGAAGGTCAGTCCTCTCAGGTTAGCTCATCAACTCTTTCTCTCGGATTGTTTTGACCAACTCTACGCTTTATTTGTCATTTGAATCGTCACAAAATATACGAATCGTCTTTAACTTGATTCCAACTTCTAGAAAGGCGCCGGCGTCTCAGATATGACCTTACTCAGTACGATATCGAATGATGCAATCAATGATAATTTGAAAAAACGCTTCGAGAACGCGGAGATATACGTTTGTATCCTATCACCATCACCATCACCGTTCTCTGTTTTACTTTCTTCTCCACTGACAAACTGAACTGTATGCAACTTCGTTAATTTGGATTTTTGTCAGACTTACATTGGACACGTGTTGATTTCCGTCAACCCTTTCCGGATGCTACCGATCTATGGCCCAGAAACACTGAACTCTTACAAAGGGAAAAATAGATTGGAGATGCCACCACACGTTTATGCCGTAGCCGAAAGCATGTACTATAACATGATGGCATATTCCACAAATCAATGTGTAATCATCTCTGGAGAATCAGGTCATTGTCATAATCACAACTCCTCCATACCCCTTCAGTGTTTTGACTCCCACTCTATCAATTGGTAGGAGCCGGAAAGACTGAGGCCGCGAAGAAAATCATGGAATACATTGCTGCAGTGGCCGGAGAAGAGCACAGTCAAGCAGGTCATGGAATCACCGGCGTCAAGGATATGGTCCTTGCCACCAATCCACTCCTAGAAAGTTTCGGCTGTGCCAAAACCCTGCGAAACAACAACAGCAGTCGGCACGGAAAATATTTGGAGATTGAATTTGGTCCCAACGGAGAACCCGTTGGAGCAATGATCACCAACTATCTCCTTGAGAAGGTCAGTATCCGGACTTGGCCCTCTTTGATTCTGCCCTACTGATCGCACTTTTCCTTCGTTTGAATTCAGGGTCGGATCGTTGGGCAGATTGACGATGAGCGGAATTTTCATATATTCTATCAATTCACTAAGGGAGCCTCGCCACAGCAAAGAGAAGAATACGGTATCCAGGATCCATCGGCTTATCACTATACTTCTCGTGCTGGCTGCCTAGATGTACCACAGATGGACGACATTGATGAATGGAATCAAACTTTACAAGCAATGCAAACAATTGGATTGAGTGCAGACGAACAATCAAATATTCTACGAATGTTGGCAGTGGTCCTGTGGCTGGGGAATGTCCAGTACGCTGAAAACGACGAAGGGAATGCGTACGTGATGGACGAAAGTGTAGTCGAATTCGTCGCTTACCTTTTGGAAGTTGATGTTAACATGGTCAAGAAGGTCTTGACGAGTCGTACGATGGAAACTCAACGTGGAATGAAGCGTGGAAGTGTCTACGAGGTCCCACTGAATACAGTTCAGGCAGCAGCCGCCCGAGACGCTCTGGCCAAAGCGGTTTATAACAATCTGTTTGAATGGATTGTTGCTCGAGTGAATATCTCGATGAAATCCCACACGTCTGCATCATACGTCATCGGAGTTCTTGATATATATGGATTTGAGATTTTTGACCGTGCGTTACCATCGCCCCCAGTTTTCAATTAACGAGATATTATATGCTAATTCAAATTTTTCACCGCTAATTCAATTTTTTCCTATCCTCTACTTTACCCGTGCTATCAATTCCCTTAGATAACTCGTTTGAACAACTGTGTATCAATTATGTCAATGAGCGCCTCCAGCAAATTTTCATTGAATTGACTTTGAAGAAAGAGCAAGAAGAGTACGCAGCTGAGCAGATTACATGGACGCCCATCAAATTTTTCAACAACAAGATCGTGTGTGATTTAATTGATGAAAAGCGACCTCCCGGTATATTTGCAGCCATGAATGACGCTACAGCCACAGCCCATGCCGACTCATCCGCAGCCGACAACTCGTTTTCTCAGCGTACATCTATGTTGGCTAGTAACCCGCATTTTGAGGCGCGTGGGAACAAATTTTTGATCAAGCATTACGCAGGTGATGTCTTGTATGACATCCAAGGTATGACTGACAAAAACAAAGACGCTCTTGGCAAAGATCTTTTGGAGCTAGTTCAATCTTCTAATAACCCGTTCATCACCGATCAACTCTTCACGGAACGAATCGACCCTAATTCCAAGAAACGCCCACCTAGTCAGGGTGACAAAATCAAGATGTCTGCCAATGCACTAGTTGAGAAACTAATGCGCTCTCAACCTTCTTACATCCGAACCATCAAGCCCAACCAGTCGAAATCGCCTACTGAGTATGACTCCCCGGCCATCTTGCATCAAATCAAATATCTAGGTTTACAAGAAAACATCCGCATTAGGCGGGCCGGGTTTGCATACCGAAACACTTTCGAACAAGTCGTCCAACGTTTCTATCTCTTGTCTCCAGCTACCTCTTACGCCGGTGATTACATCTGGAATGGCGACTCTCGCTCTGGCTGTGAGAAAATCTTCAAAGACGTTGGCATTGCCCGGGAAGAATGGCAAATGGGTACTACCAAAGCTTTTATCAAGAACCCTGAAACCGTGAGCCGAAGGTTACAAAAGGATTACAAATGTGATATTTGCTTACAAGTACATGTCTTTTTCTCAACAGCTTTTCGCCCTTGAACATATGCGAGATAGGTATTGGCACAACATGGCAGCCAGAATCCAAAGGGCTTGGAGAAACTTCATAAGATATCGACATGAGTGTGCCACACGAATCCAACGAGCTTGGCGAAACAACAAAGAAGGGATTGTTTATCTTCAATTACGTGACACTGGTCATCAGGTGCTTGGTGGTCGGAAAGAGCGTCGGAGATTTAGCTTGTTAGGATCACGCAAATTCCTAGGAGATTACTTGAATGTTAGTGGTCTTGACGGCAAGGTTAAAAAAAGTGCATTGGGCGAGATGTTATACAGCAAATTGGGTATGAATACTAGTGAACGGATAACCTTTAGTTCCAAGGCCCAAATTTTAGTTTCAAAATTAGGACGTTCTAGCAAACTGTCTCCTAGGTTCCTGGTCTTGACGGATCGCGCAATTTACATACTGATCACTCAACTAGTACCCAGTAATGACGGCCAGAAACGTTCGGAGACCGTAGTAGAGCGGAAGATCAACGTGTCGGTGATCAATTCTGTGGGTATATCTCACCTGAGGGATGATTGGATTGTTAGTGATTACTTTCTGAAACGACTTTTTCTTTGAGGAAATTGCTAACAAACAGCTGCGATAGGTTCTGAATGTCAGCAATTCAGAAGAACAGGATCCACTTTTATCATGCGTGTTCAAGACGGAGCTCATCACTCGTTTGAAACAACTGCAAAGCTCGATAACTGTAAACATAGGCCCGACGTGAGGTTCTTTTGAAAATCCCAATGAGGCTCTTGGAGTATTAGCTGACGTGTTTGAAAACGGATCTTAACAGTATTTCATATCGGAAGAAGAAAGACAAAATGGCTGTGATCAAATTCCAAAAGGACGAGACTATTCAACGCAATGACGTTTACAAGAGTCACACTGTCTCCGTACCCTCTGGGCTACCAGGCACAAGCGTATCTTCGCCATACCCCAAGAAAAAACCTGGTTTGATAAGACCAATTACCACTGGCAAGCTACTGCGAAAGGGCGGACCTTCAGAGAATGTAAGCCGGTATTCGCAGTTTTGCCTTTTGGAGCCCTTGTTCATTTTGAACATTTCTTTACAGAAACCCCGACCGCAGGCTCGTCCAACCCCTCAGGCGCGACCTCTTCCTGGCGCAGGGGCTGGAGCGCCTGCCGCTCTAGGTCTAGGATGTAAACCTGCAGGTGGGCCGCCGCCGCCGCCACCACCCCCACCAAAAGTGTCAAATTCTTCAGTCCGTGCACCGCTTGCGCCAACAGGCTTTAAAGCAGCGGGTGGGCTCCCCGCGCCACCACCCCCACCTGCGCCATCTAAATCTTCCAACTCTTCCACTCGTGCGCCGCCTACAAAGGCCATAAGTAACACAGCACCCGTCAAAGCTCCACCACCGCGGCCGCAACCGCCAGTACAAGCTCTCAGCGAACCCAGCGTGACTCTATATCTAGCGTGCGTGTCATCTCTGAATATCGAATTCAAAATCTAAGCTTACACATTTACTCTACGGTTTAAATCAATACAGCATATGCGCGTTTGAAACCGACGAAGCAGGTGAGATAGCTTTGTCAAAGGGTGACTTGGTTGAAGTAATACAGGAAGGTGAGTTGGTAAATCTCCTACCGAAAACAAACTATAAATTGACGTTTGGAGACTTGATTGGCAGCGGACAATGGGTGGTGGTTGATCAAAAAAGGTACTGAACAAGGTTGGGCGCCGTCAAACTATTTGCAACTCGAGCCTCGACCTCCTGCTGCCCCCAGCAGACCAGCTGCACGACCGCCTCCTGCAGTGTTCACTCCGAGCGCCTCAACCCCGGCGACTAGATCGGCTTCAACAGGCGGCCTGGGCTTAAAAACGGCAGATTCATCCTCTGCACCAGTTGCAGTGATGCCTGGCATGGGACACGTGAACGGACTGGCGGGGATCTTGGCTGCCAAAAGAGCTGCTGCGGCTGGTCAAACCGGTGAATCTCAAAGCCCATCCAGTAGCCCTAATCCTAATCCTTCGTTGAAGAGCGGTTTCAAAGGGCCACCTCCCCCACCGCCCAAACCGAAACCACCTGCTTTAGCTCCTAAGCCTACTGGGGTCGGGGGTCCTCCACCCCCCGTATTGTCTAGTAAACCTAACGTTCGCCCTGGTGGGAACCCTGGGGTGGGTCAAATGGATCTGGCTGCAGCACTTGCCAAACGAGCCGGTCGAAATGGATAATCCGCAGGCGATGATTTCTTTGAGCTTCCTTTTGTAATCACCAACCATAGATTGACAGGATGTACTTGTGCAGTGCTGTTTTCTATTTTCTTCTGTTTAATTTATTGTGTTTTTACAAATGCTTGGACTGAAACCATGATCTGTTCATTAATGATCATGATGGTTGAAGTGTGTGGCAGTAACCTGCAGATTTAACTGGGGCTGTGCCTCTAACCGTATAACCTTGCCATCCAAAAATCTTCAAACCATCCAAGCATTGAAAAAAACATAATTCAGCCTTGATGGAGGCCTGCGTTTAATTGTGATTGGTAAAACTTAACAAAATCAAATTATTGAAGACGCCTCCGGAGTCCATGCTGAGATGTCCGAGCGGTCTAAGGAGCTGGATTCAAGTGGGTCCCGTACTCCGCTTTCATCGATGAGGTGAACTTCCCAGTAGGGCAACCTGCGGGGGTTCGAATCCCCCTCTCAGCAACATTTTTGCTTCCATGTACCCAAATGGATCGCTCTTGGCCATCGATTGATGCCAAGATTAGAGATTTGTTTGGCTCTCAGAGCCAATTTATTGCGTGTAGTTAGTTAGTCACATGCAGATTACGATCTACATTCACATTGAATTGACTTGGTTGGACTATTCAAAACACACATCTCACTTAGTTAAATATATGCTTTAACTTTGCAAGTTCTGTGATTTGGTCAACCACCTGTGGGCACCTAAACCCTATCCTCAGTGCAGACCCACTGTGACACATCATTCCATGCATCCCAACCAAACCGCGCCCAAACTACAAATCTCTAGAATCCCTGGATTTTCTGGGATCCCTGGCCACCCCCCCCCCCCCCAAAAAAAAAAAATTCTAAGTCCGGCTCCCTTGCTTGGCCAGCTACATATATGTAAACCTTACAACACCAACACATCTCCCCGCTGCACATACTCCCAATCAACCCATCCCCCCCCCCCCCCCCCCCCCCCCCCCCCCCCCCCCCCCCCCCCCCCCCCCCCCCCCCCCCCCGGTCAGCCTAAGCCCCTTACTACATAATCATTACCAGATTTGGATGTAAACCTCCAGTGGTAAACCTTACAACACCAACACTCGGCCAGCCGGTGCAGCCCCGCTACACATGACCAAGTTATCAACATCCCCTCCCACTCCCCCCGGTTGGCCCAACACCCATGTCCCGGGTCGGCAAAGCCCCATAATCAGCCTGCACTTGTTGTACACTTGTGTAAACCTGAAAACACCCGGCCAGCCTCATGCCCTTACATGACTGTATGTCACAAACCTCTGCACTTGCAAAATGTGAAGAATAATTGTTTGTTTAGTAGTAAAATCAAAATTTTACTTGTTTGTTTAGTAGTAAAATCAAACTTTTACTTGTTTGTTTAGTAGTAAAATCAAAATTTAACTATTTCAATGCTAGACAATCTGTTGGAACCTTTTTTTTTGGTATATATTGATTTAAGAATTTATGAAGAAATACAAGTACAGCATAACAACTTGACCCCAGACAAATATTGATTTACGAATTTATGAAGAAATACAAGTACAACAAAACAACTTGACCCAAGACAAATAAGCCAAAACCGTATATCTGAACTGTTTAAACCACCTTGTCATTGGCATGCTTGCTGTTGTTGTCCGCATTCGCTCTGTCATTGACCACTTTGTCTGCATCCTCCCCGTCATCAACCACTTTGTCTAAGACTGCATCTTCCATTGCATCATCTGGCCTTTCCATATCATCATGGTATAATCCAAGCCGCTGTTCTTTGATGTCTTGTAACAGTTTGTTCCAGCTGTTGAGAAATAAAGTGTGTTGGACTGGTTGGCAGTGTTGCCACAGCCACAAAATATCATCTGACCATCCTTCAACCAATGCACAATGCAACACAAGTTGCCGGTGCACTTTGTTCCTCATAACTTTGATTGAGTCCCTTTGGCACACACCCCCAAGTTTGTGTTCATAAAAATGATACCGTACCAATGCTGGATTGTCCTTCAAGACAGCAATTCCTAAGAAAAAAAGTGACCAGAAATGAACGACAGAAGATGGCAATGTGGAATCAAATATAGGACAAAATGCTCACTTCCTCTCATATAAGTCACCAAACTCATCAGAGTATTATGATACTCAATTTCCCAAGACATTGCACGGACTAATTCTTGGGTGATGAGCTCGTATTCTTCTTGGACCCTACTCAGCACAAGAACACAGTGTGTTCCCTGCCTCACGTTTGGATTGATTGCCCATGGTGTATCCAAATGATAAAACACACTTTCATTCCAAAACGCATCGTCCAAGGGCAGTGTACTGAGCTTCTCGTAAGTTAGATGTTCATCTTCAGGCAAGTCAAATGGTGAACAATCTGGATATTTAAGCTTGTAAGTGGAGTATTGCTCATTGTAAGCCGTAATCAGCTTCACAGTTGCGGGTCAACAAGAATTTATTGCTTTGAAAACTTTTTCCTTCAGCTTGGTTCCCATACAAGAGCCGGTGTTCCTAGCATCAAGTAGAGGCTGCCTCTTGGCCCGGAGATGAACCGCTTGTACAAATAATTTGGATTTGGTGTTCCGGAGCAAGATACACATCTTTCGTTCTTCCACTACCCACTCGGATGCAAAAGATAAGCCATTGGTCATAAAAATTAAAATCTAAACAAATACACTAACCATCTTCAGCAGGCACATTATCCCCTGATAATTGTTGAATTTCCTCTCTCAACCTCTCAGATTCATTCTCAATTTAATCCATCAGCTTCCAGACCTTCAACTCAGAGGCCAGGAAAATTTTTGGGTTACGCAAGCAATTCCTGTGAATAAAGTCGCTAAAGTCAATTTAATAATTGTAGTATTCTTCAAGGCTCTAAGGCAGTTTTTGACTCACCTCAAGAGATCAATGATGTTCTCCCGTTGGTACATAGCTGCCATTTTCTTTATCTGCACTGCTTCTATGTCAGTGTGGTCAGCATGGAAAGCTTGTTGCGCCGACCATCGCCAAAAAAAAGCACAAGTGTAGTTACGTCCCAATGAGCTGTGCGGATTTTTCTTCTCAAGAAGGGATGCCAATTGGACATCAGTTTCTCGTTGTCGTTTCACAGCTCTGCCAAACCTTTTGCGCAACCAATACGCTGAGACGACAAGGAAAATATTAAGGGGGATCAGTTGTTTTTGGTGCTTGACTGAAAAGAAAGATGTGAAAATTACACAATTGTTGTATTCCCCTCCTGTTGTGATGTGCAAGGCGGTGGGAAATAGAACCCAAGCAATTGTTTTGAGTTGCATATCTCAAAGGGCTGACCAATGGGGACATGAAAGACCACATTTGTTCTAATCCTTCACCATTGGAAAGCCCCCACCCCTTATTGAAGGAAGGATGATAGTCCAACTGGCAACTCCAATTGTGTGCATATGCATGGAAGATTGATGTGCCAAATCGGATACGGGAACAATCTTCTGCAAGAAGGTTTCTCTGACACACAAAGACAGTCAATTTGAAGATTTGATATGATTTGACAAAGAAACAACTAACCAAATTGATTAATTTATCCAATGAGCACCCAATGTCATAAAGGATCCCAACTGGTTGACTAGGCTCAATATTGGAGCTCAGCTGCTGTATGATTGCAAGGGGAAAGCATCTTTTCTCCCCAGATTTATGAATGTTAGCCATGTAAAGGGCTGCATTGTGACGGCAGCAGCAGCCCATCAAGCCTGTATTGTCACACCCTTTCCACATTGATTCATTCCGCTTATCATTGGCGGCTTTGTGCAACTCAGTACATCAATCAGCCTGAAATATAGAATATCAGCTCCAATTAAACTCATCAGCTCAGCATCAAACTCTTGACCTGTGTGGGAGTATTACCATCCAACTCCTTGTCTCTGATCTTGCATTGGGCATTATCAATGTTGGTTTGAGGAATGAATATATGTGGTGGAGAAAGAGGTAGATGATTGTGACTGGCCTTTGTGGGATGGTGGTGCTGGAAATTGGCATCTAGACATACAATCAACCAATCCCGGGTAGTCTCTGGATAGCTGGAAGAATTAAGTGGTTGTGGACCAAAACAAGCCGGACACGACAAATTTGCAAGGATCTGTTTGTTGTTCAAGCAAAGGATGGAATGTACCATTTTTTTTGGTCATTTCTTCCAATTTACAGTACAAATCGACGGCAGCACTAAACGGCTTGCACAAATTGTGTTGCTTTGGCATAAAATTCAAGACATTTCAGCCAATAGAGAAGGAGGGTTTGGGTGGTGACATCACTTACATGCTTCTTTTTCCTTGCAAGTAGTATCTGAGAACAGGGCTCTAGAAAGAAAGCAACAGCCTGCATAAAAGGTAATGTGCCTACATGGCAATGGTTCCATATACTGCTGTGGAAGATTAGCAAAGGGTCTGAAATGGTGGTTTTTGGGGTCACAGGGGAGCCAGCCAAGTATCCAAGACACAGCAATTGAACTGCATCCAGAGTACATTTGCAGAAATCAACCGGCAAACGTTCCTGACCTAATTGGACAGGGTCCCAGTTAGCTAATGAACAAAGTAGATAGATATTGAAATACCATGAACAAAGTAATGTAGATATTGACATACCATGAATGTTGACTAAAAGCATCCACCCTTGTTTTGCTAAAATTTCCGCAACTGCGGAGACTTTAGCAAGGCGCACGGGCCTCCGTAGCTGCCCAACCAAGAAATTCCACCCTCGCGGCTCGGTCCCTAACTTTAGAGACTCAGACAGAGAAAATTTCCGAGTCTCTAGTTAAGGAGCCCTAAAGAGTGCACAAGGGTGGTGCGCGGGGGCTTTGTCTCTGTAAAGTTGGATTACCGAGCCACTTTACAGAGACAAGGGTGGATGCTCTAAGTAAATATATTGGGAATACTTAGAGCTACACCAACAAGGATTCTTCAGCTGAAAGTTGTTGTAAGTAGCTGAGTTGCACCAGTTGTTTGTCAATTTCTTCTGTACTAGGTAAGTGCCATGAAGAGGTACCATCAGAGATTTCCAGTTAAAATTCTGTGCCCGCTGCCGCTGCCTTTCATTACTCATTTGGACCATAAGATAAATTTCATTGGGTTAAACATCCTCAGCCAGGTCAACCCATTGATTGACCGGCATTGGTTCATCATCTTTGTCTCCGGAGTATTCCAGCCCTGGTAATTGGTTTGTGGCCTCATGGTGATCCTCAATGTCATGGCAATTATTGACAGAAGCTGTGAATTCAGTTGGCGGCTTGTTTGTCATTGACAGCCAACTTTTGGCTTAGTCTAGGCGGTGGAGCGCTCAATCACATTTTTCTGTGTTTATCTGATGTTGGAGCCGTTCTGCACAACAGACAGGTGGCGTTTGACTTGGATTCGTGCCATTGGAACTAGATGGGAAGATGGGGTTGGCCGCAGAAGAAGGGGATGCAAAAACGCTTGAAATGGAATGAATATGAGCAAACAAGCAAGATATGTATGTGAAAGATAGGCAGAGTGTTGGTCGTGGCCGTAGAAGGGTATGTGAGGAGTAAGATTGATATGGACTTGAAATGGAATGAATATGAGCAAATAAGCAAGATATGTATGTGAAAGATAGGCAGAGTGTTGTTGTAGAAGGGTATGCAAGGAGTAAGATTGATATGGAGAATATCAGTGAAAGAAACAGTGAGAGACAGTGAAAGATATAGTCAGGAAAGAGGTGATATATGTATGTGGCCGGAGTGGATTATTCTGAGTATAGGCAGCCACCTGCCCGGCCAGATGTAGGACCAAATGAAGTGACTACTGGCCCGGGCCCATTGACTACGGGCTGAAGCCCTTAGTAAAAAGCCAACAGATACAGGAATGAGATGATAACTTAATCATCAGTTAATCATCAGTCATCCAAAAGACTTAAAATTTTAACAGCATCATGATCAAGTCAATCCATAATTACTATGTAGTTTATGGAAGTACTAATCCATAAGTACTATGTAATTTATGGCACTACTCCATTCATAACCTGCAAGCCTGGACAAGATTAGAATTCCCCAACAATAGAACCATTTTTCTTGAGTGGCACCCATGATAATGTGTGTGTATTCAAATACATTTCTCCATTCATAGTACTGAGATATGTCACATTTTATCAGCAGTCATCCAACAGAATTAATATTTTTAACTTATCAATGTTATCGCTCCAATTTTATATTTGGGTTTTGTTCCAATAGAGCCATTTTTCTTGAGTGGCACCAATGATTATATTTGGGTTTTGTTCCAATAGAACCATTTTTCTTGAGTGGCACCAATGATAATGTGTGTGTATTCAAATACATGTATGTATTTGATTGATTTAGAATTATTTAGAATTTCAGTAACAAATCCGCAATAATGAAGTAAAGAGTTGATTGGAATGGATTGATTTTGATGTAGAACATTTCATAATAGATTCCACAGTGTTACCATTTCATAATATATTCCATTTTATAATAGAATCCAAAAGGTTACAATACTGAACTTCAGTATTGCAAATGTTACAATACTGAAGTAATGATATGATTGGAATGGATTTATTTGAGTGATATTTTGAAAAAGTTACACAATATTTAAAATGATACTCTTGGTCAACCAATTTAATTTCCTTGTACTTATTGTCATTCAATAAATTTAAATTTCACTTTAAATTAAGATTTGATCTTGATGGCGAAATGTTTTTGAATTAATAAGCAAACCCTTTGGAAATAAGGGGAATTATAACATGAATGACCAAGGTGAATAAATGACTAAGTTAACTAAGATTGGATGTTTTACCACACACACTTATTTCACTTACAGGTGCCTAGGTCATCATTATCCTATGTGATTAAGTTTGGCATAAATAAACAACCCAAGTCACTCCAAACAAATAAAATTCCATCATCATCATCACACACAAGTCCAATCAGACCAATCATGCACCATCACACAAACCCAAGTCATTCCAAACAGAATCAAATTCCTTCATCATCACACACAAGTCCACTCAGACCAATCATGCATCATCACACAAGTCAAATCAGTCCAATCAAATTAAAATTCCTAAATATCTTTTCAAACAGTTACTCCAGGCATATGTTTGATCCTTCCTACACAAGGAAATAAAACATCCATCTATTACTCCAGGCATATGTTTGATCCTTCCTACACAAGAAAATAAAACATCCATCTATTTTAGACTTTTACTCCTAGACTAGGAAATAAAACATCATGTGGATGGCTTCCATGAAAGTAAGTAAGCATCTAATGGGGGCATTGATAAATGCACACCAACAGTGTACGCCAACGCCAACCCGCACACCAATTTTTTTTTGGCGTGCGGGGCCTACACGCCAATTTTTTTTGGTGTGTAGGGTCTACACGCCAAAAAAAAAGGGCGTGTGAGACCCGCACGCCAAAAATGGCGTGTGGTTCCCACACACCATTTTTTTTGGCGTGTGGGCCCTGCACGCCAGAAATGGCGTGTGGTTCCCACACGCTGTGAGAACTCCTTTGGGACGGATGGCAGTTCTGTGAGGGGAAATAACAATAGACTTTTCCACTAGGTAATACTACTGTTACGGGTGGTTTGAAATACCTGCCCTCTGTTATACTACACAGAATTCTTTACACAAAATTATAATTATTGTTGTGGCGTAAGACTTTATGAGAAGAAACTATGAGTAGCAATCCCTTTCAGACTTAGATCAGATGTTTGTTTAGCAGAGCAAGATATGTATGTTCTGGGGTGGACAATGAATCAATGGGAACTATTCAGTTGTATTGCCTTCTTTCTTAACCTTCACTAAGAGAGCACTGTGATGCTAACACTTTACTTTAAGAGCACAATAAAGGGGCAACACTACTTATTTACCTGTTTTTCTTCTCTGAGGTATTAAAGGTATGCTCAGCGGCAAACTTGATTAAAATCACTATTGGATGCTATGTGTTTTTGTGCAACTACGAAATAGAATTACTTCCCAAAAACTGGCATGCTTTTCTTCTTGGGGGAACAACCTCCCCTTTATATAGTAAAATATGAGGCATTATTTAGCTGGTGAGTAGAAACATGAGGCATTTTTAGCTGGTGAGTCCTAAACAAGCATGTGATGAATCATGTGACTATACAGGTGACTCTACGTGTGACTATACATGTGACTCTACGTGTGCTATACATGTGACTCTACGTGTGACTATACATGTGACTCTGTGTGTGACTATACATTAAACTTTAACTATGTACTTATAATTTAAAAAAAACTGATTTTTATCCTGACTGGGTTTTGTCTAAGTGCAGCTGGCCCTGTGGTTGTTCGAGAGTGACTATGGGTTAATACCCGCAGAATCCAATTTGTCCATAAAAAAACCAGTAATATCCCTCCTTCTGAATATAAAACTATGCCTTTATGGACTTTTGATACTTGAACCATTTAAGCACACCACAACGCCATTTTTTTTTGGCGTGTGGGCCCCGCACGCCAAAAATGGCGTGTGGTTCCCACACGCCAATTTTTTTTTTGGCGTGTGGGTCCCCACACGCCAATTTGTTTGGCGTGTGGGGGGAACAATGACATATAGAATTGGAGGGCCAATTCTATTAATGTCAGCGAGCCCAGCCGGGAGGACTTCCTCCGGCCAACGAGGTTATACAACCTTGGCGGCCAGGAGGAAGACCTCCTGGCTACGAGGTGGTTATACCTCGTCAGCCGGTGTGGAACTCCTAAAGGATCAGGAAAGAGCTTGAAGGGGAAATAGACAACAAATCCAGTAAATAGAAGATGTTGAAGCTACAGGTGCTGATGAGGCTGCCCTTCTTGACTAATGCTGAGGGAAAGGGTTTCACTAAGAAAAAGAAAGAAAAGAGGTGTGGCTATATTTCTACTAATCCTTAGACTGCTGCTACTAATGGGAACTTAGGTTGTTTAATCAATCTGAGGCAGGGACCTTAAGAGAGTGATGAGAAAAGCACTGAGAAAGAGTATGGGGTAGGTGTTATGATTGTTTATTTGTGTAAAGGTTGATGCAAAAGTAAATGTAAAAAGTTTAAAGGTAAATGTCATGTAAACTGTACTTTTCTAAAAGGGGGGGTGCATGATTTATCCATAGAACTAAGGGGTTCTACTTATACAAAAGGGCACAAGATGGCTGATCCTGGCAGTAAAGAGAAAGGGGAAATGTGTTCAGAGGTATACAACCAAAAGAGAGTAGTGATAGCGTAAGAAAGATGAGCCAATGTAGCTAGTAACTATGTATATAAGGAATGTAATGTGACTAGTAACCAAAGAGGATGATAAAGGCAGAAGATGTAACTATGTAATATAAATGACTGTGCTGTACAACTTAATACCAAAGAAGATATAAACTAAAGAAAAGTATGTAATATCTGTGTTTTATTTATGTACTGTATATTTATAAATCAATACCTTGTATAATATCCTATGGGGTTGTAGTATTGGTAAAGTTATGTGGTTATAAGTGGTAATATTCTAAGAATGCCAATAACTTCTGAACCAAAGGGAAATCAGGGGTACTTTGAGTGAGTGACTAGGGGTAGTTTTGTATGTAGAATCTGATTATGTAATAACAATGAAGTATATGTGAGAGAAATGTAAGTTGTTGATGTTTGTATGTGAAAAGGTATGGATTACCACATCCTCCCCCAACTAAGCTGTCTGTCCCCAGGCAGGAAAAAAGAGGAACCTGATCCAGAGTAATAATGATGATGCAAGGGAATTTTTAGGGAGAAAACTGAGAGTGGGGGTATGTAGGGGAAGGAAAGTCCATAGCCAAAGAAGGAAATCTGTATCCAAGCCAAGGAGGTCCAGTCCAAATAAAAGAGGTGCTGCCACAAAAGGATGTCTGTATCCAAAATAAGAGTCCACTAGTTTTTTCCCAGAGAAGTCCAGAGAGTAAGGGGAAAGGGTGAAAAGTCCAAAGCCAAAGAGGGAAGTCCAGATCCATCCAAGGTGGCCAATTCCTAGGTCCACATACTGAGAAGGGAAGTCTTGATCCAAACCAGAGGCCTAGTGTACATATATTACTGAATCCTGAGTATAGTTGTCCAAGATATCCAGAAAAGCCAATATTCAACATAATCCAAGAGCTCCTAAAGAATAAATCCATCCAAAAAAAAACATGCTAGAATGATCCAGGGTTCAATAAAGTCCAAGGTCCAGTGGCCTCCTAGAATTATATTACATTCCAACTCAGAATGAATCCAGGGTCCAATAAAGTCCAAAGTCCAAGGCTCCTAAAAATCAATTCCATTCTAAACAACATGCAGGAGAGATCCAGGGTTTAGTCCAAGTTTCTGCTGTCCAAAGGTCCAAGTCAAGGTCCAGGTAATCCTCAGAGAGCCACCATCCAAGTGAGTCCGTTATTCCTTTATCCAAGTCCAGTGCTTTCTAATCCAGAGTTTGTATCCTATAACTGTAAGATGTAATATATGTAATAATATAAAAAGATGTAAAGGGTAAATTAATAAGGATTGGAGGTAATATGGTAATAGAGTAAAAGGTAATGGTGATATGGTAATGGTTTAATGTAATGGGGTAGTTGTTGATGTGGGAAAAGAGGTAGTGGTAATATGGAAATGGATTAAAAAGTTAATGGTAATGGTTAAATGTTATGGGGTAGTTGTTGATGTGAGAAGAGAGGTAGTGGTGATATGGAATGGAGTGAGGACTAAAGGAGTAATGAAAGATAAGGGGTAAGGGTAAGGTAGAGAAGAGGTAGTGGTAATATGGAAATAGAGTGAGGAGCAATAGTAATGGTAAGAAGGTAATGTAGAAAAAGGGGTGGTGGTAATATGGAAGAGAGGAAGGGTAAGGGTAATGGCAAGAAGATAATGTAGAAAAAGGGGTAGTGGTAATATGGGAATGGGTAAGGAGTAAGGATAATGGCAAGAAAAAGAGAGGTGTTAATGATATGGTAAAGAGGGTACTGATAATATGTAGTATTTAATATGTATGATGAAAGAAAGGTAAAATGGTCATGGGTGGTAATTCAAGAGAAGAAGGGTGACTGTATATGAGTATTCTAAATATGTAATGATTTTAAAAGATATATATATATCTCAAAGGGTAAAAGGATTCTGAGGAAAGTGATGGAAAGGGGTAATGTTATCTGCAAAGGGATTTTAATTTATATATGTTTCAATAAAAACTCTAATGGTTAATGAGAGTAAAGAGTTATAATAACTAAGGAGGTGGTCCAGAAATCAGGAAGTGGAGTGAAAGGGAAAAAAAAAGAGGATGAGGAGAATGGATGATGGATGGATGGATGGGGGGATGGGATCCTTTTTTTTTTTTTTTTTATGGTTGTCCTCCTGGGTCCCTTAAGTCTTCCTGATGATTTTATTTCCAAGCCCCCTGTAGTCGCTGGTATCCAAAAAAGGAAAAATTAATTTGTCTGTGTTTTTTTTTTTTTTTTTTTTTTTTTTTTTTTTTTTTTTTAATATGGTCATTTGTTCCGGTTTTTGGTTTCATCTCTCTTTTTTGTTTTTTTTTCTGATGTTTGTACTGATTTACATATTTATTTATTTATTATTATTTATTTTTACGTTTTTTTTTTTTTTTTTTTTTTTTTTAATGAAAATCGTGGTCTTGATTTCCAGCGAGGTGAGGGGTGCACCGGAAATGAAAGGTGAATGCCCGCGCGGAGAGTAAACGCAGAGTTCCGGGAATACACCGTCCGCGGAGTCGCCAGCATCTCCAAACGGAGGCACTTCCTCCGGGTCGAAGAACGTCCTCGGAGATGAAAACGAACCAATCGTTCTTGCTGGAATGGAAAAGGCGGCATGAAAACGGAGAGAAGAGAGAAATGAATGATGACAAAAAAAGAAAGCCCGGTTTGTGCACCGGCATCGATAGTGTATTGTAGGCCAAAGAAAAGAACGTATTCCCGGGTCGTTCACCGGCGTCAAAAATTGTTGATAGTTTTATAAGGGCTTTCGACGAGATACCTTAACTGCCCATGACCTTTAAACATGTAGTAATTCCTTGAAATGATTTTTCCCTTGTTGCTGTTGTACTGGCCGCTTCCAAACCTTCATCGTTCACCGATACCGTGCTACACCAATCGATCAAGGTATCCTCCTTTGTTTCCGTTCACAAACCCGAGTAGGAGCCTGAACGTGTTCTGATTGATTCAAACAGGCCGTTTTACATAACGCGAAGGCGGAGCTGGGCCCGCTTGATACGGTAGCGCCTCGCCGCTGCGGAACAAGCCGTTCCCGAAACCAAGCCGTTCGCCGCACCCAAGCCGTTTGCCAAAACCAAGCCGGAAAATACTGATGAGCCAAGAAGGATGAGAGAAAAAAAATATGGCCTGTAAATAAAAAGGATGCAAATGTTTTTATTCTAGTGAGTTTTGCTTTAATTTTTTTTTTTTTTTTATATCTATGTTTTTTTTTTTTTTTTTTTTTTTTTTTTTTTTTTTTTTTTTTTATAAAATAATTAAAAAGACAAGAAAAACTGATTTTTATTTTTCTTTTCTTTTATGTATTTATTTATTGTTATTTATTGATTTTTTTATTTTAGTTATTTATTTGTACTTGCTTGTAAGTTTTTATTTTATGTTATTTATTTATTTATTTTTAGATTTTATATTTCTGAAGGAATGAATTAGGCTGGTTTTTTTTTTTTTTTTTTTTTTTTTTTTTTTTTTTGTTTTTTTTTTTGTGTTGATTTATATTTTGCTGCAGGTGATATGAGATTATGAAAAGGAAGGGGCATAATTTTTCTGATGGTTGTTTTGGCAGGTCCCATCCCCTATGGGAAATGGAATTTCTGCCTTGGTCCAAATAATCCCTGGTGACAATGTTGACTGGAAGAGATGTTTCCCATTTGTGATGAGTGGGGAGGAGGATTGGTACCAGGTAAGCTTGTCCTTTTTCCATTATTGAGAGTGATTCTTCCCTAGGTCCATTGTATTTGATGGTTGCTGATATGTCCATTAAAAAGGGCTTTCCAACTATGAACTGGACTCCCCTCTGGCCACCCAAATGGGAACAAACCCAGAAATCTTGGTTACTCTACCCACCAGTACTTCCACCTTTTCAGCAATTCCAATTATTTCAGTGTGATGGCCTCCAATCCCTTTGAGCTTCATTGGTTTTTCTGTTATAAACAATCCAAGATGGTTGGCAAGTTTTTCTGGTAAATGTTGACCATTGATCCAGTGTCCAAAAGTGCCTCCAAGTTTTTCCATGTATAGTGAGTTTGACATAACCTAGTGGGCAGGAATAATGTGTGACTGATCCTTTCTTCCTCATCCTCTTCTTCCTTGCTGCTGAGTATACTGATACATTAGGTTCCACTGGTATTCTTCTGTTACTGATCCTTTTCTTGATGTGGTCCACCACTCCTGGGCTATGGTGCATATTTCTCCTGCTGTAAGGGGTACAATAGTTTTCATAATCCTTCCTGCTGTCTCTTCTTCCATCCCTGGGTATTCTTTGGCCAGAGTCTTTTCCAAGTAAGTCTTCCTTGGGGCCTTTTCCTTGGGTGGGTTGTCTGATTCTTCACTGGATTGGAACCTAACTTTAGTATTCTCAGGATTAGAAGGGGACCTGAACTGGGCCTGGGGAAGAGGTAGCCATTCTGAGTAAGTCCTTTGATCCATGTCCATTAGAGTTTCCTGGTCTTTTCTTGGTCCTCTTTCCTTTATCTGATTCTTCCTCTTGGTCCTTGTTTCCTCTAGTCCTTTTCCCTAGGTCTGCTTCATAGAATCCTTGGATTTCTGGGTCCATTTCCTCTAGTTGGCCAAAGGAAGATATATGTCCAAATGATTTTTGGCCTCTGAGGAATCCTTGATAAATTTATCCACAACTGATTTGATTGGCCTGCTGGAATCCCAGGGAATTGGTGAGCTGTCTGGAAGTTTGAATCCTCTTCCATCCTTTAGAACTGATCCAACTGATTCATCATAGGTAAAAGACTGCATCTGGTGATTGTGTGGGTTGGTTGGAAGCAGTAGAAGCACTTGAAGTCTGGGTTCCTTGGTCCATATGCTTGTCCAGAAGGATTTCCAGAAAATGAGGTGGGGCGTATTTTCCAGCAGTGAGAGCTGCAAATTGCTTAATGAGGGAGTCCAGTTTCTGATCTGTGGAATAGAGGTGTTTGGAGCTGGGGATTTGTATACAGGTGGGAGTTTGACTGGTGGGGCTATAGAAGGTGTGTTGACTGGTTCCTGACTGATATCTTTCCTGGATGTCTTCCTTCTTTCCATTACTGAAGCTGACTGAACCTCCCTGTGTATGTAGGTGACCAGGACCTGGGTATTTGGAAGAATATCACCTCCATCCTTTGAGGCTAGCATCTTGTTGTCCCTGATGAGTTCCTTGGTGACTGAAGATTCCAATTCTGGGCTGAGTGAGTCCAATAAGATTTCCCTAGATTCCTCCACATGTGATGTCTGTCCCATTCTGAAAAGATAGTTAGTTATTACCTCATACTTAGTCCTGAATGTTTTTTGAATTCCTCCAGGGTCTTGATTCCTCCAGCTTGGATGGTAGAGTAGTTGAGCTTCTTTAGGTCCTGCTTGGTATACTTCACCAGGGAAGAGGTGATCCATATCTGTCCAAGAGTTTGTTTCTTCAAACCTCCCAATCCAAGTCCTCATGGCCAGTCATCTCCTCTACTTCATCCTTTAAGTCCATCCCTTTGATAAAGGAATAATTTGCATGGCCAGGTCCCTAGAGGAAGCTCCATCAGCTGATCCAGCATTCTCATACCTTTTAATGAACTTCTCCACAGGCATATTGGTTCCATCAAAGTATAGTTCCTTGTCCAATGGTTTAATCTTGACAGCCTTGGTTGGTCCTTGGTACTTGGGCATTACAGCTTCTCTTTCCAAAAAGTGGGTGTTCATTCTGTCTGAGCTTGCTGGTTGGGGACTGATGCCTGGATCCTTCCAATGGGAGCTTTCTGAGTTTGCAGGGTTATTTCTGTAGTGGTGAATGAGCCAGGTTGGCCAGTTGGAATGGAGCAGCAGGCCTAGAGGTATTGGGGTTGTTGGTGATACTAGGTTCCAGGTTGTTGGTGGCTGATCCTTGGTTGTTGTTGTTGATGTTTCTGGGCAGGGGATTGTTGAGGGCTGGACATGTTGGAAAGTAAGTGGAGAGATAAGGAAGTGATATGTAGAGAACTAACAGGAAGATATGTTTTTTAGGGGTTTTATTTATAGATGATGCACTTAGAAATGGAATGAAGGGATTAGGTATGATAGAATTGATTTGAAATTGTAAGTTGGTGTAGTAGCAGGAAACTAAGACTGAAAGATTAAAACTGAAGGAAATAAGGCCACTGTTGGGACACCACTTGTGGAACTCCTAAGGGATCAGGAAAGAGCTTGAAGGGGAAATAGACAACAAATCCAGTAAATAGAAGATGTTGAAGCTACAGGTGCTGATGAGGCTGCCCTTCTTGACTAATGCTGAGGGGAAAGGGTTTCACTAAGAAAAAGAAAGAAAAAGAGTGTGGCTATATTTCTACTAATCCTTAGACTGCTGCTACTAATGGGAACTTAGGTTGTTTAATCAATCTGAGGCAGGGACCTTAAGAGGAGTGAGAAAAGCACTGAGAAAGAGTATGGGGTATGTGTTATGATTGTTATTTGTGTAAAGGTTGATGCAAAATGTGTAAAAAGTTTAAAGGTAAATGTAAATGTAACTGTACTTTCTAAAAGGGGGGTGCATGATTTATCCATAGAACTAGGGGAGTTCTACTTATACAAAAGGGCACAAGATGGCTGATCCTGGCAGTAAAGAGAAGGGGAAATGTGTTCAGAGGTATACAACCAAAAGAGAGTAGTGATAGTGTAAGAAAGATGAGCCAATGTAGCTAGTAACTATGTATATAGGAATGTAATGTGACTAGTAACCAAAGAGGATGATAAAGGCAGAAGATGTAACTATGTAATATAATGACTGTGCTGTACAACTTAATACCAAAGAAGATAAAACTAAAGAAAAGTATGTAATATCTGTGTTTTATTTATGTACTGTATATTTATAAATCAATACCTTGTATAATATCCTATGGGTTTGTAGTATTGGTAAAGTTATGTGGTTATAAGTGGTAATATTCTAAGAATGCCAATAACTTCTGAACCAAAGGGAAATCAGGGGTACTTTGAGTGAGTGACTAGGGGTAGTTTTGTATGTAGAATCTGATTATGTAATAACAATGAAGTATATGTGAGAGGAATGTAAGTTGTTGATGTTTGTATGTGAAAAGGTATGGATTACCACACCGGGGAGGACTTCCCGGGCTGCAAGGTTAGCACCTGTCGGCCAGGAGGACTTCCTCCTGGCTGACGAGTTGTATAACCTCATCGGCCGGGGGACTTCCCCCCCGCTGACAAGCTATACACACCTCGTCAGCCAGGAGGAATTCCTCCCGGCTGACAAGGCTATACAACCTGTCAGCCGTAGGATTTGTTTGGGAATTTGATACAGATTCCTGATGCAGGGCCATGTTGTTTGTTATATTGGGAATTTGATACCAATGATGCTGATGAAATGTGACTTCTTTGTAATTAAAAATGGTTTGCAC